>JAAGEH010002531.1:34348053-34543294 GCA_011751065.1 Lasiurus cinereus
CCCCGCCTTGCCCTGTATCCACTGGCCATGCCTACACACACATGCATACAAGTCCTTTGGTTGATCTCCTACAGGCCCCTCCCTCACAACCTCCCCTGCCTTCCCACTGTAGCACGACAGTTTGTTCATTGCTTCTTTGCCTCTGCATCTGCTTCCCCTCTACCCACTGATTCTTGTCTTTAAAAATATCTTGCCCCTATAGGCTAGAAATAAACCCACAAGAGCAAAAGAAAAATGTTTGAGTCCCAATTTCAATGTCCGATAGCTTTGAATCCCAGTTTCAATGTCAAACAGTTCCTTATGTGTACATGTATGTCATCAATAGTATCTGGATAGTGGACAAATGGTGGCAATGCCGGTCCGACCCTCTCTGGTTTGGTCCTAGGCATCCTATAGCCATGAACAGCTGCTAACTGCTCGCATGGCAAGGCGTCATCAGCGTCTTCAATCTCTGGACTGTTTCTCCTCTTGTCTGTGGTTGGTGCAGTTCCTTTTTGTTGGAGGAGTCCACTTGGCCTTGGAGTTGTTTTCTGAAAGTATATAAACATATTCTCCACCAAGAGTTAATAAAGGAATTGTTTCTATAAAATTGACTTGGGGTCCTTTTTATTTTTGCCTAACCGCTTTTCCTTTGGCTTATTTTGACACCATGTGTGTTTTTCATGGGTGTCTTGCTGTTAGTATTACAAATGGAAATTAATTATCTAAAGTGAAAATTTTCTAGATGTAATTTACTTATCAGATATTTTTCCTTCCATGACATTATCCTACTTTCCCCCTCACTTTTTTTTTTGATTAATGGAGAATTTGGTAAATTTTTTTAATGCAATCTTGATAACTTTAAATTTTAATTTTTTGCACACAAATATCCCTGTTTTATGTTTATTACATATTAAGCAATTTTACCATGAGATGAGCTATCAATAGAAATTTAATTAATACTTTAGAAACAACTTTTTATCTAGTACTTAAATTTTCTTGGGTGTTCGCTTATTTCAGTTCACCAATTTAAATTAATCTGAGAGCTTGTTAACTCTTTTACGTCAAATTTAATACTCTACCAACAATCTTAGATTACCCTGTATATATTAGTGGAAAGGTTTATTTGCATTGAGTAGGCACTGAGCATTACTAGTGCTAGGCTGAATTTAGATATAGGGCAGCTGCTGTTGGCATGTTTCTATCTGTTACCTGCGTCCTGATCTGAGCTGGGCCATATCTCTGTCTGTTACCTGGGTCCCGATCTGTGCTGAGCGTGGGAAGCGAAGTAGCCATGGGGGCAGGAGACTTCCCTCAGAAAGGATGAAGGTTCAAACTCCTGCAATGTTGGAGGGTGGTGAGGGTCTGTGTCCCACCTCTATTGACCCCCCAAGTTCTCTCCTGATGGCCCCTCTGTGATTGTGTCTGTCTTAGGTTGTTCCTTCCCTGAGGAATCTTACCCGTCTCTGGCTAACCAGTCATCCCCTGGGGCCAAGCAGAGTTCTGTATCCATGGTAGCCTATGCCCCTCCTCCCCCCCGCCGTGGCCTCCAAGCCCAGCACCTGCCTTGGGATCCTCTCGCCTGCTGGCGGGGGGGCCCCCGGCACTGATCACATATTTCAGGGAACTCAGGTTCCTTCTCCAGGGAGGGCCCAGCCCACACCATTTGGCAAGAGACAGGTCCATTATACCAGCCACCTCGAGGCTTCAACCTCAGCGTGAATAGAGAGCTCAGGCTACAGCTGAGGGTCATTGGATTGTGGGAAGAGGGTCCCTCTAGCAAAAGAGGAAAGAAGGCCAGTATAGAATGCTCAAGTGCCTTCCCAGTGCCTTAATTCCTTCCGAAAGAGATTAAATCTTTTCATGTCCTTTTTTTTAAATTGCTGCTAAACATTCAAAGAATTAATTTGTACATTTGTTTGGGATAGTTGTACAATATGCTGTTGTGAAATATCAAAAATTAAATGATATTGTAGGATAATATCATGTAAGGATATTCTTTGCTCTAGGCCATGGCAATTCAATTTCAAACGGGCTGACAATTTCTTTTTGTAACTATATAAACTTTTTCAGGGAGGCAAAGAGACAGATTACTTACCTTAGCTCAAGAGGCCAAATATATTGACTTTCAGTTACAATCCTTATGACATTTAAAGGAAACTTCTCTTTATTTCCTTCCAAAATTATTTTCATGTTACAGAATTTCATTTAAAAATCTTTGTCTCATGAAGAAATTTCTCTTAAGGTTATGCAGACCACTGTATGAATTCCCTCTCATGTCCCACTTTTCCTGTTGTCTGTGCCCAATGATTATGCTCATAAGCATGTACGAAGGTCCCTCTGTTGATCTCTCCCCCTTATTCCCTCCAACACCCACATTCCCTGAGGTTTGATGTTTTGATCGATGTTTCTCATTTTCTGGATCGGATCTTGATCATCAGTCTATGTCATTCATTATATTCCACAGATGAGTGAGATCATGTGATATTTGTCTTTCTCTGCCTGGCTTATTTCACTAAGCATAATGCTTTCCATCTCCATCCATGTTGCAAATGGTGGGAGCTCCTTCTTTTAAACCACAGCATAATATTCCATTGTGTAGATGTACCACAGTTTTTTAATCCAGTCGTCTGCTGGAGCTCCTACCATTTGCAACAACATGGATGGAGCCTAAGTGCTGTTTCTGAATATTAGCTATGGTGAATTGTGTTGCTATGAACATAGCGGTGCATATATCCTTCATGATTTGAGTTTCTAGTTTCTTGGGTATATTCCTAAAAGTGGGATCACTGGATCATATAGGAGCTCCATTTTCAGTTTTTTGAGGAGATTCCATACTGTTCTCCACAGTGGTTGCACCAGTCTGCATTCCCACCAGCAGTGCACGAGGGTTCCTTTTTCTCCGCATCCTCGCCAACACTTGTCATTTGTTGATTTGTTGATGATAGCCATTCTGACAGGTGTGAGATGGTTCCGCATTGTTGTTTTGATTTGCATCTCTCTGATGATTAGTGACTTTGAGCAGGTTTCCTATGTCTCTTGGCCTTCCTTCTGTCTTCTTTTGAGAAGTGCCTATTTAGGTCAGTTGCCCATTTTTTGATTGGGTTATCTTCTTTTTGTGAAATTGTATGAGTTCCCTGTAAATGTTGGAGATTAAACTCTTATCATTGGCAAATATATTCTCCCATGCAGTGGGCTTTCTTGTTGTTTTGTTGATGATTTTCTTTGCTGTGCAAAAGCTTTTTATTTTGAAGTAGTCCCATTTGTTTATTTTTTCTTTAGTTTCCATTGCCTGAGGAGCTGTGCCTGTGAAGGAGATTTTCCTATCTGTGGATTTCTCTCGTATTTTTATGCCATACTTAGCTTTTAACAGGCAGGTCAAGTTTACATTTAGCAGCAATGCTTCAAGCCTGTTTTATTTTAAAAAACCTGTTGTGGAATAAATACACTCCTTAAAGAGAAAGGATCCACCGAAACCGGTTTGGCTCAGTGGATAGAGGGTCGGCCTGCGGACTGAAAGGTCCCAGGTTTGATTCCAGTCAAGGGCATTTACCTTGGTTGCAGGCACATCTCCAGTTGGGGGTGTGCAGGAGGCAGCTGATCGATGTCTCTCTCTCATCGATGTTTCTAGCTCTCTGTCCCTCTCCTTTCCTCTCTGTAAAAAATAAATAAAATATATTATTTAATAAAAAAAGAGAGAAAAGATCCAAACAGGTAATAAATAGTTTAAACATGTTTCTAAATTCATGTTTTAGCTATTTTTAAAGAGAAAGGATTCAAATAGGTAATAAATACATTAAACATGCTTCTATATTCATGTTTTATAAAACATGCTCCTATATTCATATGAAAATAGCTATAACATGAATATAAAAGCATGGTTAATGTGTTTATTACCTGTTTAAATCCTTTCTCTTTAAACCCAGCATAATAAACTGTAGGTTTTCAATGTATTATACCAGTTCCTTGAATGGATCAGTCACTCAACAAATAGTTAATCAGAGAATTCGATGATACAATAGTCATGTTAATGCAGATTAGATGATTTTAGACAGTTGTGTAACTAGCTCTCAAATTGAGTATAGTAAGTTTGATAACTTTTAATATATCCAAGAGGAAGTTTATATATAGTAATATATTTTTTAGTGATCTAACATTATAGCAAAAGTGAAATGGAAAATTGGTCCTGGTAACTAGATATTCATTCAATTTAAGCAAAATTTTTGGTAGCATGAATTATTAGATAGTTAAATTCTTCATTTTATTTTTGTTGTGTAAGCCAAATCAAAGATGAATCAGATTAGCCAAGATAAAATAGCCCCATTTTTATGGGAATGGTTTTTTCCAGATGGAGGAATATTTAAGTTGAGTGCATAAAATTCACATTTTTGTCTTTCAATTACTGAATATGAATCTGAAGCATAAGTTGTTCCAAGTGCAGATGTTCTTATTACTAGATTCATCTGAGCCAATAAAGTAAAAAGCATGCATCTAAATATAGACTTTAATCTTTTATTTACCCTGTTTAATAGTACCATCCATATACTCAAAATTTTGCTTTACATTATTAATTCAAACAGCCAATATTTGTATATTTAAATGTGTGTTAACTTTAATTATCTACTTTTAACTATGTAATATCCAAGGACATATAATGATGCCACATTTTTTTCTTAAAAAAATTGAAAAAATCCTACTACTACATTATTTCAAATAATACAAATTTAAAAGAGCAGTGAGAACATCTTTTTGCTATTATTTATATGATCTACTTACTGTTGCCTATGCATTGCCAACTTACACATAGTGAGCAATGAGAACAAATATGGCCCACATTGACTTCTGCAGCCAGCTCCCTACCACTCACTCTTTCTCTTTTGAATCCCTGACAGGAGATTCTTCCTTAATAGAAATGCCTTTTGTTTTTCTTTTTTCTCTATGTTTTGTCTTGATGATGCCTCTGTGATCTTATAGATCAAATACCTTTCATGATGATAATCCTGCTACATCCTACTCCATAGCTCACCAGTGACTGAATCACACTCCACAGTGTTCACCTGCTTCATTTGCTATTTATACATATAGGATTGGTGAACTAAGTCATTACATTGCTAAATATTTGAATAAGAATAATTTATTCTTCGTACTTAAAGTCATTTCTCTAAAACAAATCATTTGGCAAATCAATTACTTAATATCTCAGATTTTACAAATATGATGGCAATATAAATAATGTTATGACTTTCTCCCTTGGTTTTATTTTATAGGCAAATCAGGGATGTACCTCAAAATTTTTTCAAACACCTATAATTTTAAAGCCCTCCACAAAATAATTTGAATGCTAATTCTAGTTCTTACGTAAATGAAATTTATATAAAGGAGATTTAATCCTAAAAACCTTTCACTGATACACTTCCCCACAGAAAAGATTGCTTTACTATGTACTGATCAAATTATACAAGTTTTTCAGTGAACTTTGTTTTCTAGAACATCATCCATATAATCCTGCAATCCTCTAAAATGCTAAGCAGCTAAAGGGTTAAATAAGATAAGACTAAAGAACATGATTTTGATGAAAATTACAGTGATTCAGAAATTTAAACAAAAGAATTTTACATTTATTTTATAAACAATTTTCCTCCGTTTTGAAAGGACAAATTCCATAGTGAATTAAGCAAGAAATAAAATGTCCCAGATAAATATATATACTAATAAAAGGGTGGGTAATATGCTAATTAGACCAGATAGACCTGATGTCTTCTGGATGTCCTTCTGGACAAAGCCACAGTGATGGGGCTGAGGCAGAGGTGGTTAGGGTCAATCAGGCAGGCAGTCAAAGTGGTTAGGGGTGATCAGGCTGGCAGGTAGAGTAGTTAGGGGTGATCAGGCAGCCAGGCAGAAGCAGTTAGGGGCAATCAGGCAGGCAGGCAGGCAGAGAGGTTAGGTAAGAGGATTTTATAAAGGAAAGGTGAAAAGAGAGCAAGAGAAGTATTGATTGGCTGTAGCTTAAAGCCTACCTGCCTCTTTGTGGTGGGTGGTCCCTGGATTTCTATTTTGTGACTTTGAGGCATCTACAGGCTTAGATTTTGGTTTGGCCGCCATAGCAGTTAGGAGCTAGTGGTCCCAGATTTTGAGAAGGATATCTGACTAAACTGGCAATCAGACATCTCTTGAGGGATCCTGGATCAGAGAGGGTCCGCCACCCCCATACATGAATTTCATGCACTGGGCCTCTAGTTCTAAATATTATTTTTAAAGTATATTGATTATATAAAATATTTGCTCATGTACCAAGCACCATAAATTTAAAATAATAATGATTACTACATGATTAAAGCTCTTTTACTTTTTTATTTAAGATAAGTTCAAGTCCTCAATCTTTTCTACTCATGAAATTTGTGTTCTTGCTTTTATACCTTAATATTAACTTAGGGCCTTTTGACAGCTTAGTTAAATTACCACATAATACATCTACTTTGGGCATCCATTTTTTTGTGTTTAAGTGGCCTGCAGGGGCCTTGAACTGACCTTAGCCCCTCCTGCTAGCACTCGTCCCAGATAACAACAGCCTGCAGAGTCACAAGTAAGGTAAATTTCTGATACAATGCCCCAGCAAACCTCACAAAACTAACCAAAACCCTGCTCTTTATGGTTTGAATTAATCAACCTCACTTTAACCCAAGAACCCCAAGCACTCTAGCCTCAGACCTTGCTAATAGCATGTGCCCCGGGTCCCGCCTGCCTTCTCTCTATGCCTGCACCTTGCCTTGAGCTCCCTGTGAACAACCTCTTCCAGGATCTGTGAGTAATAAACTTCTTTATTGCACTTTCCCTTGCAGTCTTTTGTTGAAAAGTGCCCTATTACTATACTGTTTAACAAATGCTAGTTTAAAGTTACAACAGATATGATTATAAATAATTTATTGACATTTTAAGTTTTGAAAATGATTTTATTTTGTATGTGAGGTTATCAGCTGTCTGGTTTTACTCATCAGTAAGAGTTCAGGATTGTGTTAAATACATACCGGTATTATTTCTTTCCCTAGGATTGACATTACTGTTTTGCTATTTTGTGCTCTAATGACAAACCTGTGATGATTATCTCTGGGTATGTCTTCATGGGCTTATGTGCATGAAATTTCTAATGTAGAAGTGGAATTTCTGCTTCACTGGTTATTTGTATTTTTCTTTCAATGATCACTATTGTTTGACTACTCAGAATTTTATCAACCTCAGAGATGTAATTTCATCTCTCCTGCCACGTTTTGATGAAACAACACTACAGAAACAGCATTTGGGGAGAAGCTTGTTGAGAGATAAACTGAGGCATATTCTAAAGTTTTAGTTTATTTTAGCCAAAATCAATTTGAGTCACGCTGCGCCAAACTGGAAGTGGTTAGGAATGCTTCACTGACAGGAATTGGTAAGAGGATTTTATAAAGGAAAGGTGAAAAGAGAGCAAGGAAAGTATTGATTAGCTATAACTTAAAGCCTACTTGCCTCTTTGTGGTGGGTGGCCCCTGGATTTCTATTTCATGACTGTGAGGCATCTACAGGCTTAGATTTTGGTTTGACCACCATATCAATAGAGCCTCCTTTTTTAATTAATTAATTAATTTAACAAGTTTATTTATAAAAATGTTTTTTGAGATAAAAAGAACAACAAAATTTCAAGAAGCTATTAATCGAGATCAAAATGTACTATTAAAATATTTTGTTATCTGAATATAATCTTCTAAAATGATATAATATTTATTTTAGTCAAAATATTATATTTGTTCAAATGTTAATTGCTGTGTATATCTTTGGGGAATCAGAATAAAACCTAAAATTTATAGTGACTCCTGAAGCTTTGATTACAATACTTATCCAAAATAGCTTAATCAGTGTGAAAATAGGTGAAATGCCTCCATATCTGCTTTTGGCATGCAATCAGGAATATGGCTCACTTGAATCTGGAAAGGATTATCTGCTTGCATAAGAGAAGGAAAAAGTACTATTGACATGCAGTTATTAGATCTGGCATCTAGAACCTGATCCAAATGTCATTACTGAATAAATGCTTACCTCTGAACCTCAATTTCTCACCTTTACAATTGTAATAATTTCTATATTGCCTTTTCACTGAATTATATAGAAGTAATTATTAAGGAAGATAACAGATATGAATGGGCTTTTTAAACTGACAGGATGTGTAATTAATTATATGGCATGATTATTCAGTAGTGCTTCCAAACACATTCATAGAATGATGAAGCCAATGAGCATATGTATTTAGTGACAGGGAGTATAATCTTTGAGACTCTGGTCATTAGATGTAACACCATGCACTTCTATGAAAACCATAAGTACACACACACACACACACACACACACACGAACACACACACATGCATGTGCATATGCACGTGCACACATGAGGTCCTATAATTAATTACCTTAAAACAATGTTATGATGTTCTAAAATATATTTTGAATGGAATATTTTGTGTGCATACCAGAAAAGTATTCTTGGTAATGTTAATGTCTAAAGGACAGTTCAGTTTATTGTAATACACTCTGCACTAAATCTTTGTTAATCAATAGCCTGTGTAAATAAACCAAAAAATGTCTTATGATTGCTGTTAAACTGAGCAAAGACAGAGGCAACAATAGCCATAGTAACAACCTCATAAATGCCAAGGGAATTGGTGAAATGCTATTCTAGGCAGGAGCTGACAGCTAAGTCATCTATGCTGTAATTGCAATTTGTTTTACTCTATAATTTTGTTTATTTTATTTTGGTGTTATTTTCCAAAATTAGAATATAAATTATGTGAGTCTGCACGTAGTTATAAATACAGTTGTTTGAATCAAACAGTTGTTGCCTATTTTGAATACCAATTTATCATATGAGTAGGTTTATATGTAAACTAGAGGCCCAGTACATGAAATTCTGCACAGATAGGGTCCCTAGGCCTGGCCACTGATCAGGAACAATCTGTAGGGTGACTGATGGGGCTCCCCGGGAGCTCCAGCACTGCATAGAGGAACTTTCTGGAGAAGAAAGGCAAGGAGCAAGCGATGCCAGAGCTCACAGGACTTGCCACTGTCACTGCCACTGCACAGGCTACTGGAGTGAGCCTGCTGTGTGCAGCAGCCAGAGGAAGGATTTATTCTTACATCAATTTTTGTGCATGAGGCTTCTAATATATATATACACACACACATACATATACATACACACACACACACACACACACACACACACACACACACACATACACACTCTGAGTGGCCAGATTATTATGATCTCTGAATGCATAATAATATGGCCACTCAGTGTGTGTGTGTGTATGTGTGTGTGTGTGCATGAGGACTGGTGCATGAATTTGTACATGGGTGGAGTCAAGCCAGCCTGGTCAGGGGGAGAGGGAGGAGGGGACATGGGCGGTTGGCTGGCCAGCCTGCCTGCTGGTTGAACTCCCAGTTGAGGGGAAATTTGCATAATTAGCCTTTTATTTTATAGGATATATACTGAGTAGCTAGATTATTATGCATTTAGAGATAATAATAATCTGGCCTCTCAGTGTGTGTGTGTGTGTGTGTGTGTGTGTGTGTGTGTGTACATTTATATATAAACTAGAGGCCTGGTGCACAAAATTTGTGCATGAGGGGTGGGTGTCCTCACCCCAGCCTGCTCCCTCTCCAATCTGGGACCCCATGAGGGATGTCCGACTCTATCAGGCCTAAATGGGCAGTTGGACATCCCTCTCATAATTCAGGACTGCTGGCTTCCAACTGCTCACCTGCTTGCCTTCTTGATAGCCCCTAACTGCTTCTGCCTACCAGCCTGATCATCTCCTAACCACTCCCCTGACAGCCTGGTTGATGACTAACTGCTTTCCTGCCAGCCTGTTTACCCCTAACTGCCCTTTCCTGCAGGCCTGGTCACCCACAACTGCCCTCCCTTGCAGGTCTGGTTCTTGCCAACTGCCTTCTCCTGTTGGCCATCTTATGGTGGCCATCTTGTGTCCACATGGGGCAGGATCTTTTAACCACATGGGGGCAGTCTTCTTGTGTGTTGAAGTGATGGTCAATCTGCATATTACTCTTTTATTAGGTAGGATAGAGACCTAGTGCACAGGTGGGGGCCAGCTGGTTTGCCCTGAAGGGTGTCCTAGATTAGGATGGGTGTTCCCTTGGGGCATGGGATGGTCTGGGCTAGGGGCCTGTGGTGATTTACAGGCAGGCCACACTCCCCCAGTGACCCAAGTGGAGGCCCTGGTATCTGAGATTTATTTATCTTCTACAATAGACACTTTGTAGGATGGAGCAGAACCAAGCCTTCTGCTTACACAGCCATTGAAACTTTGTTGCCTTAAGTGCCCACCAGAGTGTGTGGAAAGCTTGGCTTCCACCATCACCAGGGGCAACCCAAGCCTCCCTCCTGCTGTCTCAGTGGCCATAGCCATCTTGGTTGGGTTAATTTGCATATTTGCTCTTATTGGCTGGTGGGCATGGCTAATGGGCATGGCTTGTAGGTGTACGGTCAATTTGCATATTACTCTTTTATTAGATAGGATGGTAGGTATTTTTATTTCTTGACATAGTATCTTTCATTAAATTGTATGCTTTTTTAGGTTTTGTATGAATTTCCATTTAAAATTATAAAATAATGATATGTACCTTTAACAGAATTAACTAGTGTGTGGTAAGCTTGTATGCAACGGTCCAAAATTGTTGATGGGAATGATGAATCTATTTTCAGTATGTTTACAATTTAGTTGGGTAATGAGTTCATTTTAGAACTATTTTAGACCTCAGGTATAAGATTTAAGTTTCTTCATATAATGTAAAGTAGAATTTTTTCTTCTTTCTATTTATATTTGGAAAATTAAGGGTGGGATTTTATTTATTATATGAAGAAAACCCAATGGGTATATTTTGTCTTTAACCTGAAGATGTAGAATTATTGGCTCTAGTTATTCTTCAAAACTGTGTGACTATTTGTAATCAACAGTATCTTCCCAGTGACATTTTATCTTTCTTTAAATATGTTTTATTGATTTCAGAGAGGAAGGGAGAGGGAGAGAGAGATAGAAATATCAATGATGAGAAAGAATCATTGATCAGGTGCCTCCTGCATGCCCCACACTGGGGATTGAACCCACAACCTGGGCACATACTCTGACTGGGAATCAAACTGTGACTTTCTGGTTCATAGATTGACTCACAAGCCACACCAGCTGGACCCCGGTGACAATATAGTTGTTATTTTTATCCAAATGTTATTGTCACTAATGTATTTTTCTTTTACTTTATTTAAATTGTAAAGCTATTTTTTTCCTTGAAAATCCATAAAAAATAAGAAAACATAATGACCCTGAAAAAGTTGTCTCCATATACTATTATTTGTAGCTAAATAAATTAAAATAAGACTGTAAAATAATATAGGTCTCCTGGTAGAATCTTACAAATACAGAGTGTGGAAGATGATATTTTCATATATCCTGATGTGTGCCCTCAATTAATTCGAAGACAAAAATGCCTCTTTAATTACTAACATAAATTCTAAGAGATAAACAATTATGTGTCCTAATATCCAAATGATCTATATGAGGTGGTGTTTCTGACTAACAAGTTAAGTGCCTGGGAAAAACAGCAGGTAGATAATGAGATGTGCTCTGAACCAGAACTACCTTACAATCTTTAATAGTAAAGCACTGTTACAGGCAGTCTAGAATACTTAAGAAAAGCCACTTGTGATTTCAAAAATGTGACAGTATTTATCAAATTTGAATTAGTACACATATTACTACTGCTTTGTTCACTGATGTATTCATATGTAATGAATCAATAAGATCTTGTGAATTAAATTTCAGCCTGTTCTATTTATCTTTTCTTTTCTTTCTTATAAATTGGCACTCATGAATTCCATCCTCCTCAACAGTGCAATAGGTATTCCTTTAAGAGTTCATTTGTCCAACTACTCAATAATTTGTGTTGTCCTTTCTTACATCTCTGTCTATCAATATTGGTTTAGAAAGATAGCTCCAAAGACAGGCATTGTGTTATTAACATTTTTAGGTAATCAGAATAAGCTCAATTTTGGCCTATTACTTGTAAACTGTATGTTGGAAATACTTAATTCCAATTTTCTACTTCATAATATTCTAAGAGAAAAAAATATAAAACGAATCTTTGGTTTGGTTTGAAGAAGAAATATGGATTACATTTTAAAATTAATTCTCTACTCAGTTAAGTCAAGGAAAAGTTCATATTAATTTCTAAATTTTTAATTTTACACTCTACTATCCAAAGTTTCTAGGTAATCTGTGCCACTTGTCAGTTTTATACAGGGACTTTTTTTTTAACATCCAAAGCCAACACATATCCTAAAATAAGTACACAGAATTAGGAGCATCCTGTCAATCTGTCCCAAATCTCTCTTTTAGGCTCACTATCAAGACAGAAATTCCTGCTCTAGCAAGTTTGGTCAGTGGATAGTGCATAGGGCTGGGGATTGAAGGGTACCAGGTTTGATTCCAGTCAAGAGCACATGCCCAGGTTGTGGGCCAGATCCCCAGTAGGAAGTGTGCAGGAGGCTGCCAATCAATGATTCTCTCTCATCATTGATGTTTCTCTCTCTCCCTCTCCTTTCCTCTCTGAAATCAATAATATATTAAAAAGAGACAGAAATTACTACAATTAGTCTTCTTTGTGATAAAGGCACTTCTAAAATTGATAATACTATAATATTTTAATAACATACGAATTATAAACATATTAGCAGAAAATAGTAAATATTAGGTAGTAGAGATCAGGCTTCCAGGGAATTTTTGCAGAACAAGATGATCTTGTAGATAGTTGTCAATAAAGGTGGAATGATGAAAACCATAGTGTACCTACTTATGCATTAAAGAATCAATGAGGCGGCTGATCGATGTCTCTCTCTCATCGATGTTTCTGACTTTCTATCCCTCTCCCTTCCTCTCTGTGAAAAATCAATAAAATATATTTAAAAAAAATAAAGAATCAATGATTATTATTACCTTAGGTATGTGACCTTAGATAACCATCTTAAGCTCTCTTCCATAGACGAGATACATAATTTACCACATAGGATTTTGTGAGAATAAATTAAGTGTGTGTGTGTGTGTGTGAGAGAGAGAGAGAGAGAGAGAGAGAGAGAGAGAGAGAGAGAGGAGAAGAGGAGAAGAGAAGAAGAGAAGGGAAGGAATTAGTTTAGCCTAGAATGATGCCTTTGTAATATAACAGAAGTTCAACACATGTCATTATCATTATATGAATGTCAAATAACAAATTGATATGAAAATCTATATATGAGATAGATTTGAATAGCATCATGCTAAACCTCTAATTTGTAGCTTCAAACACTTTTTACTGCAACATGTAATAGACTGCATTTTACTTGAACCAGCCAGCATAAACACAGATGCATATAATAAAGTTTAACTTGGAAATAGCTGAATTATATGTGATATATTTCAGTATTTCTATTCTATTCCATTTTTTATTTTTTTATTTTTATTTATTTATATATTTTTAATATATTTTATTGATTTTTTACAGAGAGGAAGGAGAGGGATAGAGAGTTAGAAACATTGATGGAAGAGAAACATAGACCAGCCGCCTCCTGCATGCCCCCCACTGGGGACGTGCCGGCAACCAAAGCACATGCCCTCAACCGGAAGTGAACCTGGGACCCTTCAGTCTGTAGGCAGACGCTCCATCCACTGAACCAGATCGGTTTCGGCTCTATTTCATTTTTTAAAGATATTTTTAAATTGACTTGAAGGAGAAAGAGAGAGGGAAACATAAATTGGCTGTCTCCTTCACGCTCCCCACTGAGGATCGAGCCCCAAACCTGGGCATGTGCCCCACCAAGAATCAAACTGGTCATCCTTCTGTGCATGGGATGATGCCCAACCAACTGGACCACAGCAGCCATAGCTATTCTGGTCATTGTTAAAATGTTAGTAACATTTCTCTAAATTGGTTTTATGTCCTTCTAATGGGTCCTCCATTTGAAAAACAAATCTGAAGTTCTTTTAACTTTGTGTTTATTGCCCTAGCTATTTCACAATCAAATAACCACTGTTTCACAAAATCGGAAAGTTTGTCACCCAATTCCCATAACAGTCTAATGTAGTTATTAAATTCAAAGCACAGAACCAGCAAAGTACCTAGCTTTTAAAAATTAACCCACAATTGCTGAGTTCAGATTAAGCTATATTTATACCACTTTTGCAAATTGGTATAGGTTTCTCATTACACTTGCAGTTCACTGTTTTGAATAATATATATTGGTATCACCTTTCATTGTGTAGCACAACTGATGGAAAGAGAATATTACTGATAAATGTCATACATTTCTATGTGTATTGAAAGTATCTTTATAATTGTTGTCATTACAATGTAATGCAATTGTAGCTATGAAAAAAATACTGAAGTCAAACATGGAATATTTCAAAATTCAGCTTGTTTAAACCTCATCTCTTTTTGTAAATGGAATACTTCTAAAAAAGGACTGAAGGGATTAAACTGCATCTAGCTGACCAGTTCATGAGGCTCTTCATCAATTTCACTTTGGCTTATGGCACCAGAGATGACAGCATGTGACACAATATTCTGCTAGAAATTTCATCACATTAATAATGACATCCCAAGTTTCTTCCAATTCTCAGTACAAAACAATAAAAGAGATATTTTAATATATCCATTCACAAAGGTTTCTCAAAAATTTATACAAGTAATTGGTAACAAGAACAAGAAAAGATAGTACTGCATGATTTGATTCTAAGCACATTGGGAAGGAGGGCTGGGATTCCTTTTTTTACTCTTTTATAAGAAAAAATTTTAAAGTACCATTTTATAGTTTCTTAAGTTAAATTATTTGTGAGTCTTGTGGAAAAAGAGTTGTTCTTAGATTAAGAAGAAAAGAGCCCAGGACAGTGGTTGGCAAACTCATTAGTCAACAGAGTGGCAAAGTGTGGCTCACGAGTCACAGAGTCACAGTTTTCCGATAACTGGCCTACGTCAAATGATATTGTGTAGTCTATTCATCAAGCTTGAACTGATTAACCATTTCCCAGACCTGTGCTGTTCTTTTTTCACTATTTCTTCCTTCAGAAAATGAAACACTTAGGGACAGTAACACGAAGAGCCAATCAGCCACACTAGGAATCAGCCAATGCACATCAAAATTTTTCTGCCATAGAAGCATGGAACAGACTGTGGAACTTTAGAGGGAAGGCAGGGGAGGGTGGGTGGGAAGAGATCAACCAAAGAATTTGTATGCGTATAGGCAAAACCCATGGACAAAGAAAATAGGGTAGTAATGGCTTGAGGTGGGAGTAGGGGCTGGCTAGAATGGGTCAATAAGGGAAAAATGTGACATATGTAATATTTCAACTATCTGTGCTTTTAAAATATATTTTTATTTATTTCAGAGAGGAAGAAAGAGGGAGAGAAAGACAGAAACATCAATGATGAGAGAGTATCATTGATCAGCTGCCTCCTGCATGCCCCCCACTGGGGATAGAGCCAGAAACCTGGGCATATACCATGACCTGGAATCAAACCAAGACCTCCTAGTTTAGGTCAATGCTTAACAACTGAGCCATACCAGCTGGATGACAATTTTACTTCTTATTTTATATCTTTTATAGTCCATTTACATTAAATATAATTATCTATAGTTAAATGTAGGCCTGCCATTTACTAGTACAGTGGTACCTTGAGATACGAGTTTAATTCGTTCCGTAACCTTGAGGCGTGGGAAACTATGAGACGCTCCAGTCGAGGTAAACTGGTGGGTCGTGTACAGCTGGCCGATCCTCGAGATTACTCCTATCTCAAATGTTGCTCGTATTTCAAAGCAAAAATCGCTCGCTCGACAAGTCGTATCTCAAAAATCTCCTATGTTAGGGCACTCGTATCTCGAGGTACCACTGTATTTAATGCTTGTGTCATCATTGTTTTTTCCTACTATTATTATTTTTTAATTTAATTTTGATTTGTCTTTTTTTCATTTCTGCCTAACATGGAGTTATCTGACTTTATTTTAGAATTACACTTACTTTTTTTTTTTTTTGGTGGAGGGCTTTCCTTTTCCCCTTCAGCCATTTTAAAACTGATTTTACAATTTTCAATCAAGTTGTTTATTTTAAAATAAACAAAAATTTATACACAGCTTAAGAAATAATTGAGAGACACTCATACCCTTTTCTCAGAGTCCCAAAAGGACAACAACTTGTAATCTATAGTATAATATCAGAATCAATATGCTAACATTGACATAGGCAACATGAAGAGAATTCCACTGTCAAGATCCTTGTTTTTTTTTTTTTGTTTTTTTTTAGATTTGAAAGCCACACATTCTTTCTCTTCTTTCCCTTCCTGTGTGTGATCCCTGGTAATCACTAGTTTGTTCATCCTTCTCCACTTCTATGATTTTATCATTTAAATAATGTTAGATAAATGGGATCTTATAGTATGCATTGTTTGGGCATAGGATTTTTTAATTCAACAAAACTTTCTAGAGATTCATCTCAATTTTATGTGTTCATTTCTTTTTATTGCTGAGTAGTATTCCATGGCATGGATGTCCTATAGTTTATTTAAGCATTAATGTATAGAGAATACATTATGCACAGTTGATCCTATTTTCTTCCTTAGTGGCTTCCCAATGTTTTTCTGCTGATCTGAGTCACTTTCTGAATAAGATAATGAGGTAATAAGGTAGAAACATAATACTGGGTAGAGCTTGTCACTTCCATGGAGAGGAACACTGAAAGTGGATGTTAATCTTCTTTATGCAAGTTATGGCTAGCAGACATCTATATATATAAATACAGCTTTTTGTCTATTGTATGCAGTACCCAAATATATCAGGACTAGAATTGCGTTTCTATCATTAACTTTCTTAAAATCTCATTGGTGTTATACTAATTTTGTATCATACAGCATGAAAACAAGCATATACAAATTATAAAATGTTGGAGAGATTGTAAATGCAGAAGTAAAGATACTGTTATAAAGAGGCATCAAGGACATCCTTATTGGCTTACTTAATCCTTATAGTCAGCTGTTGTTTCCTTTAGCATGCATTAGAATCACCAAGCATGTAGCAATATCTTTACCAATACAGCTCCTAGGACAATGGAAACTAAGGATAAAATAAACAAATGCAAGTATCCTATCTAATAAAAGAGTAATATGCAAATTGACTGTATTTCTGCTACACCCACAAGCCACACCCACCAGCCAATCAGGAGCAAGTAGGCAAATTAACCCAATTAATATGGCTACAGCCACAGAGAGAGCTGAAAGGAGGCTTGAGTTGCCCCTGTGATGGAGGAAGCCAAGCTTTCCACATACCCTGGCTGGCCCAGGCCTCTGCTTATGGCTACAAAGTTTCAATTATAGAAGATAAATAAATTTAAAAAGAAATGGCTACTGCCATGGAGTGAACAGCAGGCTTATTAGCTCCTATCCAGCTACAAAGTTTCAATTGTAGAAGATAAATAAATCCCAGATACCAGGTCCTCTGCTTGGGTCACTGGGGGTGTGTGGCTTGCAAACCACCAAGGGCCCCTCACCTAGGCCACCTCACGCCCCAAGGGAACCCCCACCCTGGTCCAAGACACACTTCACGGCAAACCAGTTGGTCCCCACCTGTGTACCAGGCCTCTATCCTACCTAATAAAAGAGTAATATGCAGATTGACCATCACTCCAACACACAAGATGACTGCCCCCATGAAGACACAAGATGCCCACCACAAGATGGCCAGCAGAGAAGTGCAGTTGGGAGGGACCAAGCCGGTAAGGGAGGGCAGTTGAGGGTGACCGGGCATGCATGAAAGGGCAGTTGAGGGGACCCAGGCCTTCAGGGGAGAGCAGTTAGGGGTGAACAGGCCTTCAGGGGAGGGCAGTTAGGGGAAAACAGGCTGATAGGGGAGCAGTTAGGCATCAATCAGGCTGGCAGAGAAATGAGTAGGGGTGATCAGGCTGGCAGGCAGAAGTAGTTAAGGGCCATCAGGAAGGCAGGCAGGTGAGCAGTTGGGAGCCAGCAGTTCTGGATTGTGAGAGAGGGATGTTGGACTTCACATTTAGGCCTGATCCCACTGGGCAGTCAGACATCTCTCAAGGGGTCCCATATTGGAGAGGCTGCAGGCTGGGCTGAAGGACATCTTCCCCTTGTGCACAAATTTCATGCATGGGCCCTCCAGTATCAAAATAAAAAGCTTCTGTATAGTAAAAGAAACCATCAACAAAACAACAAGAAAGCCCACTGCATGGGAGAACATACTTGCCAATATTATATCTATAAGGGTTTAATCTCTAAGGTTTATATGGAACTCAGACAATTTAACAAAAGGAAGATAAATAATCTAATAAAAAATGGGCATAGCCCCTAAATAGACACTTTTCAAAAGAAGATATACAGAAAGCAGAGACATATACAAACATGCTCAAAATCACTAATCATCTGAGAGATGCAAATCAAAATGACAATGAGATACCATCTCTCACCTATCAGGGTGGCTGTCATCAACAAATCAACAAATGACAAGTGCTGAAGAGGATGTGGAGAAAAAGGAACCCTCAAGCACTGCTGGTGGGAATGCAGATTGGTGCAGTCTCTGTGAAGAACAGTACAGAGTTTCCTCCAAAAACTAAAATGAAAACTTCCATTTGATCCACTGAACCCACTTCTAGGAATATGTCCCAAGAAACTATAAACACCAATCAGAAGGAATATATACACTCCTATATTCATAACAGCACAATTTACAATAGCTAAGATTTGGAAACAGATGAGTGCATTAGAAAACTATGGTTCATCTGCACAATGCAATACTATGCTGCTGCAAAAAGAAAGGAACTCCTACCATTTGCAACAGCATGGATGGACCTGGAGAGCATTATGCTAAGCCAGTGGTTGGCAAACTGCAGCTCGAGAGCCACATGTAGCTCGTGAGCCTCATTTTGCCGCTTTGTTGACTAATAAGTTTGCCGACCACTGGGATAGGGGCTTAATCACAAGGAAAAACAACAGCCTGTAATTATTGGAATCAAGAGTCTAGGTCAGTGGTCGGCAAAGTCATTAGTCAACAGAGTGGCAAACAGCGGCTCGCAAGTTTGCTGACCACCGTTCTGAGCAAAATAAGCCAGTCAGAGAAAGATAAATATCACATGATCTCACTCATTTGTGGAATATAATGAACAACATAAACTGATGAAAAAAATAGATCCAGATAGATAGAAGTAACGAACAGACCTTCTCAGAGGGAAAGCGGGGGAAGGGAAGGTGGGGAGGCAGAGAAGAGATCAACCAAAAGACTCGTATGCATGCATATAAGTATAAACCCAGGGCACAGATAGTAGGGGGTGTGAAGGCACGTGCTGGGGAGGGGGAATGGTGGTGTGGGAATGGCCGGGGAGAGGTTAATGGGGAAAAAAGGAGACATATGTAATACTATAAAGAATTTTAAAAAATGACCAGGCATCCTTGTTAAGGGAGAGTTTCCGATTGAGTAGGTCAGGCAAGGGCCTGAGTGTTTTTGTATTTAAGAAGTTTCTCTGTGATACTGATATTACTGGTTAGAATACCACACTTTCAGAACCATTGTCTTAAGAGATTCTCTTTCTTCCTAATGCTGTGTTCTTACCTATCCTACCTAATTAACAAATATTTGTTGAATTGTTTGCTTACATAAGCCAGGGAAGAGAAAAGCTAATGCACCATACCAGATAGGAAGTGGAAAAAAAAATAATGATATGTTTAGTTTTTATTACACAATGGATCAGTTATATATCTTAATACACTTGGAATTATACCAAAGAAATTTTATACTTGTACTTGCATATTCCATAAATGTCTGACATAAATACTTTAATATGATAGATAGGATATGTGGTTTCCATGTTTAAGACTATCAATCCAAAGGATGATGCAAAATGTATAAGCTAAAAAAAAAAAAGAGATAATATATACACTTGGAATAATTCTGCTTTTTGAGAGTAATTGTCAAAATAAAATATTTAAGGAAATATGTTTCTATATCATCATATGTTACAGAAAGGTAATATTAGAAGGAAAATATTTTAAAAGGAAATATAAATAAACTATAACAAATATTACTAAGGAAAGAGTATAAAAATCCTAGCACACAAAAGGAAAATGAGGCCAAGAAAAATGAGATAAATATTGTACAGAGAGTTATACATATATCTGTTGCAATATTTAAATTTGTTTTTATTTTGAAATAATTTTAAATTTACAGAAGAATTGCAAGAATAATATAGAGGGTAATCTTATGTTTTAACTAATCTGAATGTCTTACAGAACCATAGTGCAATGATCAAAACAGGTGTTAATATGTGTATAATACAATTAACTAAGTGTAATATTTATATGAATACTAGAGGCCGGGTGGACAAAATTAGTGCACTGGGAGAGTGGGGGAGGGCAGTGTCCCTCAGCCCAACCTCACCCTCTCCAATCTGGAACCCCTCAGGGGATGTCTGATGCCATTTAGGCCTGATCCACAGGGCCTAAACAGGAAGTCAGATATCCCTCTCACAATCCAGGACTGCTGGCTCTCAACTGTTTGCCTGCCTGCCTGATTGTCCCTAACCCCTTCTGCCTGACAGCCTGATCAACCCCTAACCACTCCTCTTCTAGCCTGATTGATGCCCTAACTGTTCTCCTGCTGGCCTGATCATCCCCAACTTCCCTCCCCTGATGGACTGGTTACCCCAAATGCGCTCCTCTGCATATTATGTATTTATTATATAGGGTTTTTTTCTTTAACATATTGGACAGTGGTCTTGACAACCAATAAAAATGTAAACCGAAACTAAAAGTGTCATAAAATAAACTCCTTAAACAGAAATTTCATGAGACCCTGTGGTGGTTGTTTCTTCCTTTTTTTCTTCTCTTTCTTTTTCTTGTTTTTCTTGATGTCTCATTTTTTGTCCTTACTTTTTTTTTTTCTCCTTTTATTTCTTTTCTATCCTCTCTTTCTCTTAACTTTTCCATTGGTAGAATCGTCAGTACTTGAATCTGTCTTGCTTCCAGAAGACAAAGAAGAGGGAAACACGCCATCATCTGAAGAAAAAGATTATCTATGTTGGAATCAGTGGTGTTTCTGGTTTTGCTCTTTTCCCGGTTTGTCATTTCTGCCGGCTCCAGCATCTTCAGGACTTGTGCATGGGCACTTCTTATTCATGTCTACAAAACCTCCCTGGTGAAAACTGTAGGGGAAAAGGCCCTCCTGGGTGGGCTCAAGCCCTGTCCAAAGGTGCTGAGGAACCAGGATGGTGAGTACTCTCCAACACCCTTTGCGAGCCAACTTCTGGAACTCAGAGTACTCTCCAGTAATGTAACTGCAATGTCCCTGTTTGCCTTCAGAAATTAGTTGTAAGTTACTTCTGGTGTGAAATCCTACCTCAGATATTTCTTTTGTGGTTTCTAAAAATTTAAACAAAACCCATTTACCTCCCTAACTTGGTCAGAAGTTTCTAACCAATGGGAGAGTATTGCTCTGGGGGGCGTGGCAGCCTCCCAGGCCTACACCCCCAGCTGTGGCCAGGAGCTGATTGCTGGTAGGCAGGTGCGCCTCGAAGGCCTACAACCGGGGTTGTGGCTGGTAGCAGATTGTGCAAGGGTGAGGAAGGGGAGGGGGATGGGCCCACAGGTGCCTCCAAGGCCAAGGGTCCCAGCCACAGCTGGGAGCAGATTGTGCCTGGGGGGCATGGGCACCACCCAGGCTGCACACTGCCAGCTCTCAAAGGCAGCCCTCCCTGGGACTGGGAGATTCTGGCGAGCCTGAGAGGACTGGGCACCACCATCTTGTGTCTATGGGTGCCGCCATTTTGTCACAGAGTGATGGTTAATTTGCATATTACTCTTTTATTAGCTAGGATCATAATTTTTGTTGTTGTCATGCTCCATTATCTAACTCAGAATTTCCACATTGCCATATCTCCTTCATTTTTTTCAATCTATGACTATTCCAGCATTTGTCCTTTATTGATGATAGCCATTTTGACAGGTGTGAGATGATACCTCATTATTGTTTTGATTTGCATCTCTAAGATGATTAGTGACTTTAAACATGTTTTCATATGTCTCTTTTGAAAAGTGTCTATTTAGTCCTTTGCCTATTTTTGATTAGATTGTTTATATTCCTTTGGTTAAGTTGTATGAGTTTTCTATAAATATTGGAGATTAAACCCTTATCAGAGACAACATTGGCCAATATGTTCTACCAGGCATTGGGTTTTCCTGCTGTTTTGTTTATGGTTTCTTTTGCTGTGCAGAATCTTTTTATTTTGATGTCCCTTTTGTTTTTCTTCTTAGTTTCCATTGCCCTAGGACAATGGTCGGCAAACCACAACTTGCGAGCCGCAGTTTGCCCACCACTGCCCTAGGAGCTGTATCAGTAAGGATATTGCTACGACAAATGTCTGCTATATTGTTGCCTATGCCTTCTTCTAAGATATTTGTGATTTTCATCTTACATTAGGTCCTTTATCCATTTTGAGTTTATTTTTGTGTATGGTATAAGTTGGTGGTCTAGTTTCATTTTTTTTTTGCATGTATCTATCCAATTTTTCAACATCATTTATTGAAGAGACTGTCTTGGCTCCATTGTATGCTCTTGCCTCCTTTGTCAAATATTAATTAAGCATAATGGTTTGGGTCTATTTCTGGATTCTCTATTCTGTTCCACTAGTTTATATGACTTTTCTTCTGCCAATTCCAGGCAGTTTTGAGTACTGTAGCTTTGTAATATAGTTTCATATCTGGTATTGTGATTCCTCCAACTTTGTTTTTTCTCAAGATTGTTGCATCTAATTCAGGGTCTTTTTATTCCAGATAAATTTTTGGAGAGTATTTTGTTTTAATGTTGTAGAGTTATTTTGAGGCCCTGTAAATATTTAGCTTCTCCTTAAACTTTTTCTCATTAGCTTTAGCATATTTGTGACTCTTTTCTATAGGAATTATTACTGTGGTCTTCTAATGACAATTTTCTATTTTCTCTTTTCTTCTATGCCTATGAATTGAATTGTTTATATTCCTTTGGTTTGTTTAATTGTTATTTCATATCACTATGTACTCAGGAGCAGTGATTCACTCTTTGGGTTATAATTGAACCCAATATTTTGTTGGGATCTCTTCAGAGTGGTACCTTTGTCTTTTCTGCTTGCCCCATCTTTTTTTTTTTTAATTGCAAACTTCTTTAGTTGATAGCACTACAAGGAGTTCTAGGGTCATTTTTGTTTCTTTCTTCAATTCTGAAATCAACCATGTCTCTGGAAATCTCTGGTTTCTGTTATGAAAGAATAAGAGTTAGAAACTAACATCTGGGTGCTAGATATATATTCTTTGCTTCTGGAGTATCACAACTGACAGAGTTAGGAAATCCATATTTGCATATTCATGAATACATACAATCTTTTTCTTCATTAGTTTTTATATCTATCTGTTAGTATATAAATGAATTCATATTGAAACCTATGATACCATCCAAAACCACTAGGTTCATTCCAGACCCATCCCTTTGCATATTTGTATCTCTTTATCCAACAATGAGAAATCAGACTCTCACTATCTTCTACATATTTTTTATTTGTTAAACACTAATGTACATATCAACTTGTTGCAGAAGTGATAGTCCACAGTCTTCTGAGAAACATATTTACCAGCTTCTAAATATAAAATTGAACAAAGCTATGAAGTCAGTGATTCAATTTTACCCTTTAAGAAACTGGTGAAAGAAGAGGAAATTAAGCCCAAAGAAAGAAAATAAACCAATTCAATTTGAATAATTTCTATATGCCTATCTTCAAGGTCATTGTTCTGTGACTGTGTCAATTCTTCTGATGAGTTGGCAAATGCATTCCTTATCTCTGCCCCTGGGTTTTTCATTTGTAACACTTCCATTAGATTTTTCTTACATCCACCTCTCTCCTAAAATTGCTCATCATGATTTGCATACTGTCCACTTGAGCATTTAAAATATTCATTTACTTTTAAAAAATCTGTCTAATATTTCTAAAATTGTATCATACAAAAGTCTTTTTCTTATGAATGTTTTATGTCTTATAGGAGTGTTTTATCTATCCTTTTGATATGTTCCAAAATTATTTTGTTGAAAATCATATATCTATATACAACAGTAGACACTGAGATAAATTCTTTTAAATACACAATTTTCAGAATGCTAGTTCTTTATTAAGGGATTTTAAATTAGTCTAATTAGGGCTAGTATTCGGGGACATTTTGTTTACCATTGTTACCTTTGCATATCACATTCCTTTAACAATATCTTGCATTAAGAGTGGATAATTTGCCCTACCAAATTAGTTGATAGAGCATTGGCCTATGGCCCAAAGAATACTTAGTTCGATTATGGTCAAGGGCACATGCATTAGTTGTACGCTCCTCCCTGGCCTGGGCCCTGGTCCTGGTTGGGGCTCATGCAGGAGGCAACCCATTAGTTTGTTTCTTTTACATTGCTGTTTCTCTCTGTCTTTCCCCCTCCCTTCCACTCTTCCTAAAAATCAATGGGAAAATTTCCTCAGGTAAGAATTAACAAGAAAAAAAAAGAGTGGCTGATTTGCGAGAGTGGTTTTTTCAATGTTTGCGTTCTCTCACCTTTGTTTCTCCTTTTGCCTTGTGCCACAGATATGTCTTGCAATTAAGTTTCTTCATATCACTTGTTAGCTTTCTTTGTTACTGACTGGTAGTCATCTGTTGGTAGGAACAGGCTTGGGAGATATTCTCTGCTATTCTGATTAAGCCTTGTTCTTTAGGCACAGTGTCTCTGGATCTAAGATATGTGGACTTTCAGTGTTCCAGAACGAATTGTTCCTTTTTTCTGTCAGGCATTTTTGTTTGTTTCTTTACCTGGTACCTTTCTCTAGAAGCAATCGATTTTCATTGGTGCACTAATTGTATCAATGTTTGTTGCCTTTCTTCACATGAGTTAATGTTTTTGTTGCAAAAGGAAATAGAGTTCAGGTGGCTTATTCTGCCTCTCCTACAATGATGAATAGGTCCCTTCCCCAGTTCAGCATCATAGTGAGACTTTCTAGAGACACCCTAAGCACTGTGAGCATTCAGTGGAGTTCTTTGAGAAAAACTCTCAGGAAGATACAGATTCCCTATATATTTGCAGAGCTCAGGGGTTTCAACCACTTTCTCCAATGCACATGTGATGTTCACTAACAATTTGCTAGTCATGATGTAATCCATCCCACCATTCGTTTAACATTGTTTCTGTAAATGATGACCTGTCCACTAATTTGTGACTGCAAATAAATAGCCTGTTTGCAGAAAAATTCTAGGAACTAACATCAATATAGTGTACTCTGACCTTGCTGCTCAGGGAGATTTGCAGATCTTCAACCACTTATCTGAACAGACTGTGTTGGCTTGCACGAATTACCTCAGTGAAGAATCCTGAACCTCCACCTTTTAATTCCTTTGTTCTGTTTTTTTTTTTCTTCCTCTTCCTTCCTTACTAAAACTCCTGTCCTTTCCCAATTGTTAAGATGGTCTTTGCAATGAGAGTCCACCATCTTCTCAAGCTACTGGTTCTTGAATGAAGCTACTTGTCTATAGATTATGGGCTTTCAAGTGCCAGCCAAACCTGGGTTCCATAACAATCCTAAAGAACTCTTTTTACTAGTGTCCAATTGCCACTTGTATAATGAGCTCACACTTTTATCTCATGTCTTCCATCAAACAACTGTCTCTTCTTAGATTTAGAATGTCTGGGTTCCTGTGATCTAATAATTGCAGTAGTTTAAGAGAAGTTGTGAACTTGTTTTATGACTTTCTTCCATTGCTATTATTTTGTTTTGGGTTTTGCATCTATGTTGATAAACAACATCCATTTGTAGTTTTCCCTTTTAGCTATGTATTTATATGTTTTAATATTAGGGTTAGAAATCCTTTCCTCTGCATATATATATATATATATATATATATATATATATATTTGTAAAATATTGGAGAAACTGCTATCATTTTTTCCCTAAAATGTTTGGTAAAATTCACCAGTGAATCCATCCAGGTCTGGTTCTTTATTTTTTGAGAACTTATTTATAATTGAATTAATACATATATTTATAAGCCTATTTAAATAATCTATTTCTATTTGTGTGTGTTTTTGTAATGGTGCCTTTCCAAAAGGAATTGGTCCATATTTTTCAAGTTTTTAAATGTGTGTACATATAATTTTTCATTGACTTTTTATGATTCTTTTTATTGATATCTCTGGTTAGGATCCTTTTGTAATTAAAAATATTATTTAGAAACTAGAGGCACAGTGCAAAAAAGTCATGCACAGGGGAGGGGTTGTCCCTCAGCCCAGCTTGTACCCTCTCCAATTTGACATCCCCTTCACAATCCAGGACAACTGGCTCCCAACTGCTTGCATGCCTGCCCCTAACCACTTCTGATTGCCCCTAACCACTTCTTCCTGCCAGCCTGATCACCCCCCAACCACTCCCCTGCCAGCTAGATAGATGCCTAACTGCTCCCCTGCCAGCCCAATTGTCCCTAACTGCCCTCCCCTGATGGCTTGGTCACCCCTATCTCCCACCCCTGCTGGCCTGGTGCCCCTACCTGTCTTCCCCTACAGGCCTGGTCACCCTCAACTGCTCTCTTCTGCTGGCCTGATTACCCCTAACTATCCCCCCCATTTGCCAGCCTGGTCACCCCTAACTGCCCCTCCTCTACCGGCCTGGTTGCCCCCAACTGTTCTCCCCTGCCTGCCAGATTGATGCATAACTGCTCCTCTGCTAGCCTGATTGCCACTAACTGTCCTCTCCTACTGGCCTGGTCACCCCATATACCCCCCATGCTGGCCTGGTTTCCCCTAACTGTCCTCCCTCGCCAGTCTGATCACCCCTAACTATCCTCCCATGCAGACCTGGTTACCCCCAACTGCCCCCCTCTGCTGGCCTAGTCATGCATAACTTCCCTCCCCTGCCAGCCCTATTGCCCCCAACTGTCCTCCCCTGCAGGCCTGATCCCTCCCAACTACCCTCCTCTGCCAGCCATCTTTAGGTGGCCATCTTTTGTCCACATGGGGGTGGACATCTTTGACCACATGGGGGCAGCCATCTTGTGTGTTGGAGTGATGGTCGATTTGCATATTATTTATTATATAGGAGAATAGCCAGTCTCCTTTTCTAATTGTCTTTACTCATTTCAGATCTATTTGAGAGGATTGCCCTATTTTTCTCAGAAAGCCTTAATTATGTGATAAAAATTTTCTTATCTTCTTGATGTTTGAGTAGTACTATCAGTCTCAACATCAGAACCAAATTTGGGATAGGAGTCCCTTATGCCTATGCAGATATTCAAAATAATCATGCTAGGAGTTAGACTCAATTTAATATTTGTTATAGCTGTAAGTAATAAAAGCTTGAAATTCTCAAAGCATGTTTGATTTTAACCTTGAGCTTCACTGAGAACTCTTTTTAAAGAGTCTTTTATGCAGATCTTTCATCTTCAATCAATTATTATTATTTGGGGCTCTATGTAGTGATAAGGCTTGGGGGAGGAAATGCACTGTAAAATCTAAGTCCATGTCTCTACTTTGTGACTTTCACAAGTGCATCCCCTTCTTCCCTACCATTTTAAAATATATTTTTTATTGATTGCATAGAGGAAGGGAGAGAGAAAGAGTGATAGAAATGATGAGAGAGAATCATCAACTGGCTGCCTTCTGCACTCCCCCTACTAGGGACCGAGTCACAACCCTGGCATGTGCTCTTACCAGGAATCAAATCTTGACCACCTGGTTCATAGGTCAATGCTCAACCACTAAGCCATACTGGCTAAGCTTCTGCCAGTTTTAGTGAGACATCTATGCTAAAGGGGATTGGATTCAGAGAAATGCTCTTTCCCAGGCAAAATGAGGGTCTGATAAACTCTTCCCCCCTGTATCATAGCCCTTTGTAATGAAGAAAGTTCTGAGCCTTTTTCACAACGGTTACTCTCACCACTCCCTGCCAGAACCACTAGTGAATCAATCTTAATTCATCACTGTGAGAACCTGGTGAGGAAGCTAAAGGTAAACCCAATGGAAGTGTGGGGAAATCCTCAGACTTCTGGATTTCTCACTTTTGTGTTAGTCCACACTTAATCTTAAGCAGTTCATTAAAATTACCCTTGAAGTATTTCTACTAGTTTATAAATCCAGCTGATTCTGCTCCAAGTCCAAATTGCAATTTTCTCTAGATTTCAAGAGAATGGTTTTCCCTTTGAATTCAGTTTCTTAGTGATGTGAAAGAAAAAAGGGGCCTCGGTAATAAATTTGTCAAGTTCAGTGACTGAAAATAACTTCCCAGGGTGATTCAATCATAAATTTCTAACTGCAGTGGCATGGTAGGTAGTCATGCCACAGGACTAGAACTTCTTTAGTTAACTATTTATCTTTTCCTTAAGCAAGCCCTGCCCATTGTCCCTGTGCATCTAGGTTAACACAACTTTGAAATATCAGGAGTAATCCTCTTTTCTAGAACACTCAGAGGCATAACTGCCCCCAAGGGAACACATAATCTTGTTAACTATTTATAATCCAGTATGACTTGCTTTCTCCTACCTTTATGTAATTTTACTTAGACTCTCTTCTTAATTCCAAATGTATAAAAAGAACTGAAAAACTGTCCTTCACCCGAGCATTTTAGAGTTTGCTTTCCAGGATGTCATCAGCATGTCTACAGGTTTGGGTGTTCTTATGTTAACACTATAGGGGGGGGGAAAGTAATTGCTTTTCAATTTCTTCAGCTTTTTTTTTCCTTATTGTCAGGATAGGAAAGCAGTGTCCAAGGTCTTTACATATCATACTGAAATTGGAATTCCTCTCAGTAATTTATGAGTTATTCCAAAACATAAAGGACTTCTTTTACTTTACCTATAGCTATCCTTCATCACCTAAATCTCTGACTCCAACATATCCATCCTTAATAACTATTTTGATTTACAGCAGATACTCTTCATACTGAAAATATCAAATGTGAGCTATTGTTAGAGGCTCATTTTCTCTAAATAGTCTCAGATATCTAAAAGTCAGTGTGTCTAAACCATGGCATTATAAAGTAATCACAGTTTGTACATTTAAAGACATATAATTTTCTGAACTAATTTGCTCTGTTCCCTCTGACTGTAAAGTTGTTCTCTCACAGAATTCCTCTTTCCCTGAGATTGCACTGAACTTCATACATCTGAAATTTGTGTAGCATTGCTCCCTCTATAAAACATGTTCTCTTCTCTTATCTGACAAATTAGTATTCATTCTTTCAGAAACAGCTCAAATTTCAACCTTTCTGAAAATTATTTTTCAATTTATCTAGTAACTAGTTAATCTCTATGAAATTCCATTAGTTTATCCTCCTTTTGTATGAATTTTTAGTTTTCCTCACACTATAAGTTCAATAAACATTTGTTGAATAATTAATGTCTTGAATTTAAGCCAGGCTTTTTCACTCTTCTCATAATGTAAAAGAATCTTACTGAATAAAACCAAATATATTTCTAAAATCTTCTTTAAACCCTTATTTATTTTTTTGCAATCTTTTTTCCTATACTGTTAAAAGACTTTTTAAGAGCTTAGGATATACAATCTAAATCAAATATACATGAAATTAAACTAAAATAAGGATTTTTTATTGTATCTAGACTATAATTCTTAATCTATTTATCAGCAGTAAAAATAAGCTATTTATTGGGCTTACTGTGACCTCATATAAGTTTATGGAATGCAAAAGTATTTATAAATTAACATTGATTCACTGGTGCATTTACTTTAAAATCTAAATGGTGTCAGAAATGCTACTGTATTATTGAATCTATTATAATTATTACCCACTTTGCATTTTAATTGCATATTATATGAAATGTTAATAAAAAGTGATTCAGAAAAATTATAACCTTTTGAGACCTTTTTGGCTGTTTAGAACATTAGTGTAATTCTCATGGCTAATTTGTACAAAGGATAATTCCTCAGATATGATAGGCAAATGAAGGAAATAAAGATTTGAGAGTTCAAATGACATTCTAAGATAACCAAAAATATATTTACCAGAAGTGTAAATGATCATTTATCTTTCTCTCTTAAGTGCATATTTTCCATATTCTTCCATATTTTACTTATCTTGTTTACTATCATTCTCTGAATGCTGAAAGTTTTAATATTTTTTTCATTTATTCAGTCATGCATTTGTTATTCATTCATTCAGTCACTCATTTACTTATTTACTTATTTTGGTGCAAAATGTATGTTCTGAACACCAGACATAGAGAACAGTTCATTAGAGAATACTTACCCATTTTATAGAAAATAATAGATGACTACAACTACTTGAATGCTAACCAACATTTTTAGCACTGCTAACCAGATTCATGGCTGTTTGAATATAGTCTTTTTCAACTTTCTTAACTACTTCCCCCAGTCTTTCCATATCTATATGAACTTGCCATACTAGCAATGGGTATTGTGCCCCCTTCCAGTTTTACTACTAAAAGAATATCGACAAATACACTTGTAACCACCTTTCTTTTCCTAATGATGTATCATTTGCATCATGAGGATACCTGGGGACACAAGATAATACACACACACATACACACACACATCATACACACACCTAAACTCTCACTTTTTAGGACCAATTTTTAGGTTTTTACTTTCATTTTTTAAGGACAAACTTTTAAAAGTAAAGTGAATGAAACCAGGGGAGATGAAGATTCAAAGACAGAAATTCAATGTAGAAAAAAAAGGGCTTGCTGGGAAACATGTGAGGAGAAACATTGCAGACATTTCATAGCTGTACAAGAAGCTCATGTTGTAAATAGGATTTAGCTGCTATTAATTTCCCCCCATAACCTTGTGTTTTCTTTTTGCTCAGCCTGAGATCTTGCTAAATTTCAAACTGCCTGTGATAAGCTCATTCTAGAAAAGCGTTCTGTTCAATGTACTCTTCCTTCCATCACTTGTGGATGGCTAGTTCTTCACCAATACCTTCTTCCTCCTGGAAGCTCTCCCAGACCAATTTGATCTTCTCTGGGGTGCTCATCTTCTGCTTCTTGGCTCCAGTTTTCCCCAAAAGGCTGCTCATGCCACTTGAGCTTTTTTTTTTAACAGTTTATAATTTTTTTATAAAGTTTAAAAAGTAAACTTTTTTTAAAATTTATAATATATGTTGCCATGTTTGTTTGTTTTTAATTTTTTATTTTTGAAAGTATTACATATGTCTCTTTTTTTCTACATTGACCTCTCCCTATCAGCTTCTACCCCCTGGCACATGCTTTCCAACCTATTGTCTGTGTCTATTGGTTATACTTAAATGCATGTACACAATTTCTTTGGTTGATCTCTTACAAACCCTCCTGTCCCCTGCCCTCTCCCCTGCCTTCCCTCTGAGGTTTGATGATCTGTTTGGTGCCTTTATGTCTCTAGATATATTTTTTCATCAGTTTATGTTGTTCATTATATTTCACAAATGAATGAGATCATGTGATATTTATCTTTCTCTGACTGGCTTATTTCACTTAGCATAATGCTCTCCACTTCCATCCTTGCTGTTGCAAATGGTAAGAACTCCTTTTTTATAGCAGCATAGTATTCCATTGTGCAGACGTACCACAACTTTCTAATCCATTCATTTGCTGATGGGTACTTAAGCTATTTATAAATCTTAGCTATTATAAATTGTGCTGCTATGACCATAATGGTTTATATTTTATTTCTGATTGATGTTTCTGATTTCTTGGGATATATTCCTAGAAGTGAGATTGCTGGGAGTTCCATTTTTAATTTTTTCTGTTTTCTTCAGTGGCTGCACCATGGTGCCTTTTTCTCCATAGCCTTATCAGCACTTGTCATTTGTTGATTTATTGATAGCCATTCTGAAAGGTGTGAGATGGTACCTACCTTATTATTGTTAGATTTGTATCTCTCAGATAATTAGTGACTTTGAGCATGTTTTCATATGTCTCTTGGCATTCTGTATGTCTTCTTTCGAAAAGTGTCTATTTAGGTCCTTTGCCCATATTTTGATTGGATTGTTTATCTTCCTTTTGTTAAGTTGTATGAGTTCCCTATAAATTTTGGAGATTATATCCTTTTTGGAGATAACATTGACAAATATGATTTCCCATGCAGTGGGCTTTCTTATTGTTTTGTTGACGGTTCCTTTTGCTGTGCAGAATCTTTTTATTTTGATGTAGTCCCATTTGTTTATTTTCTCCTTAGTTTACATTGTCCTAGGAGCTGTATTGTAAATATATTGCTTCAACATATGTCTGATATTTTGCTGCCTATGGATTCTTCTAAGATATTTAAGTCTTTTATCCATTTTGAAACATAGACCAGTTCTTGTACCCTCATAATAAGGGGACATTTACACAGAGGCATATATGTAAGTAAACTTTCTCAAAGAGGTAATTAGGATTATCAAAATGCATATCCCTGGCTAGAAAAAGGGAGGTTGACAGGTGAAATAGGGGAAGGAATGTTGAGAGCCAGGGATCCTGGGAGATCTGTGTCCTTTCTATCACGCCAAAGGAGAGACCACTGTCATTACCAGTAGTGTCTTCTAGTTGGCCTCACAAAGTGCTAGTTCTGGAATTATTAGGGTCCTCTTCCTTTCGGAGCCTGATAGACTTAATATGATTTACTCAGGGGATTCCACAAAAGTAAATATCTGACACTTTATTTTATCAGGTACAAGTTGGTATTTTGTATTGAACCACCCAAGTACATCAGATGTGGTCAGTACTTCCCTGATTTCCCAATGTGGAATTAAGACCAGGTCATCAAAAGTAAGGAACTTCGAGAAAGCTTCTCTGAAGATCTTGGATTGTGTCTTTGTGTACACAGTAACATATCTTGCCCTCATGTCTGAGGGCTCCAGATAAAATTGAATAAAAATGGCCACTCAGAGAGACCATGTGCAGTGATAAAACAGTTCCTATACAATGAGAGGCCCCACATCCAGATGTCTTGTAAAGTGGGACGCATCAGTTCATTTAGCCTGTTTCCAGTCTGTAACAGGTGATACATGCAAACTATCACAGCTCCTATTAAGAGTAAGCATGTCTCTGGGTCTATTTTGTTCATCAGTTTATTTTTTCCATTGGATTCCAAATCCAGAGACATAGAAGCCTGGAACACACTGAGGAATTTCAGAGGTGAAAGGTGGCCACATGATCTTCATCCTGACCCAGCAGGGGGTGATGACAGAGCTAAAGGGACCTTAGCCAGTAGTTTTCTTTCTCATTTTGCTTGAAGAAGGATTTGGCCTCTTTAGATGTAGCAACCACTTCCTTAGTCACTCTGACTTCTTCACCAGCAGAATCTTTTTATTTTGATGTAGTCCCATTTGTTTACTTTGATGATTTTTACTTTTTCTATTTGTTTGTGTGTGTGTTTTAGGGCTCTCTAGCTCTTCTGCTTTGACCAACAATTTACTTGAACTCATCTCTTCATTCTCCTCTCTTTTTATAACATGTGGACATGGGAACAATTTTTATTTCATCCTCATCCTTTCCCTTACATCTTCTGACCCAGTGTCTTCTTCCTGACCTTCCTTTTCCTCTTCTTCTATGGAGTGGTAAAGTATTTTCTCTTCCTGGAGGAATGCTCTGATCCTTTCTTCCCCTCTCCTTTGTTTTTCTGTGTCTGCTCTTTCTTCACTAATTCATTTATATCATCTTCACTATACTCTCCACGCAAAGCCACATAGTCCTTGTCCTGCCCTGAAGTGGAGAAAGAGTCTAAGGGACTATTTTTTTTTGCCTTAGGGATTATCAACTAAGTACTCTCCTTGCCTCACCTGGATAATAATGTTGATGCTACTCTTAAATGATACTGGATTTGCTGTAAGGTTATGGCCTTTATGTAAGCAAAGATTTCAGTTTGTAATTGTGGGGGTCAAAAAAAACACATACTAAAACACCCCCCCGACACACACACACACACACACACACACACACACACACACACAAATAAACTTCTGGCTAACCTAATAATCAAATGAACATGAGATATTAACAGGAGAAAATGTTCAAAATATATTATGGATTTAAATGTGGAGATGCCTAATAAATCTGAGACCTAAAATTGATTAAGCAGTTGAGGTGTATAAACCATTCTAGACTAAGGAGAAAGTTGAGGGCAGGGGTCTGAGATTTCAAAGGGAAGATAGGTAATTCATAGGTAGATGAGAAAGAATAAACATGTGTAAACAAATTCTCTTTGGGCTACCTAGAAACAACAAGGCACAGAGGAAAGTTCAACAGCAGGCCTTGCTAGATTTTTCTTGATATGACTCATTTAGTTTATATGATGACACTAAGATTATGCTCCCATACTTTAAGCAGGTTTTCTATCTGAATTCCTTTAAATTTGATGGTTCTTTCTGAGTCTTTTGTTTCTTAATAACCTGCCTAAGATCAATATCCTAAAAAACACATTTTGAGTGGCAAAACTTTGGACTCTTCATGCCCTTTTTGTGATCTGTAGTCAGTCATGGTCATTCTGACATTTTCCTAGTGGCCAGGGTTCTCACTTGCTGATTTTTATACTGGGGACCATTTGTCTTCTGCTGTCATTTTCTAGCTACTGATGTCAATGTTAACATTGCTGCAAATAGACATTGCCTCAAGAAAACACAAATCATTTCTGGTTAAAAGGATACTATGTCTTTGCTAAAACTGCCTCTGCATCACTTGTCTATGAGAATTGCTGACAGGATTATTTTTCATGTGTACCCCTGGGAAAATAACTCTTCTACATCCTGAATGTCCTTTGAAGTCAATAATAAACATAAATAGAGTGCCAAAAGAAATTACATTCTAATATTATATACTGTACTTAATAGAATACTCTGATACAACTCTAGTAAAAAGACTTTAAAAGAAGGTGAATGGTACAAAAATCCATTCTGAAATGCTGAGTGACAAATAAATTAAATAGGTCATTAAACAGTTCATATATATATATATATATATGAAAATTTTCTTAGCACCATAATTAAAAATTTTTAAATAGATTTTTTTTATTTATGTCTCTTGATAAAAAAGTTGGCAATATGACCTCTATTTAGTTTATTAATAGATAGTATTTCTACCACTGAATATGTTTTTCTCCTTTCTTCTTATAATGAGAATGCTTTGAAAGTTACCTCACTATATTAAAGATGAAAGATGAATTTATTACAAGGATTCCCAGGATCGAGAAATACATTTGTAGACCCAGAAAAAGGAATCAATAAAGAAGGAGAAATTTAAAATGAAGATAAAGAAGGACAAGTAAATAAGAAAGACTCATGTTAAGTTAGGAGAGAAGTCAAATGTCTTTATAGCTAGGAAGGTCACTCTTATTAAATAGGGACACTTGATAAAGGGTAACAGATAAGAAATAGGGAGACAGGGGCAGAAGAGAACAGAAATTTGGGAAAAAAGGAGACCATAGTCAAGGAAGTTAATATAATTTTTGTCTAATTTGTCAATAAGTTAGAAATGAAAAAATATTAGTGTGCTTGAGGTAATCTATGGGGTTAAAATTGTGGGCATGAGTTTACTAATTTTCATAAACCTTTGTAATGAAGTTCATATGAGTAAAGTGATAACTGAACAATGGTCAACTTACAATTTGCCAGAGAAATTGTGAAATGTTGTGTGAACAGACTCTAGGGCCATATATCTTACACCAAAGAGCATGCGAGTCTGCAGGTGGGAATGAAGAAATGAAATATCGATGGTGACTCAGACTGAGGACTAATGAAGTGGGGAAGAGACTTCAATGAGATAGTGAAGTGATTACAAATTTATCTGCCTTGGCCTTCATCTAGAAACAAATTAAATTACAGAATATGAACATCTGTAGTATATTCATGATCAAATAATCAAATAAATGGTTCTCTTTTGGGTATTTTTTATTTAAAAGAACAGTGTGTTTACTACTTTTGCCTTCAATATTCCTTATATTCCAATACTTATATCTTTATCTATTACCATTTTTAAAATTATATATATAGGCCCGGTGCATGAAACTCATGCATGGGGTGGGGATGTCTTTCAGCCTAGCCTGTACCTTCCCAATCAGGAAATCCTTGAGGGATATCTGTCAGCCTGGAAAGTGGGACATCCCTTTCACAATCCAGGACTGCTTGCTCCCAACTGCTCTCCTGCCTGCCTTCCTGATTGCCCCTAACTGATTCTACCTGCAAGCCTAATTACACCCTAACCACTCCCCTGCCAGCCAGTTTACCCCTGACTGCCCTCCCCTGCAAGCCTGGTCACCCTAACTGCCCTCTCCTGCTGGCCTGGGTCTCCCCCAATTGCCCTTCCCTGTAGGCCCAGTCACCCCCAACTTCCTTCCTCTGCTGGCCTGGTCACCCCTAACTGCCCTCCCCTGCAGGCTTGATCACCAGCAACTACCCTCCCTTGCAAGCCTGGTCCCTCCCAACTGCCTTCCCCTGCTGGCCGTCTTGTGGTGGTCATCTTGTGTCCACATGGGGGCAGTCATCTTGTGTGTTGAGTGATGGTCAATCTGCATATTACTTTTTTATTAAATAGATAGAGGCTTGGTGCACGGGTGGGGGCCAGCTGGTTTGCCCTGAAGGGTGTCCCAGATCAGGATGGGGGGTCCTTTGGGGTGTAGGGTGGCCTGGGTGAGGGGCCTGTAGTGGTTTGCAGGCTGGCCATGCCCTCTGGAGACCCAAGCGGAGGCCCTGGTATCTGGGAATTATTTATCTTCTACAATTAAAACTTTGTAGCCTCGATCAGAGCTACATCTTTTGCTCACTATATGGCAGCAGCCATTTCTGTTGGAATTTATTTATCTTCTATAATTTAAACTTTGTAGCCTTAAGTGGAGGCCTGGGATGGCCAGGGTGTGTGGAAAGCTTAGCTTCCTCCATTGCTGGGGCAACCCAAGCCTCCCTCCTGCTTTCTCTGTGGCCATAGCCATCTTGGTTGGGTTAATTTGCATACTCACTCCTGATTGGCTGGTGGGAGCAACTTGTGGGCATGGCTTGTGTGTGTAGTAGAGATATAGTCAATTTGCATATCACTCTTTTATTAGAAAGGATTTAATGATGATTTTTTGACATGTACATTTTCAATTTTTTAGTTTTTATTGAAATTTATTGAAGTAATATTGGTTCACCAAATTACATAGGTTTCAAGTGTACATCTCAACAAAACATCATCTACACACTGTATTTTGCATCCACTGCCCTCAGTAAAGTCTCAGTTCCCATTTCTCCCCCTTTGCCCACCTCTACCTAACCCCCAGCTTCCTTTCCCTCTGGCTATCACCACACTGTTGCCTGTGTCTATGTGTTATGTATATACGGTTTTGGCTAATCTTTCCACCTTCTTATATCCAGTCTCCAAACCCTCTTTCCTCTGACAGATGTCTGATTTTTCTTTTAATTTATTGATTTGAGAGAGAGAGAGAGATATTATATATATAGAGAGAGAAACAGTTTATTGTTCTACTTACTGATTGATTGATTTTATATGTGCCCTGACAGGAGATGGAGCCCACAATCTTAGTGTAATTGGCAATGCTCTAACCAACTGATCTACCTGGGTAGGGCTCAAATTGTATAATTTTAATCATGAAAATATCTGTGTGCAATAAAATTATAGGGAGGCAAACTATGTGCTATGAATGGTCTCATTTCAAAATAACTACATACTGGATAAAATAAATATTTAATGCATTCTGGACCCCCAAAGAGTAAGAAAAAATATACAAAACACATCCACTGACCCCCATAAAAAACAAGTGAATGAAAAGAAAAGAGAAATCCATAAGAATAATGAAGGCACTAGAGGAATTTAGTGATGAATGGTAGCAACAATGTTGCTATTAATAACACAACTAAACCTTAGACCATGTGCAAATTGGAGGGAATGAATATGAGTCTCATTACTAGGCTAAGAATTTTCAGAGGCATAAATAGTCCTAGGTAGATGGTATATTCTAAGCACAAGAAGAAGTATATAGACTGTCAATTCAGGAAATAAATTAAAAGTTGGAAATATATTTAAATATCTAAGAGTAAAAGAAAAAATTGCAATGCAAATTTGAAAAACACAAGAAAGTGAAACAATTTTAAAACTACTAATTCATGTGTAATGCAGTGAATTTGATATATATAATAGTTGAATTATTAATTTTATTTAAAAATTAACCATCTAATTTGTACAGACTCAATAATATTAAAGGGTTAATATTTACATAAGAAAATTTAAAGTTTAAAATTAATATGCCAAATCCAACTCAAAAGTTAAAAACAAACAAAAAACAACAGAAGTAAAATAATAAAATTTTAAAAAAGATAATTTCATAGAAACCAGACACATAAGAAAGAGACTCAACAAATCCAAACTTGAAAGTATAATAAAAGAAACAAATTTTAGTGATATGGAATAGAGATAACAAAACAAACTCACTCCTAAGTATAGATAAACATACTCATACCAAACAAACCAGATAGAAATTTCAAAAAGTCACACCTGCTCTATATAAAAGATATTACATCAACATCAAAGTACATTTATTTTAAACTAGAGGCCTGGTGCACAAAATCTTTGCGGGGGTGGGGGATGTAGAGGTCCTTCAGGTCTGCTTGCACCTCTACCAATCCGGGAACATTGGCTCCTAACTGCTTGCCTGCCGGCCTGCTTGATTGCCCCTAACCACTTTGCTTGCCTGCCTCATTGCCCCTAACTGCTCACTGCCTGCCTCATCACCCCTAACCACCTTTGTCTGCCAGCCTGCCTCATCACTCCTAACCTCCTCTGCCTGCCTGCCTGACTGCCTAATCACCCCTAACCACTTGCCTGTTTGCCTGATAGCTCCTAACCATTCTGCCTTCCTGATTTCCCCAACTGCTCATCTGCCTACCTGATCACTCCAACTGCCTCTGCCTGTCTGCCTCATTGCCCCTCATATTACACTTTTATTATTATAGATAGTTGCCTTGCTCCAAGTTGTAAGGACCTGCTTGTCATAGAGATAGAAAAGTTTTAAGTTTTACTCTTGAATATGGCAATTAATAATCAAGATGGCCACCAAAAAGGTGACTTTACTAAAGGATGTATAGCCAATGGTGGTGCTGTTAAGTCCTCTTCCATGAAAACATGCATGTCATGCATTGTATCTGCCTGGGTACATGAAAGAGTGAAGTTTCTGTCTGTCTTTGCAATCATATGAGCAAACTGTGTGAGACCTCAGCCCAGTATGGCTTGGTGCTCACAGAATAATAGAGGTTTGTTTGTTTGTTTTTTCTTTGCTCCATTGGTGGAGATTTCCTAGAAGTTGCAGGATATCTTCCTTTTAATTTTTCCTTGACACTAGGACTTATGTCTCTCACCTTTGCTTTCCCTCCATCCCCCACGCACAACAGTAACTTGCTCCAGGCTCATTTCGCTAGCATGTCTAGGAGATCGCCCAACACATCTGTCACCAGAACCATGATTCCCAGCACTCCTGGTGCTTCCCATGCTTTTAGTTTCCATTTCCGGTCCAGAACTACAATTCCCAGCATTCGTGGTGCTTGCTCTCAGTTTCTGCTTCCAGCCTGAAGCCCCTCCTTTGCCCTCTCTTCAGTGCGGCCAGGGGTGCAGGTGCTAGGCCCCTGTGGCTGCAAGCCCAGCATCCCTCGCCCTGGCCTCCTGCTGAGGCCTCTCCCCTTCCTTCCCTCTGCATGGCTCAGGGGCACAGACGCTGGGCTAGCATTGCCAGGGTGATGCCACCAGCATACCATTCTGGCCACTATGGGTGCTGCCATCTTTGTCAAGGAGTGATGGTTAATTTACATATTACTCTTTTATTAGATAGGATAGAAGTAGAGTATGTCATTAGAAAATGTTTAACTAATATTTGCCACAATAAGATGCAAGATTTTATAATATTGTTTGATGATAATTTTTTATAAAAATAAAAAGACATTTATGATTTTTGGGAAAATGTTAATCTAAAAATAGATGAAGGAAAATTCCTAACCTGGTAATGGATTTTATAAGAAATTTACATACAGCACAACCTATCATTAATAGGGAAACATTAGTAGCATTTCTTTTAAAATCAATGAAAAAATAAGGATGTCTATTATTATCACTTTTAGGCATCATTATCTAATACTCTGAACAAAGAAAGATAGGAAGAAAATGTCAAAGACATGAAGATGGAAATAAAAAGCACCTTTAATAGATAACAAAAGTTGTAGTTAAAAGCTATGTAATGTGATTAAATTGAATCCTGTTGGATTTACTTTCAAAACCTGAATTAGAAACTTACATGTGAACCACAAGAAAAAACACATCATTTGCTTATAATAATATGCAATTAATAAGCATAAAATTAACTTTGGAATATAGAAATATGAATGCTGTTTTCCTTTCCTATTATTCACTATTAGTTTAAAGATAGAATAATTTATAAGTGATTTTGAATGCTCTAGTTAAGTTTAATTGGTTCTTTTGGATTAACCTTGGTGTAAAAAATTTTCTTTTCTCAGAGTTCTAAGGTTATAGAATTGCCATTGAGTTATTTTTTTTAAATTTTGCAAAAGTGTTAAATCATTAAGTACTGTTTCCTAATTCCATACAAGTTCCAATCCATCTTTGTAATCCACAAAGCTGCAAATGCAGCAGATAATTATGTTTCTCTCAAGATAACAAAGCCCATAGGTCATTCTGTTTAGCTGGGAATTGAAACAACTGTACTACATTATTGGAAGCCAAACAATTAGTGAAATTATCCTGCATCGTCTGCATTATTTCTTGTCTCCCACTTCATGTTTGACTTGTTTTTGGATAAGTAACGTTAAAATAAATAAACTTTCACTGCCTTTTTTTTTCAATTAATAGATTTCTACCATGATGGGCTGAGCAGAACACTTAAAAAAAATCCAAGCCTTGTCTCACTTTCTGTTGTTTTTCTTGAGTGAATCAAAACTCAACTACTAGTTAATACAATAATCTTGTCACTAAAGCTGACTCCTCTAAATAACAATAGATAAAGTAATTGAAAGCTGAACATGTTATGAAACTTCGCAAGGACCAGTGTCACCCTAGGTACTACTGAGTGTTAAAAGAGCTTTAACTCTATGTGAATTCAAAAATAATGAAGGCTGAGCCTACAGAAGTGAAAAATTAGTGGAAAGTAGCTTATGTCTTTATTTTTGCTATGCTTTCTTATTAGCACCTTACATTTGAAACACATTTGTTTTTAAAGGTAAGATTTAGAGGAAAATATTGATTTGTGCATATTTCTCAGCATTTTTTCTAAAACAGTTTCCCTTATATTGATATTAATATGGAAAACCTAAATTAATAGATGCACACATAAAATTGAAGTCTTTAGACTATCAATAAACAAGATACCCAGGGTTGCCAAGAGCAGAAAACATGGTTGAGAGCCATGAAATTTCTTCCCCTGACCTAATACACACACATACACGCTGCAGAGGTTAGAAGAATTATCCATCTTCTCTCCTTTTACCAGATTTCATCCAGTAGTCATTCATATTTGACCATACCAATAATAAACAATATGCAAATCCTAGCTTAAATTATATCTTGGAATTCAATGTAATCATTAGATTCCATTGCCAAGGGTGTGCCTTTTTTTAGAAATCTGGAATATCTGATATGCAGGACCTGAAGTTGCATGAATGAAGAGCACAAAGTTCCCAAGTGGAGTCATTCTTGCATTGAATCTTTGAATCCTATACCCACAAATTTGTATTTACTTGGAACACAGAATCATATTGATGTATCTTGAATTAGTTTATATATTAAAACCAGAAGTACATCAGCCATTTTAACATAATATTGATTCAGTGCTTGATGCTTTAGTTGTATCTAAGGAGGCTATTCAAGGGCTGTTTCTGTTCAGTGTAGTATATTATATGGCAATGGCTCATTTGGTTATGAGCCTACTTCCTCATTTTTTCAATATCAAGTTGATCCTTGTTTAGAGACTATGTTGAGTGGTATTTCATAAGCGAGAATAAGGCACCTCCAGATAGTAATGCTGATTGAAGTTTATGAGCAAGAAAAACAAACCTACACCTAGAATAAGTGTTCATTCTTTTGAGAAACAAACAAACAAACAATTGGTACTTTCAGGATATAAAGAGCCCAATGTAGTCAGTCAATTTTCTGCCAAATGTCCAATTACTCTTCACAAGTAATGATGTCATACAAGGTCTCAGTATTGATATCTGTTGTATATGTGTTGGACACTCATGGGTGATGTTAGCTAGATCATTCTTGATTAGTGGCCTTTCGTGCTGTCCTACCTAATCATAGCCTCCACCTCTGCCACCATGGGCATTTAATGTGTGTGTCTATAATATTATCATTGGTGTGCCCACTGAACAATGCTGGCTGATATCAATTAGACAAGTTTCATTGTTGCTACTCAATTATTTAGTAGCTTTCTATTATGGATGTTTTATAGTGGGTTTTAATAAGTACCCACTATAAAGATCCTTGTAGTTTGTACCCTCCTCTATATGTTCACCATCATGCATTTATCCATGATCTCCTTATCTCCAATTTTTTTTAATGTTTGCATTACAGTCATCCAATACTGTTATCACACAGCCCATAGTGCCTATGAGTCCAAATATATTCTACATATGGATCACTTATCCATCCACACAAAGTGAATGGAAATGTGTAATTTCTAAAATTATACCTATTAGAAAGATTTTTTCTTTCAAAACCATCTCTTAGTAACCTCTAATCCAGCTATCATTAATTTGTGACTTGCCTGTACATACTGAGCCAACCTATCTGTAAACCAAACTTGGACTGTATCCGTTTTCTCCAATAGATTATATGGTTTGTCTTGTATATCTGCAGATGTGAACTGAGGGAACTGCAATACAACTGTGGTGGTTTCTTGAACATCTGGACTACCTGCTAATATAGTTTACATATGCTCTTTGGACTAGCTTAAGCTTGATCCTAAATATATCATTTCTCACTTGTAGTATAATGCTTCTAAGCCCAATTGAATTTATGCCTTGGTGTATCCAATAGGATGGTTTTCATAATTGTCAACTCTATACTCATGTCATTCAATTTATTATGGTCATGTTCTTAATTTTGACAGGCTCCTGTAATATACCAAGAACTTTTATCAAGAAGTGTGCAATTCTCTGCTTAAATGGCAAGACTTGTTCATGAGTTACAGGTCCCTATAATTCTACCACTGACACCTTCATCACATTTGGCTTGCTGGTTTTTATAGTGCAAGTGGCAGGGCTTAGAACTGAGCCCACTACAATGTCTTTTTTTTCTTCAGGCCCTACTCAATATAAGCAACCTTTGTGTTACTCACTGTATGTGCCAGAGCAGTAATTCTAGTAGTTTTATGTATTTCCTATAGAATCTGAACAAACCCAAAGGCTTTCTTCTTTGTAGAAGGGGGTACAAGATGGGGCAAGTTATCTTTGGAGATGTACTGGTTTTCCCTGAGTGGTGGGTCATTAAAAATTTACTTGAATAAATTTTACATTTTTTTATAAATTTTACATTTTTATAGGATTTATTTCTAACATTCTGGAAATATACCAAATATTCCAGTGTAAGACATCTCTTGACTATCTTGCTGATCAGCATGTTCTTATGTATGTTCCAATGTTCCAGATATCTTTGAATTATATCAAGAAAGAGTTGAGGATGCTTAATAGCCCTGAGGCAAAACTGCAAGTGTGTATATTTTTCTGTTTAATAGAAATATAAACTTTATGGTCCATTTTACTGATTGTGAAAGAAACACAGACATTGATCTTTAGCAGCAAGAGTATCCCTGTAATAAAAGATGCTGTCAGCACTACTTATTTGGTTGACATTGTGATAATCTACAATTATTCTCTGGTCTCCACCAATTTTCTAAAGGGATCCTATTTGTAAATTAAACAGATATGAGAAGTACCACCACTGCTGCATCTTTTAGATCTTTAAAGATGGCACTATTCTTTCTCATTTTCTTAAGATGTAACCCTGTCATTTATTTATTATCTTGTCCTCTACTTGGCCTTCTCCACTATTATAGCTTTCATAGCACAGGCCATGATCCAGTGCAGGACTACTTTAACTGCAAAGTATCTCATTCCAAACTATACATTCATGGGCTGAGGAAAGGCATCTATGGACCCAATATAATAACTGTTACCTAGAATTTAGCCAGGTTTCCACTTTAAATTGACTCCAGCCCTTACAGAAAAGCCATATGACAATTTGTTATCCAGTTATCAATATCAATCAGACACTGCATCCAATAGACCTCAACATGTCTGAGTAACACCTTTTCATCAGGGTACATTCAGCTATTTGAAAGAAAAGGGAATCATTGATGTGATATTATACAGTTTGTTGTGGGAACTTGGTGATATCTTTAGTCAATGGGACAAAACATTGTTTCAGCTCTGGGAAATATTCAATGAATTGTGTATATTTATTGAAACAACACCTTTAGCTTCATGCTCATCAAACAAGAGCTCCCCCCTGCCAATCTTTGTTTTCTCCCTTTCTCTTTTTCCTTTGCCCCAAAGGATTCCAAGTTTTTAAGTTATCTCCCAACTTCCCCTATGTCAAAACTCCTTGTCTTGCAGACCAATCTTTCTTGTCATTATGATAATAATGACTCCCTGGTTGTTGTAAGTACTGCCATCAGACATACATTGGTTTAGATCCCTTCATCTCTAATTATATTAGCAGGTAAAGCAGTACATTATCCTCATCTATCAGCAGCCCTCATTTTCAGGGGAAAGCCACTAATACGTTTCCAAATGATGCTAGTATACTCTCTTTAGCACATCTCTAATAGTGTGGTAGTGATGACTACTTTGGGCCTTCTTATGAAATAAATCTTCTGGTGGGAGTTTTACTCCACCATCCCTACTTCCTTGATTATTTTAATTCCTATTTGCACCTGAAATTTTAGGCATTTCAGTTTTGCCGGAGCCAACCTAGCATTGAATTTTCATCATCTCCTAGGATCCTTGCCAGGCTGTGAAAATTTGTATTTCTAAAGAATGTCTCAAATTTAATAAACTCTTAGGTTTTTGTTCTGCTTCTCTTGATCAAGTACTTTCAAAATCTGATATCAAGGTACTGAATTGACTCCTGTTGGTTAATTCTTTTGTGGCCTATTCTTTTCGTTCCTTATAAAAATTAACATGTGTGATGCTGAGTTCTGCTGTGACCATACCCTGGTTACTGTCATGGAATTTAAGAGAAGAAGTAAAACATAACCTGAGGATAACTCATTTTGCCTTGTCAGGGATAGTTACCTGCATTGTCTTCCTACAAGGAGAGATTGTACTCTTTGTATAAATAATAAGGTATATATTAAGTAAAGTTTGTATATACTTCCTTCTAACATAAAGTCTGTATTAGTAGTAACAAAATTTCTCACTCAGCTTGAGTTTAGATAAATTCATATTTTACAAACTGTCAATAATTTACAATTATTCTATTTAGAGTTGAAGGCAAATTACTATATTTTATCTCATTGTTTTATTTCAATATGAATCTACACAATGCTGTTTTTAATAAGCTTATATAGGCAATGCTTTTATTTGGCTGCTCATTTAATATTCAGATTTTCATAAGTAGCTACCCAGCAGTTGTAAATAAATTCCCAGTATACTGACTACCACAATGCTGAGGAGTTCTGTTTAATAACACAAATATATTACTCTTATCGTTGGCCTGTAGTTATAAACTTCTATTGGTCTATTTATAATTTGTAATTTCTAGTAAGAAATGCTCTAATATAAATTATTGAGTTAATACAAATGAGAGTCATTAATAGAATATTAGGGCAAATTCTTCTTATTCTACATATGGGCTAAATTTTCCCTCAATTCCACTCATTACTATGCCACTCAAATATTTCAAATATTTACACTATAAAAACTCAGTTTAAACTACCTGATTACACTTATAGAAATTGAGAAAGCAAAAATATGACTATTAAAAAGAAAAAAATATGAGTTTAATATTATAAAAATACACTACCTCACCCCCATTCTCCCAAAATGATTCAGAGATTCCAAACATTTATGTATTTACTAGAGTGAGATTTGGATGCTTCACTGTTACCTACAGTTATTTGGTCTGAAGTGAGAAATTTATGTAGGGTCCATTTATGTCCATGTTTGGAATGCTGAATTATAGTCTCCTTGCTGGTTTGGTTGTCTCAGAGAAAGCAAATTGATTTAGCCTAGTTCAATTTCAGCAAGTTGATAACTTGGCCCTTGCACATCAGCTATCTTGAATCACAGCTGACTTTGTTAGGAGTTATGTCATCCCACATTTCACCCTGATTGTGCAAAATCCAGATTTTGTTTAATGCTTTCTGACCTTCTGTGCAAGCTGGGTAACTTGCACAATATTAGACAAAAATAATGAGCATTTAGCAGGAAACAGGTTTAATTTATAGTGAAGTGATGGTACATCCCTGAGTGTATCTACTGAAATTAGTTATCCAGGAAATCAAAATCAACCAAATGAGTCATGAAAGATGAAGGAGACCCAGTAAGTATTGAAATGATAGTAATGATATATAATTTTACTGCATTTTTCTTATAATAGAGAATAAAAAATCATATGCCTTTAATGATAGATTTAAAGACAAAACATTGAAAATTAATTTTTAAAATATATTTTATTGATTTTTTACAGAGAGGAAGGGAGAGGGATAGAAAGTCAGAAACATTGATGAGAGAGACATCGATCACCCGCTTCCTGCACGCCCCCCACTGGGGATGCGCCTGCAACCAAGGTACATGCCCCTGACCAGAATCAAACCTGGGATCCTTCAGTCCGCAGGCCGACGCTCTATCCACTGAGCCAAACCCAGTATCGGCTGAAAATTAATTTTTGTGGTTAAAAATTCTAAATAGGTATATATGTAGACAGAATTTGATTGAGCATTCAAGTAGAAAAAGTAAAGTCTGAAGTTTTGTACAGCCTACTGGATATTGAAATATGTATTCCTATAAAATTCAGTTTACATTTTACAGAAAACATTCTTAAATAAATGCAATCATAGATTCTGGTTTTGTTCGGGACAATCGCACTTTATGCATTATATTTTCCTTTCTTACAAAAAAAAGGAAGAAATTAAAATGTTATTACTGAGTGAATGTTCTAATGATCCTTACAAAATTCCAAAACAAAAGTTAACCATATGTGCTAAGAGGAAATATAAACAAATAAGAAATATTTATATAAATTTCTACAATGTTGTGTTATTTTTTTCAGGTTTGCAATATTCAACATTTTTTTTCTCTGTTGAACAAGGAATATCTAGCCTTAGTCTTCCTATGGTCAATTTTGCTTCATGAGTAAAGACCTATTCTTCCCCCAAACAACTGATTTCCTGTTGATCCAAACTTAATGAGAAAGACCCGGATAATATATTACTCTTGTCATTTTGAGTAGTGTTTTAAATTTCTCCCCAGAATAGTGAGTTTTTCCCTTTTTCTTTTATGGCACATCACATACATGATGAGGTAATGTATACAACGACAGCGTATTTCCTAAACTTTGTAATATTTTTAAATTACATAATTTTCCACTTTGCTCTCTTCTACTATTTAATGTTTTCTATATCAGTCTTAAAAGTGCATCAGATGGTAACATGGGTTAAGAGTTATGCACAGTTCTTAGCAGGTAGGACTAGATAGTACAATTACCTCTTTTATTGATCCCAAATGTACCAATATCTTGAGATACAATGGTTATGAAGCACTGCCTTAGAGCTTTTCTTCTGTACATACATACAGTATATCTACAGAAAAATACTATTAATTGTAACTGAACAGGCATAATAAAGGGTGTCCATTACAAAGATAGCCTTGTTGTTCTTTCTTTGCCTGGACAAGAGTGATGGGTTACATGCCAAGTTGAGATATAACAAGGCTTGTAGAGAAACACTTGGTCAGGAAGAAGGGAGAGAGGAGGGAGAAATATATACAGAGATGAAAACATAAAGAAAAAGAAAGATTGAAATGAGTTTCAAAGAAAGGAGGGAATCAAATGTCATCAATTTGTATAATTAGAATCAAATACTATAATATAGTTCTCCAAGAGTCACAAAAACACGTGATGACCCTAGAAAAGATAGGCAGTAAAACTCCCAGAGTGTTCACAGGATGGGAATGTTTTGCTTTCTGACTAGAACAAAAAGTCTTCAAAATATATGGAGCATTGCTACAGTACCCAAGAGGATCATGCCTTAGATTTTTTTCATCAGAAACTGTGCATGCCAGAAACAATGAAAATAAAATGTATAAAGGCTAATAAATAAATAAATCTAACCATGATCCTATTCTTAGTGAAAATGCCTTTCAAAAATAATATAAAGACATTTTCAAATATTAAAGGAGTTGAGATAATTTATTGCCAGCAGAATTGCCTTAAAATATTTAAGGGAAATTTTTTTTCAGACAAAAAGAAAACAAAAGCAGGTGGGGAATTGTATACAGATAATTTGATATTTGGGAATAGTTCTTGTAATGGCAAGTGTATTTCAGATTCACCCATGTCCCTGGAGCCTGTATGGAGAGTGTGCAGAAGGCAGGTGTTTGGTCTTTCTCTCTCATCAATGTTTCTAACTATCCTTCTCCCTTCCTCTCTGTGAAAAATCAATGAAATATATTTTTTTAAATCTTTTTTTTCTTAATCAGTAAACACCCCAATGAAACTAAAGCTTACAAGTGTAAGAACAACAGCAGTCAGCTCTTTTAATTATCCTTTCCTCTTGATCATAACCTCTATTAATACCTTCCCAGATTCTTACCTTCTAGTGCACAATTTCAGCATTTTTATAATGGTGATTATGAAAATATTCTTCAGTGGCAATTCAAGTGCAGTTATGGTACCTTAAATCTGTTACTTTTTGTTTTCTAGAGTTAAAAATGTTACCAAACTCCTCCTCGCTCCAGCCTCCCATGATATTTCTCCTGAAATACTTGTCCTGTGATCTGGCCTGATAACCAGGGTATTTGCTTTATCACTCTTATTTGGTTCTCTGTATCCTGATCACATGGCTTTTCTTTCTTGATTTTTTTTTGTAATGTTGAGCTAAGCACAAACTCCAGTTTGTTAAGAGAAAAACTGTACAGGTACTAAAGTTTTTGAGATATAGATTAGCTGAAAATACCTTTAAAAAACAAATAAAAGCCAACAACAACAACAAAAATAAATATCACATGATCTCACTCATTTGTGGAATATAATGAACAACATAAACTGATGAACAAAAACAGATCCATAGACAGAGAAGCATTGATCAGATGTTCAAACTTCAGAGGGAAGGTAGGGAAAGGCACGAGTAAGGGGGAGAGACCAAAAGACTTGTATGCATGCATATAAGCCTAACCAATGGACAGAGACAGCAGGGGGGGTGAGGGTATGTAAAGGAGTGGGTGGGAAAGATATAGGGGGTTATGGAGACATGTAATACCTTAATAATAAATAAATAAATAAATATTTAAAAAAACCCTCATTCCAAATTTAAACAGCAGTTTAGAAAGTTTGGACATGATTTTCCTGCAGACTTTTGAAACCATTATATTTACTGTCTTCTTCCAACACTGCTGCTGAGAATGCTATTGCAACTCTCAATCACTGATATTTTTAAATTATCTCTTCCTCTGGATTTTTTTTATTACTGTGAAAGTTCATAATAGTGTAATTTCATTTATATGTATATTTTAAAAAATTCATTGGCAGGATACTCAATGATCTATCCCAACATGGATACTTATGCTCATAATTCTGGGAAATTTTCTTATTTAATTATCCCCTTCTGGTTTCTCTCTGTTCTCAATTCCTGGAATTTTTATTAGTTGAATACAGGATTACTATAACATCTGTACTTTTTCATTCTTAATTCCTTTATCTTTTTCTTTCATATTCTATAACCCACTTAGAATTTAGGTCTAAATATCTTTTATCTCTGTCATATATTTAATACCTGAGACACTATTATTTTCTCATGTTCTTCATTACATAATCCTGTTCTGGTTTCATGACCAATGTCAACTTAATCTATCTTACTATGCCATTTATCATTTTTAGATGTTTCTTTTTCCATATTGTTGTTCCTTCCTGTATGTTTTTCATTCTCTTTACCACCATCCTCTCCCATTCTTATGAAGATATTTATCTTTCATATTATATACTTTTAAATGGCTAGTATCTATTAATGGTTCAATCATATTTAAAAATTAAACACTGTGTACATTGGTGGAACTCATAAAGTGGTAGGTTTTCCATGGAGCATGCTGATGGGAATCCACTTTTTTTTTGTTGGAATGCAGACAGATGTCAGAATATAAAGATATTGTGTGTCTTCTCAGACTCTTCAAAGAAAACATCACTTTCCTTTGTGGTAAGGCAGTTTTTACTTTCTTCTGAATGGCAGAGTCAGAGAGAGAGAAGGTGAGGTGGGAGTTGGAGATGTGCAGCAAAAGGGGCTGCCATAACCCAGAACAGGATTATGTAATGAAGAACATTCATTTAGAAAGTTGGCTTTTATTTAATACCTCTGTTTTCTCTGAAACATCATTTGCTATCTTCTGTTATTCTTTATATTCCTGGGTCTAAAAAATATTTCTGAATGATTTATAGTTTAGCAAATTCTCATTTCTTGTTAAAAAGATGGGGGAATGGTGGTGGTGGGAAAGAAAGATAATTGGCTCACAGCGTGTGATGAGGGAGAAAATGTAGGGGCCTCATTGCCCTAAACCTTTCAGTTAATTTCTTATGGCTCCCTGATCCCTTATTTTCAGTGATACTGATGCCTTTAATTCCTAAGCCTTATCAGCATGTTACCTGTTCAAGGATTTGTTTTTCCTTTTGCAAAGACTTGATATTAAGTTTTCTCACCTTCAGTTGCTTCTCTATTTTTTTTCCTTTTTTAAATTTTTTAAATTAATGTATTACATGTATACATATCTTCCCATTGCCCCCCGCCCCCCAGGCATACCCTAACACCCCAGGGTCTAGTGTTTATTGGTTATGCTTATATGCATGCATATAAGTCCTTTGGTTGATCTCTTATTTACCCTATCTCTTCCTAACCTTCCTGCTGTAATTTGACAGTCTGTTTGATGCTTTACTGTCTCTGTATCTATCTTTTTGTTCATCAGTTTATAATGTTCTTTATTATCCGCAAGTGAGTGAGATCATGTGGTGTTTCTCCTTCATTGACTGGCTTATTTTACTTAGTATAATGCTCTCCAGTTCCATCCAGGTTGCTGCAAATGGTAAGAATTCCTTCTTTTTTATTGCAGCATAGAATTCCATTGTGTAGAAGTACCATAGTTTTCTGATCCAATCATCTGCCGATGGGCACCTAGATTGTTTCCAAATTGTAGCTATTGTAAATTGTGCTGCTATGAACATAGGGGTGCATAAATCCTTTCTGATTAGTGTTTCTAATTTCTTAGGATATATTCCTAAGAGTGGGATTGCTGGGTTAAATGGGAGTTCCATTTTTAGTTTTTTGAGGAAACTCTATACTGTTCTCCACAGTGGCTGCACCAGTTTGCATTCCCACCAGCAGTGCACAAGGGTTCCTTTTTCTCCGCATCCTCCTTGCTGATACCTTTAATAATACTTTCTACCTTTTGCTTATATCGAATGTTGGGTTAACACTACTTACTACTCCTGTCTAATTTAATACAAATACAGGAGGGGGAATTAAATAATGTTTCTAATTTGTTATATTTCATCAAAAGTCATATAAAATAAATCTTACCCTTTATCTAAACCTGAATTATTAAACATTTTGTCCCCTTTGCTGTTATCCTATGAGTGTTAACATTGTTTTGGTATACATAGAGTGCTAATTATTTTTAAACATTTTATCAAAACACTTTATAGGTATCTGACTTCAGTTGGTGTTTCATTCTTCATAATAGTTTTACATTTTGAATAGTTTATTTACTTAGGTAAAACATCTATAATTCAGTAGTTGAAGAGACACATTTAAGTGGTTATGAGAATTATACCCAAACTATGATTGATAACTAAGATCTGATAAAAAAAAAAGTTGTGATATCAAAACAATGGCAAAGAGGGAAATCTTGCCATTTGTAAAGACATTGATGGATCTTTAAGGCATTATGTTAAATATAAGAAGTCAGAGAAAGAAATATTGTGTAATATCTCATATATAAAATCTAAAATGAACATCATAGAAACAGAAAGTAGAGTGGTAACTATCAGGGACCAGAGATGAGGCAAATGGGGAAATGTTGGTCAAAGGGTACAAGTTTCTAAGTAGAAGATGAATAAATTTTAGGGCTATAATGTACAGCATGGTGATTTTCCTATATAATAAAAGCCTAGGTGGCATCATGCCCTCACGCAACATCACCAAAAGATGGCAGCGTGCACAGCAGAGGCTGGGTCCAAGGGCTGCTCCACGCATGGGCCTCTCTCACTGGGGGCCCCATGTCTCTGTGTGGTGTGGAGGAGGCTGGTCCTGGGCATCTCCACTGCCTCATGTGGAAGAAGCAGGTTGTGGCAGGGAAGGACAATTGGGGATGATCAGTCTGGCAGAGGAGGGCAGTTGGGAGCAATAGGGCCAGCAGGGGAGCAATTAGAGGGTGACTAGGCTGGCAGGCAGAAGCAATTAGGGGCAATCAGGCAGGCAGGAAGGTGAGCAATTAGGAGCCAGCAGTCCCAAATTATGAGAGGGTTGTCCCAGATTGGAGAAGGTGCAGGCCAGGTTGAGGGAGAGCCCCTCCTATACAGGAATTTCATGCACGGGGCCTCTAGTAGTTAATAATACAGTATTACATAATTGAAAGTTGCTAAGAGAGTTGATCCCAAATGTTCTTACCACAAAAAATAAATGGTAACTATGTGACAAAATAAGGGTGTTACCTAAAGCTATGGTGGTATTCATTTTGCAATATATAACTACTAAAAGCCCAGTGCACAAAATTCATGCACTTGGGGGATCCCTCTACCAACCTGTGCCCCCTTACAGTCCGGGAGCCCTTGGGAAACGTCTGACTGTTGGCTTAAGCCTGTTTCCATGGGGAGTGGACTGAAGCTGGCAGTTAGACATCCTTAGCACTACCACAGAGGTGGGAGAGGCTCCCACCACCACCACTGCTGCTGCACTCACCAGCCATGAGCCCGGCTCAGGGCTTCTGGCTGAGCTGCACTCCCTTTCTGGGAGCACACTGACCACCAGGGAGCAGCTCCTATGTTAAGTGTCTGCCCCCTAGTGGATAGTGGGCATCATACGAACGGTTGGTCTGCCATTTGGTGGATTTGCATATTAGCCTTTTTTTATATTGGATATTAAATCAATACTTGCATACCTTAAATATATGCAATATGTGTCATATGCCAATTATCTATAATAATAAAAGTATAATATGCAAATCAACTAAATGGCCAAACAGCAGAACAACCTTCTGGACAATCATGCTATGATACACACTGACACCAGGTCAGCCAAGGCAGATATGTGATTGGTCGGGGCGGCCTGCCATTGCCCTACAATTGCTCCAAAGAGGGAGGCCCAGGGCCTGGCCAGTGGGGCAAACAATCAGGAGGTTCCATGATTGCCCCAAAGAGAGAGGCCCAGGCCACCCTCTTTGGGGTGATCAGTCGGGGACTTTATGAAACCAGGAAACGGGGGCAGGGGTGTGTGTGGCAATAGACGCAGGCAGCACCAGGCCAAGGCAAGTGTGGACACAGGGCAGGGCTATGAAGGTGGGGCTGTGTAGCCAGCAGCCAGAGGAAGGAAGACCTACCCTTGCACAAATTTTGTGCATCGCACCTCAAGTTCTATATAATAAAAGGCTAATGTGCAAATCAACCAAACGGCACAACAACCAGTCACTATGACATATACTGACCCCAAGGGGGCAGATGCACAACACAGGAACTGCCCCCTGTTGGTCAGTGAGCTCCTACAGGGAGAGCTCCAATCACCCAGAAGCCATGCTCATGGCTGGAGAGCACAGCAGAGATGGCGGGAGCCCCTCCCAAATGTATAGCAACACTAACGACGTCTGACTGATGGGGAATGGGCCTATGCCATCAGTCAGAAATCCCCTGAGGACTCCCAGAATGCGAGAGGGTGCAACCCTGGCTGAAGGACCTCTCTGAGTACATGAATTTCGTGCTTCCAGGTCTCCAGTATCTAAATAAAGGTGAGGGTAAAAAGTAGTAAGATTAGTGGCCTATGACTATGTGCATGCAAATATTAAAAGAGAAATTAAATAATATAAATTGTTTAAATATAAATAATAAAAAGGGATAATAAGAGAAAATATAGAATAAAATAATTCCTTATCAGTATTGTCTATTAGTCTGTGAAATAGGTTTGTCATGGAAATAATAATATCTAAGTAGTTCCACATTTTTCATAATAAAGAATGTTCTGAGTTGGACCAAGTGTATTCTAAATCCATGATCATATCTTTTGTTAGAAGTTAGAACTTTATGGTTTATTTAAACTTTTATATTAAACAAAAGGAAATGGTTTGGTTTGATAAAACCATAAGCTGATAAAATTTGCAAAATGATGGATAGTTTCTTTTTTCCCAGCTGGAAACTAGAGGTCTCTTCATAATTAAACTCATATTGAGTAAAAATGCAATTTCAATGATTTCAATATGCCACTCTTCCTAAAGCAAACTTCATTTATTATATGTCAAAAATCACTGTAAATGTGTGATATTAGGAGTGCGGCACTTCTGTGAATGATTCATTGTTTAGTATATTAACTTGTGAAAAGGAAAATTAGAGTCATAATTCTTCTATATCTAACTTGAAACTTATTTTTGTGTAAGGAAAAGATAAATGATTCTTTTTTATATTTCATATATCTTAAATATGAGAATTATTTACATCAAATAAAATAAATTCTGAAGTATAAAAAGTGCTTAAAAGTAATTTCTAAATTGTTTTAAATATATTTTTATTGATTTCAGAGGAGAAGGGAAAGAGAGATAGAAACATCAATGATGAAAAAGAATCATCAATTGGTTGTCTCCTACATGCCCAAACCAGAAATGAGACCACAACTGGGGCACATGCCCTGACCAGGGAATTAAACCATGACCTCCTGGTTCATAGGTCCATGCTCAACCACTGAGCAACTCTGGCTGGGCAATTTCTAGGAGTTTTTTGTTTGTTTGTTTGTTTTTTACCCCAAAACTTATTAAAGAGAATTTCATGTTAAAAGACACCCAATAATTTTATTGTCAATACAAATTTTGTACCATTATTGACTTGGAAATGTGTAGTTTAGGGATCATTAAATTAAGAAAGTTCAAATTAAACTGATCTTTATGCATTTATTAAAATCTAGCAGGTAAGTTTTGTATGAGTAATTTTAAAGGATACAGAATCTAAAATTTATAGGATGTTCTATGATTTCATCAATTTTCTTCTCTTAGTAAATCTAATCAATCACCAAAAACTGTCAGTCCTTCTCAGAAAAGCCCAGACTCAGACTACTATTTTTGTCATTCTTCACATTTTCTTCCAATATTAATGTTCTAAAGTATTTTCCCATTTTACAGACAGAAGTCTAAAATGTTTTAATAGTTTCAAATTTGTCTATGATCTAGACCCTGAATAATTCTCCAGATTCATATTTAACCAATTCTTCACAAGGTTATTCAATCCAGGTTTAGAACATAAATTCATTTGTGAATAAAACAAAATGTCTCACTTTTATATTTTCTCACAATGCACAGGTAATGTACCCAATTAAATATTTAATGACTAAATGAAAGACAGAGTAAAATTTGTCTCCATTATCAATCCCTTTTGTAAAATGTCTGCTGATCTTTATTACTCACTCACCTAACTTCTGGTCCAATGCTATTTTGAATTTATACCATCGTGGTCCTTATAGCATTCTTAAAGGTAATTGTGTGTGAATTTATCGATAACCACCTCTAGACTCTACACTATAATTGGATGCCATCTTCTATTTGCCTTCTAATTGCTTACTTCATGAATGCTAATGGACTCAGTTACTTATTGGTAAATAGCAAACCACTCCAAAATTTAGTAACTTAAACCATTCCAAAATTTAGTACCTTAAAATAGCAGTCATTTTATTTTCTCCTACAATCAGGAATTCGGGAAGAACTAAATAAGGATGGAGTTTCTTTGCTCCCAGTTGAGACTGAGGGATTATTATTGTTAGGGCCTTGCCTGCAGGAGCCATGCCAAGGGATGTTGTGAGAGTTTAAGAAATTTTATTACATTCTCTGACAGCCAGCGGGCTGAGACCAGTGTGTTGGTATCAGAACAGTGGGACTGCTTAGATTCTCTTCTAGATAGGATAAAAGTATGCAATATAGGGTCAGGATGTGGGTGTGAAAGTAGGTGAAGTGGAAGGGAGAGCAGGAGTCAGTCAAGAGAGTCAAGGGAAGGGAGTGCACAGGTCAGTCAGATGGAGGGGAATTCCTCTTATCTTGCTTCTGCAGGCTCTGGCCGTCTGCCACAGCTATGGGAACAAGTTATAACGATATATATTTCAGAAAACATGTCCAAGCAGGAGAGATTAAGGGTAGTTCATCCTCACAGTTATGGCCTTATATGTCTGACCCTACTGCTAGAATAGCTAGACTGCTGAGACCTTTTAGTACTCACAGTCCATTATCCTTCAAAACCTCTCCTCTTGTGGCTTTGCATCCTTCCATTCTTCAGGGCATTTGATTTCATGAAGCCTCCTGGTTATGGCAGCCTAGCTTTCTTTATGTGGTGGCTAAGGTTTCCTCCTAACAAGGTGAGATAAAAAATTTGCAGGACATCTTAAAACCTAATGGCTAATTTCTGAAGCCATTTCTGCATCATTCTATTTGTAAAAGCAAACCACAGGGTCTATCCATATTCAGTGTAGGAGAAATATACTACTCTATCCATTGATGAGAGGATTGGCAAATTCCATTGCAAAAGGAGATATCATTGCATCTATATTGTAAAACAATTTTCCATAGGCACTTAGTGCATGATAATTAATTTTCTGCTTAGCAGATATTTCTCATCTGAAAAAAAATAACTCATTTCTAAGATGCATTTCTGCTCTAATGATTGGATAAATTCCTTGGGCTTTATAGATATGCTTAATAAATTGGAAATATGATTTTTTACTTCTCCTTTCTAATACAGCTCTGGCCTGACTTTCTATGAAGACCAATAAATAATCAGGACAATAAACAGAGAATCACTTTTTGCTTAATCTTAAATAAAAACTAAAAATAAATATTAAAAATTTCCAAACATTTCTTTAAAATTACTCTTCCATCTCCATGCATCATAAACCAATAAAATTGGTTTCTCTATTATAAAAGTTAACAGTTTCATTAAGAATCATGTTCTCAATCCAACATACACCAGACAATTTTTCACATCGAAGACTTCTAATATTGTTTTATGGATTTTTTAAAGTATGCATCTAAGTGTTTTAAATAGAGAATTGTTTAATTTATAAGTTGTATTGATTTATAATTGTAGGATGATGATAAGCTTTAACATGATAGTGAATTTTTTTTAATTTTTAAAATTAATTTTTGAGAGGGAAGAAGGAAGAGGAAGAGAGAGAGAAAATATCAATGTGAGAGTAACATTGATGGTGCCTACCAGAGATCGAGTCTTAAATCCAGGCATGACTGGTAATGGAATGGCAACCTTTCAATGCATGTGAGGATGCCCAACCAACTAAGCCACACTGGCCAGGGCATGACAGTGAATCTTTTTTATTAACTGTCCTACAAGCAATAAATAAGAAGAATATTTATACTGATTCTTTGTAAATTTTCCTAGATTTGTTTTGGTTGTATTTATTAGGAAACATTTGGGGGAGATTATTGAATTCATTGATAAATTTGAGCTTTTATTTTGCATATTCTTTTACACTTAATTTTTATAGTAATTCATTTTTAATGCATTAAAAGAGTATTTGTGTGTCACAAATGTAAATTGTTTACTACAGTTAATATGAGATGCTTTATGCTGGAAACTTTAAGCTGGGACAATGAGGAGTAGACACAAATCTTACAGCGGCTAAACTAGTCTTGATTATTTACTTCTTCTCTCAGAATGTCTTATTATTTATTTTATGAATAGTACCTTGTAAAAAGAGGAAAAAATGATACATGTCTAATCTCAACTATCTTAATAATGAGTTATATATTTATCTCACTCAAGAAATGCATTGATCCATATATCTTAGTTGAAAAATAAGTAGAAAGTTTGGTATGATTTAGAAGTAATTACTCCATAAAGAAATGTCACATAAATAAGAATTTATGTTTCATATGTTTTCTTGTTATTAATACAGTCTTTCATTCTGTATTTCAAATAATTATTTTTCATACGTGTTACAGGTGAACTAGTAGTTTTCAATTTCATAGAATCCTCCTTTTGGAGACTTTAACATCTTTATACATGTGCTCTCTGGAAGAAGCAGACTTCAGAAAAGTCAGACAGCAATTGAGTTACTTAACAGAATTTAAAGCCTAAGATTTTAGGATTGATATAAACCTCAGCTAGCAAAACTACTAGCAGCTTAAAGAACTGGAATTAACTGGGAGTTTATCTCATTAATCTGAAGAAATCTTCACTTACAATATATCCTATCCTCTTGATATGTCAGTATCAACTCAGAAGAACACAGCACAGTTTGACTGTCAGGCTGGAAGTAAATTGCTAAACATGTTTTCCCTTCTACTTTTCTTTATCTACTGTTTTCTTATGTGGCTAAAGTTTATTCTTATTTTGTTTTGTAAGTCAGTGATATTTTTATATATTAAAGCAGAATATAATTCTAAAAATCTCTTGTATTTCATTATTATGATAAATTTCAGTAGTTATATTGAAGTATTTTTAAGTCACTAGGCTAATGTGCAATTTTAAAGGGAAATGTTAACCATAATACTTGCTAGAGCTGACAAGATAAAGAAAAATATGTCAATTCTGAAAACATTTTGTCCTATAATCAAGAATGCATTGAACTGAACAGAACACATCTTTTGAGAGTGTTGTTCTATAGTTCAGTTTCTATTGTTACACAGCATGACTTAGCATAAATATTCTTGTTTAAAAAAAAAGTAGATACCCTTTTAAAGAGTAGTTTTAGATTCACAGTAATAATGAGAAGTTACAGGGATTTTTCTGTATACTCCCTGGACCACAAATGCACAGCCTTCCCCACTATCAACAGCCCATACCACAGTGGTACATTTGTTAGAATCAGTGAACTCAGACAAATATCTAAGTCCACTGTTTACATTAGGGTTCACTCTTGGTATTTTGTATTTAATCCTCACACTAAGATATGATTTCATTGGTTTTAACAAGAGAAGGAGAGAAACATCAATCAGGTGCTTCCTGTATGCACCCTGAGTGGGGTTTAAAGACATAACCTTTGATGTACAGGCCAACACACCAACCAACTAAGCCACCCAGCCAGGGCCACTCTTGGTTTTATACATCCTATAGTTTTGAACAAATATATAATAATGTGTATCCACTATTATATATTTTACACTGTAGTTTCACTCCCTCCTTAAATGCTCTCTGATCTGCTGGTGTATCCCTCCCTTCCTCAATGCGTGGCAACCATTGATCCTTTTACTGTCTCAATAGTTTGCTTTTTTCAGAATTTCATATAGTTAAAATCATACATTATGTAGTGTTTTCCATATTGGCTGCTTTCACTTAATAATATGCATTTAAGTTTTCACCATGTCTTTGCATATCTAGATAGTTTGTTCCTTTTTAGCACTGCATTATATTCTACTAGAGGTTCAGTGCACAAAATTCATGCATAGTGGAGTATATCCCTCAGCCCAGCCTGCACCTTCTCCAATCTGGGATCCCTCAAGGGATGTTGGGCTGTCTGATTAGGCCTGATTCCGGTAGGACTGATCACCCCCTAACCACTCTCCCGCCAGCCTGATTGATGCCTAACTACTCTCCCCTGAAGGCCTAGTCCCCCCCAACTGCTATCCCTGTAGGCTTGATCACCCCCAACTGCCTACCCTTGTAGGCCTGGTCCCTCCCAACTGTCCTTCCCTGCTGGCCTGACCATTCACAACTGTCCTGCCCTGCACGCCTGATTCCTCCCAATTTTCCTCCCTTGCTGGCCATCTTGTGGCAGCCATCTTTGACCACATAGGAGCAGCCATGTTGTGTGTTGGAGTGATGGTCAATTTGCATATTACTCTTTTATTAGATAGGATGGAGGCCTGGTGCAGGAGTTGGAGCCAGCTGGTTTGACCTGAAGGGTGTCCTGGATTAGGGTGGGAGTTTCCTTGCAGTGTGGGGAAGCTTGGGCAAGGGTCCTGTGGTGGCTTGCAGGCCGGCCATGCCTCCCACTAACTCAAGCAGAGGCCCTGGTATCTGGGATTTAGATATCATCTATAATTGAAACTTTGTAGCCTTTAGCAGAGGCCAGGGCCAGCCAAGAAGTTTGGCTTCATCCATTGCCAGGGAAACCTGTGCCTCTGCTTGTGCCTTGGCTGTAGCCATTTTTGTTGGGATTTATTTATCTTCTATAATTGAAACGTGATAGCCTTGAGTGGAGGCCTGGGCCAGCCAGGGTGTGCAGGAAGCTTGGCTTACTCCATTGCCAGGAAACTCAAGTTTCCTGCTCGCTCTGTGGCTACAGCCATCTTGGTTGGGTTAATTTGCATACTCACTCCTGATTGGCTGGTGGGTATGGCTTGTGGGTAGAGTGAATGTATGGTCAATTAGCATATTACTCTTTTATTAGATAGGATTGTCTGGATGTGCACAGTTTACCCATTCACCATTTTGTTGCCCTTTGGTTGCTTCTAAATTTTGAAAATTATTAATGAAGCTTCTTTATATGTATGCAAGTTTTTGTGTGGACTTAAGTTTTCACCTTAATGAGTAATTACCAAGAAGCATGATTACTACATGATGTGGTAAGAATTTATTTTTAGTTTTGCTAAACACCAAATTGTCTTCCAAAATGGCTGTACCATTTTGCAACAGCAACCAAAGGAGAATTCTTTTTTTTTAAATATATTTTTATTGATTTCAGAGAAGGGAGAGAGAGATAGAAATATCAATGATGAGAATCATTGATCAGCTGCTTCCTGCCCACCCTCATTTACCCCCCAGTGGGGACTGAGACTGCAACCAGGCATGTTCCCTGACCTGGAATCAAACTGTGACCACCTGGTTCATAGGTCAACTCTCAACCACTGAGCCACACTGGCTGGCTGAAAGAGAATTCCTGTTGCTCTACATCTTTTTCAAGATTTTTGTTGTCAGTGTTTTGGACTTTGGCCATTGTATTAGATGTGTGGTGCTATCTCATTGTTAAGTTGCATTTTCCTGATGACATGAAGTGGAGTATCTTCTCATATGCTTATTCTTATTCTCCATCTCTGTATCTTCTTTAATGAAGTATCTGTTAAAATCTTTGATACATATTTTAAAGGATTGTTTGTATTCTAAGGTTATTTTTCATTATTCCTTTCCCAAAAAATACATGTGCCTAACATATGAAAATAATGATTAATGGTCATCCCTATAAATAGCATCCCATTGGCCAGAAGGGCACGGTTTGAATTCTGGTCAGGGCACATGCCCAGGTTGCAGGCTCAATCTGCAATAGGGGGTGTGCAGGACACAGCCGATCAATGATTCTCTCTCATCATTAATGTTTCTATCTCTCTCTCTCAAAATCACTGAAAATATATATATTCAAGATGATGATTAAACAAATAAGAAAGAAAGTTATTATATTTTTTGAAGGTATTACTTTCTACACATTATGAACATGAATATAACTAGTCTTACATTTTGGTGGAAGTCCAGTAAGGATGTATAAAAAATAATTAGCCAGAAAGCACAACTTGGATAATCCAAAATTTTGAAAATCATAATGGATTACTACTACACTAAAATATAAATGTTTATATTAAACAGGACTAATGGATACATTTTGAGAAAACACCTTGGGTGATTATTAGTAATGGGAATTATACTGTAATATGTTGGTGCCATCAATGTAAAATAATCATTCAATTTATACTTCCCTGAATTAAATGCAGCTTTAAATGTTTATAGTTGCATCTTTCTGATTACAGTGAAAATTTCAATGGCTTAGTCCTTACTGATTGTGTTTGGGTTTTGTCTCCCGATTGTTTGATGTCAGCTCTTATATGATTAGTAAATGCTTGTTGGTGCATGCTCTTTGCATTTTACCTACTCTTTTTTTATACTGAGGATACTTAGTTTTCTCTGTTGTTTGAGGGTAACATTTATGCATTGTGTTCTGCTGACAAATAAAACTATATGAATGCATCTAAATTGACTTTAGTTAAAGCTACTATAAAAATTTATAACAGATGTCATTTGTTTTCTTAATGGTAAATATCCTATTTTCTTCAATTAGTCAAATAACCTTGTCATAGACAATATCAATGGCTTCCTAAAGAGAAGGCAATATTTAAAATATGGAAATTTTTATTCTTGGTAAGTAAACTTTAATGGTAGAATATAAGAACAAGTTTTTGTTTTAAATGTGAAAATATTTGATTCATCATTTCATTCCCTGAACACTTTTATTTGCCCAGCTTTCTGAAATCCTTTTATACCAGTTTCATTTACATAGGAACATAGCTGCTGAGCAATTGACAAAAACAAAACAAACCAACAAAAAAAACCCTCACTTTTGTATTTCCATTCTAGCTGCCAGTTCACCAAAGATTAATTTCACTATGTATACTACTTCCTAGAGTTCAATAGAGGTATACTTGTTGGATGCCTATAATTATGTCATTTAGCTCTAAATTATTCTCCATAGCTGTGGAAATTCCTTTGTCATTATTGATAAAAGATTTTGACAGCTTTATAAACTAAAAATATCACAAATAAGTAAGAACATCTTTTTCAAAACACTCAGACAGAATTTGCCTTTTTCAGCATTTGAGAATGTAGAAATTAATTTCTCATTCATAATCTTTTGTTATTTATATAATATTCATATTGTGATTTTATTATGGTTTTCTATTTTTTATGTTACTGGCATTTTCAGGAAAATATATTTGTTTAATGTAAATATTAAACATTAGGGGACTAATTTATTGTGGAACTGTTTTTCCTCCTACATAGTGTTTAATCTTCTGGCACATGTCCCTGTGAAACAATACTCCTTTGGTTTCAGTTTATTTTAGAAAATAAAGGTGAACAAGAGACTATCTAAAAATCAATGGAAAAATATCCTTGGGTGAGGATTTAAAAAAAAAAAAGATTGTTTCCCACTTAATTGAGAGAGTAGAAGGGAAGGAAGGAGAGAATGAGAGAGAGAGAGAAATATCAGTGTAAGAGAGACACATCAATTGATTGCCTCCCACAGGTACCCAGAAGGGGGCCAGGAATTGAACTTGTAAGTCAGGTGTGTGACCTTGATCAGAAATCAAACCTGTTACCCTTGAGTATGTGGGCTGATGCTCTTACTGGCCAGGGTGGGCAGGAGCAAATCATCTTAAACTATCACCATTTATCCTCTTTTTACTCTTTTTTACCTTTCTCCAACCTCTTTTCCCTCTGGTAATCACCATATTGTCATCTGTGTCGATGAGTTTTATGGATTTTTTTTTTTGCTTAATCCCTTCACCTTTTTCACCCAGCCCCCCAAAAACTCCTCCCTTCTGACAGCTGTCAATCAGTTTTCTATAGCTATAAGTCTGTTTCTATTTTGTTGGTTAGTTTATTTTTTCATAAGTGAAAATATATGGTACTTGTCTTTCTCTGCCTGGCTAATTTCACTTAGCATAATTCTCTCCCTTTTTAGAGCCAAGTAGTATTCCATTGTGTAAATGTATCACATTTCAACAGAAAATATGTTAAAATTGTGTTTGTCATTATTTAATCTTGCTATTCAGATCCAAAGGGCTAAGTGAATGTCAGGTTTAATGTGGGCATTTTGTTATAAAATGTAATTATTATCTCCTCTTTGATCAGAGAAGGCACAGGACGTGGTTGGAAAGTTTGTAAGGAGGAATCTCCCAAAGGCTGGGGGCCTCTGGAGGGAGCTGGCTAAATGTGACCGCCCCTGCCTTGACTTTTCCAAACAAGTCTGAGCCCCGAGGTCCTTTACTGGGATTTCTCTGTTTAGTCTTTAGATGCCTTTGCTTAAAGGACACGGCAGATGTACGTGTCTTTTCAAGGATATTTACCCTGCTGATAGTATCTAGAAGTTAATTTTAGTTCAAGATCTTGTTACAATAAAAGCCCAAGGAGGCAGGTGAATGGAGCCGTTTGGTTTCCCAAGCCAAGCAGTCCGTTAGCCCTCTCACAAAGAATGTGTGTCAGAGTAATCATTCATCTATCATCACTCAGGGTCTGCTGGTCAGCCCCAGGCATATGTTTATGGTTAAATTTTAGTCCATTGACTAATGTATCTCAGAAAGGCAAAGGATTATTCGGATTTATTGAGCTTTCCTTCATAAGATAATATAATTGATTGAATATTTATTATTTCATTATTTCTCTCACTTAATCTCAGGAGGAAAGTGACCATTGGGGAATAATTCTCCCTTTTATATTTGCATTGAAGAATAAAGTAACTGTGAAGAATTGGAAGAAAGAGAACATAATCACAGCTGTGCGGCCTGGCCGTAGACTGGTATTCCTTCCCATATACGGTATGTTACATTTTATTCTCTTAGAAGAATACACTGAAATTCAGCGAGCTCTTCTTGCTCTCCCTAGAGTAAAAACAAGCCTATGCCATCCACCTAAGCTCTATTCTATCTGGACAGATTGACTTTAAGTCTATTTTTAACCATGTCCTTCCCAAGGGGAAGCGTGAATGTGTAGGCAAGTGTGCTACCGTGAAATAGAAGTGGGAGAATGGGAGAGTCATAGGGCAAATTCGTACTGCAAAATACCCAGACATATTTGCCTCTTTTGGTTCATTTCTCTGCCTATACAAAATGTCCTTAAGAGAGTGAACACATGTAAGAGAAGTAACTAAGAATAAAAGCAACTTTCTGTTAATTACTTGTCAAGGTGCTCCTATTTCATTTCTATGAAGTAACAGACTGATGCAGAGCATGAGCTCCAGAGCCAAGTTAGCTTTGTGCTCACCACTCATTAGCATTTGATTGGACTGTAGTGAGGATTAAATAGATGAGTACAAGTTCAGAATACTTATTGGTACATAATAAGTGTTTAACATGCATAGTTGTTATTATTCTCCTTTAATATAATGGTATAAGTTGAAAAACTCTGAGATGAAGATGTATGAATGTGGTAAATATCATATGAAAACTTCACTTCAAAAATAAGAAATATAAGTTCATAAAAATGTAAATATTATATATATATAAAGATTGAAATGAGATAGAAAAATATGAGAAACAGAGCAAACTGTTATTACAAAAGAGAAATTATAATGTGCTATATTGCTTCCCTTCATCTGAATCATACTAAAAATTTGATCAGTCTACATAAAAGAAAATGGTATCTTTTGGTGAAATATATTTTGGGTATTCCTTAAGTTAATGCATATTTGTTTTGGAGCTGTTTATAATGGTTATTTTGTTCGCACCCTACTGTGGTCTATGTTACTGGCCAAAAAAGCAATTCCCATCAGCCTTATGATTTCCCACTCCCCTTTTTTCATTTTATTATCAACTCTACATCACAGAAATTGAGGTCCTGCTTATAACTGTGTTCTTTTGTTTAAAAAAATATTTTATTGATTTTTTACAGAGAGGAAAGGAGAGGAACAGAGTTAGAAATGTCGATAAGAGAGAGATATAGATCAGCTACCTCCTGCACACCTCCTACTAGGGATGTGCCCATAACCAAAGTATGTGCCCTTGACCAGAATCAAACCTGGGACCATTCAGTCTGCAGGCTATGCTCTATCCACTGAGCCAAACCAGTTTTGTGTTAATCCTGTGTTCTTATTTCTGTTTCTATTCAACCTGTCAGAGTATTAATATTATATCTTTTGCATCTTCTGCTCTGAGTTCCTGAACTTGACTTAATGCCAAGTTACCATCATTCTTTGAACTACCTGTCAAAAAATTGAGGATGACATATATACAAAAATTCTATTAGTTTATTATGGTGAATACAGTGGTACCTCGAGATATGAGTGCCCTAACATACGAGATTTTTGAGATACGAGCCTTCGAGGGAGCGATTTTTGCTTTGAAATACAAGCAACATTTGAGATAGGAGTAAATCGCGCGGATCGGCCGGCTAAACACGACCCACCAGTTTATCGCCACTCGAGCGTCTCATAGTTTCCCATGCCTCAAGGTTACGGAACGAATTAAACTCGTATCTCCAGGTACCATTGTATTATGAACTAGAGGCCCAGTGCATGAATACTTGCATGGGTGATGTCTTGCTGGCCTGTCCTGATTAGGGCTGATTAGAAGCTGGGCCAGCCAGGTGGAAGGGCTGCAGGGAATTGGCTGGCTGGCTTAACCCCTGATCGGGAGTGGGGCAATAGGGGTTGGTTTGTGTTGGGGGGAGGGACCACTTGCAGTATGGCTGGTCAGGCCTATCCCCATTTGGGGAGCTATAGGAGGCAATACTTGCCAAGGGGAGGGGCCACTGCTGTTGGCTGGATGGCCCTGCCCATGATCATGAGGGGTTGATTGGAGGTGGGGCCATCCGGAGTGAGGGGCCATGGGCAATTAGACCACCCTCTGGTCTAAATACCAGTCAAACTCCCGGTTGAGGGAACAATTTGCATATTAGCCTTTTATTACCCCATTTTTCCTGAGAGTAAAACCCCCCAGAAAATAAGACCTACTTCCAGTTTTGCCTCTTACTGTAATATAAGGCATCCCCCCAAAAATAAGACCTCCCTGATAATAAAGCCTCCCCCGAACATAAGGCCTCCCTGAAATATAAAGCCCCCAAAGCTACTGTAAGGCATCTGACTCCTGATTTAAAGAGACCTCACACTGCCAGAACAGCTCCAGCTGCGCTGCAGCCAATCAGTGAGCTGGTTTGTGATGACAACTACTACCGTACCGTATACAGGTAATAAATTTCCTTTTTTTGTTGTTCAATAATAAATGTGTACCATATTCTTCTTCATGGAAAAATAAGACATCCCCTGAAAATAAGACCTAGTGCATCTTTGGGAGCAAAAATTAATATAAGGCACTGTCTTATTTTGGGGGAAACAGGATATATAGGATGGTATCTGCCAGACACTGATGCAATCATACACAAACATACACACACACACAAACATACACACACATACAAACACACACATATATATCATGTAATAATCAAGCTTGTTATATATAACAAATTTTACTTTTATCCTAATACTAGAGGCCTGGTGCACAAAATTCCTGCATGGGACGGGGGTGTCCTTCAGCCCAGAGTGCTCCCTCTTCAATCTGGGACCCTTAGAGAGATGTCCGACTGCGGGTTTAGGCTGAATCCTGCTTGGATCGGGCCTAAATGGGCAGTCGGATATCCCTCTTGCAATCCAGGACTGTTGGCTCCCAACTGCCAATCTGCTTGCCTTCCTGATTGCCCCTAACTTCTTCTGCCTGCCAGCCTGATCACTCCCCTAACTACTTCCCTGCCAATCTGATTAATGCCTAACTGCTCCCCTGCCAGCTTGTTTGCCCCTAACTGCCCTACCTTGTAGGCCTGGTCACCCCTAACTACCCTCTGCTGCAGGCCTGGTCTCTCCCAACTGCCCTCCCCTGCTGGCTTGATCACCCACAACTGCCCTCCCTTGCAGCCTGGTCCCTGCCAACTGCCCTTCCCTGCTGGCCATCTTGTAATGGCCATCTTGTGTCCACATGGGGGCAAGATCTTTTGACCACATGGGGGCAATCATCTTGTGTGTTGGCCAATCTGCATATTATTCTTTTATTAGATAGGACAGAGGCCTGGTGCATGGGTGGGGGCCAGCAGGTTTGCCCTGAAGGGTGTCCTGGATCAAGATGGGTGTTCCTTTGGGGTGTGGGGTGGCCTGGGTAAGGGGCCTGTGGTGATTTGCAGGCTGGCCACACCCCCCAATGATCAAGTGGAGGCCCTGATAACTGGGATTTATCTTCTACAATTGAAACTTTGTAGTTTGGAGCAGAGCCAAGCCTCCTGCTCACTCCGTGGCAGCAGCCATTTCTGTTGGAATTTATTTGTCTTCTATAATTGAAACTTCATAGTCTGGAGTGGAGCCAAGCCTTCTGCCTGCACAGCCATTGAAACTTGTTGCCATAAGCAAGGCCTGGGTGAGCCAGGGTGTGCAGAAAGCTTGGCTTCCTCCATTACCAGAAGCAACCCAAGTCTTGCTCCCTGGCAGCAGCTATTGAAACTTTGTTGCCTTATGTGGAGGCCTCTACTGGCCAGGTTTTGGGGAAAGCTTGGCTTCCTCCAATCGCCAGGGGCAACCCAAGCCTGTTTCTTGCTCTCTGTGTGGCTGTAGCCATCTTGGTTGGGTTAATTTGCATACTTGCTCTGATTGGCTGGTGGGCATGGCTTGTGGGTGTAGCAGAGGTACAATCAATTTGCATAATACTCTTTTATTAGATAGGGTTATAGTAAAAAGAGTGAGCCACAGAGAGAATATATTTGTCCAGGTCCAGCCAGCATGGCTCAGTGGTTGAGCATTGATCTATGAACTATGGAAGATCATGGTTTGATTCTGGTCAAGGGCACATGCCTCAGTTGTGGACTCAATCCCCAGTAAGGGGCCTATAGGAGGCAGCCAATCAATGATTCCCTTTTATGATCATCTTATTAAGAGCATTTGTCACAATTACTTTCAGGTTTTTATGAGTTCATAAAAATTAATTAAATTATATTATAGTTCACTTCTGGCTAGCCAGAAATAAACTAAAATGGAATAATGGGTAATTGGTGGAAACCAAAAAAGAAAAACAGCATAACCAGATTTGTAAAAAAGAAATTATAAGTGGTATAAAGTGGAATAAGGCAAATAGGTATTTTTGCTGGTTGCTGATCACACAATCATGAGACAAAGAATGAAAAGAATGTCTGTGCAAACTTGAAATATGGGCTTTGATATGAAGTCATCATGGAAAACATTCTACAGAAATAAGGTTTCCCAAAAGTTCAATTTAGCCTCTCAAATGAAGTTAATTCATAGTCATGGAAAAACTGAAAGCCATAAAATGTCTTTATCCCTGAGCTTTTCTTTTAAAGAAAGAAAATATCTCCAAACAACATAGTTTTATGAATCACGCACAAAGATATTGTAGCTTGTAAATTAATTGTGCATTAAACTCCTGAAATCTTGCAATGTGAGAAAAGACACATGCTGGGAGCATTAAGTCTGCTAATAATTTGCATAGCTTCTTGGAAAGAATTTAATTAGAATACAATTTTGCAATTAAATGAAAAGCTGTTATGCCAAGAAATATCAATCAAAATAGTGATAATCTATCTTCAGAGAGACTTTTTTGAGTTAACTACTGGATTGAAAGCGTTTGGAATATACAATCATATGATATATCTGATATATCGGTATATATATTATTTTTGAGAATAGCTTGTGATATTTGAACTATCTGTCAAAAAATTGACAGTCCTGCAATAATGTAATAATATGATTTTTTGGTTCTGTATATGTGTATAAGTGGAGCAGTAATAGGCACAAATAAACTTTGCTTTTAGTGACACAAACTAATATAAAGAAAGTTGTAGCTGAGATGTCAGAGTTCAGCAAATTAGTATTCCTCAGAGCCATGTAGGAAATGTTAAGATTTAGCTATGCTTAAGTTTCATAAGCCCTGAGGGGAGCTTTAACTTCACATTGAACCCTAGAGAGAGGTTCAAGTATGTAATTATTAGATGCTTAGAAATATGGCCACTGCCTTTAGGAGCCAAATTATGCTGTTAGATAGTTTCTTATCTACTGCTAAATCATCTACAAGTTTTTCTACTCTAGCTCCAACATGTTTTTACAAATTTTCCCATTATGATGTTTGTGGGGAAAAAAAACAGCTATCAGCATATGTGTGCATAGCTTTGTGTGGCTCTGTGTGTGTCCTACAATATATTAAGTGCACAATATAAATATGTTGAATGAATCTATAATAATAAAAGAATAATATGCTAATTAGATCAGATGTCATTCCAGATGACCTTTCAGATAGATGAAGCCGGGCTGTGAAGGAAGCCTGGGTCCCAAGTGCCAGAGGGAAACTGGTGCCAGCAGCCAGGGAAAGGAAGGCCTACTCTTGCACAAATTTCATGCATCGGACTCTAGAGGAAAAAGAATTAGAAAAGCCCAGAGCTTGAGTGTTATTGGGAGAAGTGAACCAACTACGGGACCCTAAGTAGTCAAAAATGTGAAATAAAAATGGCCTTTAAAATACTTTTTTTTTTCATTCTTACTTATTGTCAGCTGTGTGTCTTTGTCTCTTATGTGAAAGTGGATGATTTAGGAGATGCCATGACCCAGGTGCTCCCTCACAGGGAGCACTTAGAGATTGTCAGTGTCTGGGTGAACCTACTTGACAAACAGTTTCAACTACTATAAACAATCAATTATTGTTGACTGCTAACTATGAAACCTTTTGTAACCATGAAACATGAGTGGAAATCTTCCCCAAGAAAGAGTCTATTCAAAAGGTAGTTATATTTCCATTTATCTTACCTTTTGCTTTCTCCTTGCAGTGCACTACTATAAATAATATCAGTATCACTCTGTAAACTGACACTTGCATGAAGGCTTTGAAAATGTGCTGAATTTATACCAGTTATTAGTGGAAGACAATGTGTAATCACCCAACTTCATTCTACAACACATTTGAAAAGCTATTGGAAAACCGGAGCATAATTAAATCAGAGATTGCATCAATACAAATCAACTAAGCCTTCTCATTCTAGCTTAAAGTATCCTGTTAGACCCACCAGTAACTTATTCCAATTCACAATGAACTTCATTATACATTCTGAAGAAAATCTGTATACCAATAGGGAACTCTTTTGCAATGATTTGGCATGGTTGACTAAACTCACAAGAGAAAATATGTACAAAGGTTTAAAGATTATATTCAAATGATTTTTTGTGCTAATTGAATTGAATCATCATACCAACATTGAGACACAATTCAGTATTTTCATATTAAACCAGCCATAGCACAGACACAAATAAAGTATCATATTCCTATTGTAGGCCACTATTTCTCCCAACACTGGTTTAGATTTAATTTCTCATTTCTCCTCAGGGTTGTCAGTGCTTTGCCTAATTTATTATTCTTTTTATGCTCGTTGGAGAAAAATCATTAACAGTGATTTAGTTTGTTCTGAATTAAATCAATTAAACTAAAATATAAGTTTCTGTTACAAGAAGAATAATATAACCAATATTTAGTAAAGAAGTATTTTATAAGTCATTAAAGAATAACAACAGCAATATAATTTGGGTTCTCCCTGTGATTAGTTTTATGATCTTTGGGAACCCAGAGATTCTCTGAGCTTACTTACTCATTTGGAAAATTAGAAGTGGATTTGCTACTCAAATTATGATCCTTAGACCAGCAATACCTAGGAGGTTCATAGAAAGGTAATCTTAGATCCTCCGCCCCAGATCTACTGAATTAGATATGCACTTACAGAAAATCTCCAATTAGCTGAATGTTCTTTAAAAAATATTTACCCAGAAGATTGTAATCCCTTCTATTTCATTTTTATCTTGTTTTTCTACCTCTTGCCTGAATTGTGGATTCTGATATGTACAGTGAAAAGATTATCAGAGCCAGGATTACTTCTACTACAAACACTACTAAATATTAGGTTCATTCATTGATTTTTTATAAAGTTGACCTTAGTAAATAATTGAAACAATAGCCTGAGCAATTTAATGTATTTCTATTATAACATTAAAACAGGTTTAAATTTTGGAAATTTGATTAGTACTTACAGTAAAATAGTTATAGTTTGGTATTTATTATATAAAATCTGATAACTTTCTAGGAAAAAATGTTTTTTGCTTATCCTTATTTTGCTGCATAAAATATGTGGCAAGTGGAAGGTGGTATATATTTCTCTTAATTAATCTATAATCACTCATTTCATTCTGCCCTAAAACATGAAAAATACATAATTATAAATGTTGGCTAAATAGTACAAATTTAAACATAAAGGTAATATTTTATTAATGTGTTACATGTACACATATCTTCCCATTGCCCCCACCCCCCTCCCAAGCATACCCTAACCCCCCATTGTCTTGTGTTCATTGGTTATGCTTATATGCATGCATACATGTCCTTTGGTTGATCTCTTATCTACCCAACCTCTCCTTAACCTTTCTGCTATAATTTGACAGTCTTTTTGATGCTTTACCGCCTCTGTATCTATTCTTTTGTTCATCAGTTTATAATGTTCTTTATTATCCACAAATGAGTGAGATCATGTGGTGTTTCTTCTTCATTGACTGGCTTATTTCACTTAGCATAAGGCTCTCCAGTTCCATCCAGGTTGCTGCTAATGATGATGTTACCTTAGTGATTCTTTTGTTTGTTTGATTTTCTATAGCTATCTTAATTATAGGTAAATATGTACTTATACTCATAAATTCACATAATTTAATATCTCTCCTATAAGTTGAGTGCAAATTTATTTATTTCTGCTTCCCAATAATACAGATTTAAATTCACAGTATTCAATTGCCTAAATTATACAATTTATAAGTACATTTAAATTTTTTAATATTAACTTCAAGGCTTTGTATTTAATTTTACACTTGACACATGTTGATTATGGACCTTCACCTGAGAGGTCTGGGGGCTACAACAGGGTCCTAAATAAGTAAGCCATTGGAGGCCCAGCATCTGGATGTTTGAGTCCATATTCAGATATCAAGAAGAACATTTCCTGAGATAATTTCTCAGGTTATTAAATAAACATTTCTTAAAATACTTAAAAGTACTGAGTATTAAAATAGATTTATTTTTTAAAGATATGTTATACATCCTTGAAGAATTCGATGCTTTTTTTTAAATATTAAAATACCCTATAAAGTGAATACAGCTGCCTATATGGAGAATTACCTGAATAGATAACATGATACATACTTAGTTTTATGTGGAAATTATTGATATTTGTAACAGAAAATATCAAATTAAGTGACTCTATCTTGATTTATTCTGAATTACCAACCATTACTGCCAGTTAAGTAATAGCTTTCTAGTAAGGTTAATAGAAATTGAATGTAAATCTCCATGAATAAAATCAAGGCTATAGTGATATCCCCATTACTTAGGGAGTAAGAATCTATGATAGTCACCCTTTAAAAAGTAAAAGTGCTTACTAAAATCCTTGAGCTAATAAAAACAGTTTTACAGTAGTGCTTGATGGGTAAGGTCAGAAAGAAGGCCCAAATTCAGGAAAACAATTTAGTTGTTAAACTTTTAAGGTTCTGAAAACAGAGTTGGGTGCTATGGTCCCTAAAACATCCCATTTTAATTGAGTTTTCAGGCTGAAATTATCCCATATGGCAAACAATTGGGAATATTTCTATTCTAAAAAACATTTTTAGACCAAAATAATTTATTGATGATTGGGAGTTATGAATTGTAATTTTTATTCTCTTCTTATTTTTCTTCTCTTCTGTTAGTCACACTGATCTCTGATATATATTGTTTCATTTTCTACTCACTTCCACAAGCCAACCATTTGCCTTCCAAAAAATAGTATTTGGACATATCACTCCCTTACCAAAACTTTAGACCTTTTGTAATCCAACCCCCCTTTACATTGCATCCAATATTTCATTATTTGGCAGCAAACAGGCCTTCCAGATTTCAGTTGCAGTATTTTTTAATGGAAACAAAAGCTCACGGTTGTTTTGTTTGCTTATTTGATTGTTTTACATTTTATGCCTCTATTTCTTCATTCTGTTTAGACTGTCACTCAATTTTCTTAACAGTGCTAATAAACCGTGCCTCACTGCAAGTTCTTCACTTTTAAATCTTCTGGTAGGGTTACATGAGCTTATTTATTTTATGTTGTTTATTTAGTTGTTTGTTTAATCTTCATGGACCTACCACAAAATAGTCACTCAAACTGTGAATTTTTAATTAGCAATGCAGATTAATTCTTTGTAGAGAATTTCTTAGTTTGATTACAAGATATATAATCTGAATTAGAATGAGAAAGATTAAGTAGATGTTTGACTATGTATTGAGACATTTTTCTTTTTAGAATATATTGGTAATTTCTTTATCTTATAATACAAAATTGCTAAGAATACTATTGATCAGGGTATAAGCAATTAATATGTTTTGGTTTCAAATATATTATGGATCAATTATCTGTATTCCTTTGTGCAACCCAGACAAATACTCCAATTCATACTCATACTTATCTATATAAGTTAATAAAGTAATTGAGTTATGGTCACTAGATTGACCCTCTATAACATCTCCACTCCCTCACCCCCAAACACTCTGCTGGGTCTTACAAAAAACTAAAGAAAAAATTGAAGCATTTAATGAAGCATCCTTGAAAAAGCATCCAGGAGAAGCTGACTTTGCTCTCATGGTCAAGAGGGGATTAAAAACATTATAAAGATACTGAGAAGAATTTAAAGACAGGGTTGTAGATGGAGGCAGACAATGTATTTTTATACTGGGGTTTGTGAATAAACTGAAATTAATGGCTTCCTTTATAATAAAAATTCAAGTAGTAGTCTTAATATGTCTAAATCCTATCCCAAACAGGGTATCACTGCATCTAAAGCCACTCATATATCTCTTTAAAAATAATGTCCATGAGAATAAGTCAAAAGGGAGAAGTAAAAGTAGTCAAAATATATGTGCAATTTAACCTTTTTTCTTTTCTTTTTAGCCAATGGGATTTTCTTTTCATTTTTTTTAAGTGTTTGAGTTGAATTTATTGAGAACAAGTCAAAAAAGGAATTAGGGAAAGGAGGAAGGAAGATAGGGAAAATTGTATTTAAAAGGGGAGGAAGGTGAAGGGAAGGAATGATAAACCCTAGATTTTAGAATAATAATGAATTAAGTAAGATTATGTTACTATTTATCTAAAACTAGAGGCCCAGTGCACAAATTCATGCATGGATGGGGTCTGGCTGGCCTGCCTCAGTGGGGGCTGATCGGGTCTGGGCCAGCAGAGGCAAGGGGCCACAGGCAGTTGGCCAGCTGGCCTTCCCCCAATTGGGTTGGGGGGCCAATCAGAAGTGGGCCAGTGGAGGGGGAGGGGCCAAGTGAGGTTAGGGGGGCCGATCAGGGTCCATATCAGGCCAGTCATAGAGACTGGTCATTTTGGGTACTTGGCTTTTATATATATACTGGTCATTCTGGGCACTTGGCTTTATCTATATACAGATAAGTCCATCTTTTATGTAGACATTACTAGCAATTCAGTATGATGAAAGAGAAAATTAAATGCTATAGAATTCTAGAATTATTTCTTCTGTCAATAGATTTTACTATTTGTATTTGTTTTGGTTGTATAGAAAAAAACACATCTTAGGAGAAAACAATATTCTGAAGCTGAAAATTATATTAGGATTTCACCCTACATTTGTTTTCTATGTATGCTTTCTCTTCACTATTTTTAACTGATGAATACTAGACTTTTAAAGTTCTCTAATTTTTTCCCCCTTGAGCTAATATTTATATTTCTTAGCTAATTATAAAAAAACTGAGCTAATTATTTTCTTTCTGAAATGATACCATTTTGTCATGTTCAACATGAAGATAAATGCAAGTCATTTTACTACTTTTTCTATAATTGCCCTATAATTAAGTAACATAAAACATCAATAAAAACAGCAAAACTTGTAAAATATCATGGGGAAAAGAAATGTCCTTCTGAGAGTGCCTACATAGGTACAAAAGCATTATAAATGACTAATAATTGCATTTTATGTCATTTATCCTAGTCACAAATGACCAATCTCCTACCTAAAAGTTTTGGAATATAGTAAAATAAATGATTACTTATAAAGTGTTTGGATAAGTATTATCAAAGGAGGGAAAATAAGCTATGATTCTAATGCTTGCTGTTAAAGCTGTTTTGATAAAAGTCTAATATGTATGCCAATAGAACACAAGAAAAATGAGAGGTGGGATTTTGATACTTAACTACACTTTTATTATGCAATAGGCATTCTACCTTCAACATGAAATCTTTTCTGATCATTACAAACATTTATGGTAGTTTCTGAGAAAGAAGAAACCATTTTCTTGACTGAGTCTATATAGACATCAGGGACTAGCTCTTGTACAAAAACAACCATTTGGTCTTTTTTAAAAATATCTTTATTGTTGAAAGTATTACAGATGTCTCTCTTTCTGTCTCTAAAATTAGATCAGGCCTAAGCCAGCAGTCAGACTTCCCTCTCATAGTCTGAGGCTTTTCAGCCTGGGACCCCTTGCTCCTTACTGCCTACTGCCGTGGAGGTGAGAAAGGCTCCCACCACTGCCACTGAACTCCCCAGCAATGAGCCTGGCTCCTGGCTGAGCAGTGCTCCCCTATGGGAGTGTACTAACCACCAGGGGGCAGCTCCTAAGTTGAGCGTCTGCTCTCTGGTAGTCAGTGCACATCATAGCATCTAGTTGTTCTGCTATTCAGTCAATTTGCATATTAGAATTTTATTATAGTGGATATATATATATATATATATATATATTTTTTTTTTTTTTTTAAGAAGTCTAGCTCTTTCTCCAATTAGACTACAATTAAAGCTGTTGCCCAGAGGTTCCATTCAAAATTTATATAGTCCAGTCCAGCACCAGGCTAGCTTAACTTGTGTTTCCAGCTGTAGTCCATTGCCACATGGCTATAGAGGAAACACAGGCAAGAATAAGGAAGCAGGAACAAAGCCAGAGGAATAAGAGAGGAGCAAGTGAGCAATAACACCTTTATCTTGGAATTGTGTGTCCCCATCTTTTTGTATGTTTTCAGTTGCTCTACCCCCTCTAGCCAACTATCTTTGTTTCCAGGCTATACTGACAAGCAAATACTTACCCTCTGTCACTGCAACTTCACTGCACATGTGTCCATCTCCTTTTTGTTGGACCTCTTTCCCCAGTGATTTTCAAGAGAATGGATTTGTAGCTTCCTGGGAAGTATGAAGGTGCAGGTCTCTGGTGAAGTTGCCCATATGAACATGCTTATAATATCTATACTTCCTTTTGCTTTCTTCCTATAATTAACTAGAGGCCTGATGCACGAAACTTGTGCAAGAGTAGTCTTCACAGTCCCAGCTGCTTCAGCAGGCCCATGCAGCCCTGGCTTTGTCTGGAGGTCATTGGAAAAGTAGTCTAGATGGTTGTTCCATCATTTGCCCATTATGTCGATTTGCATATTGAACTTTTATTATCCTTCTACAGACACAATGCACGAAGATACATGCAAGTTTGGGCCTTCCTTTCCCTGTCTGGGGTACTGCCTTTACTCCGGCCCAGAGCTGCCTTTCTACTTTCCCATGCTGCTCAGAGAACATGGAGATGATGCAATCATCCCACCCCACCCCGCCCCAGGCTGCTAAGGGCCTGCATATGTATATTAACCCGCCATCATTTTTGGATTAATTGGCATACTCACTCCTGATTGGCTGGTGGGCGTTGTGAAGGTATGGTCAATTTGCATGTTTCTCTTTTATTGCTGTATCCTATCTAATAAAAAAGTAATATGCAAATTGACCATACCTCTGCTACTCCCACAAGCCATGTCCACCAGCCAATCAGGAGCGAGTATGCAAATTAACCCCAACCATGATGGCTGTGGCCACAGAGCCAGCAGAAGGCTTGGATTTCCCTGGCAATGGAGGTAGCCAAGCTATCCACACACCCTGGCTAGCCCTAGACTCCACTCAAGGCTACAAAGTTTCAATTACAGAAGATAAATAAATCCCAACAAAAATGGGTGTGGCCATGGAGCAAGCTGGAGGCTACAAAGTTTCAATTATAGAAGATAAATGAATCCCAGATACCAGGGCCTCTGCTTGAGTCACCAGAGGGTCTGGCTTGCCTGCAAACCCCAAGGCCCCTTGCTCAGGCCACCCCATGCTCCAAGGAAATCCCCACCCTGACCTGGGACACCTTTAAAAGCAAACCAGTTAGCCCCCATCTGTGCACCAGGCCTCTATTCTATCTAATAAAAGAGTAATATGCAGATTAACCGTCACTCCAACACACAAGATGGCTGCCCCCATGTGGACACAAAATGGCCACCAAAAGGTGGCCAGCAAAGGAGAGCAATTAGAAGGAACCAGGCCAGCAGAGATGGGAAGTTGAGGGTGACCAGGTCTGCAGGGAAGGGCAGTTGGGGGCAATCAGACTGGCAGGGGAGTGTTTAAGGGTGATCATGCTGGCAGGCAGAAGTGGTTAGGGCCAATCAGGAAGGCAGGCAGGCTAGCTGTTGGAAGCCAGCAGTCCTGGATTGTGAGAGGGATGTCCAACTGCCCGTTTAGGCCCAAGAGAATCCTGGCAGTCGGACATACCTCAAGAGGTCCTACATTGGAAAGGGTGTAGGCTGGGCTGAGGGACACATACCCTTGTGTACAAATTTTGTGCACTGGGCCTCTAGTATATAAAAAAGAGGTAATATGCAAATTGATCATCACTCCAACACCTAAGATGGCTACCCCATGTGGTCAAATATGACTGCTCCCATATGGACACAAGATGGCCAGCAGGGGAGGTCAGTTGTGAGGGACCAGTTGGGAAGGATCCAGGCCTTCAGGGAGGGAATTGGGGGTCAATCAGGCCTGCAGGGGAAGGAAGTTAGGGGTGACCAGGCTGGCAGGGGAGGACACTTAGGGGGAACCAGGCCTGCAATAGAGGACAGTTGGAAAGGATCCAGGTCTTCAGGGAGGGAATTGGGGGCAATCAGGCCTGCAGGGGAAGGTAGTAAGGGGTGACCAGGCTGGCAGGGGAGGACACTTAGGGGGAACCAGGTCTGCAGGGGAGGGCAGTTGAGGGTGACTAAGCCTGCAGAGGAGGGCAGTTGGGGGCAACCAGGTCTGCAAGGTAGGGCAGTTAGAGGAAACCAGTCCAGCAGGAGAGGGCATTTAGGGGTGACTGGGCTGGCAGAAGAGGGCAGTTGGCAGTGATCAGGCCTGCATGGGATGACAGTTAGGGGTGACAATGCTGGAAGGGGAGGACAGGTGAGGGGGACCTAGGCTCCCGGGGAGGGAATTTGGGGAGTACCAGGCCTGCAGGGGTGGGCAGTTTTGAGGAACCAGGCCTGCAAGGGAGGACAGTTAGGGGCAACCAGGCCATCAGGGGAGGGAAGTTAGGGGTGACCAGGCTGGCAGGGTAGGGCAGTTACAGGGGAGCAGTTGGGCATTGATCAGGCTGGCAGGGGAGTGGTTAGGGGTTGATCACTCTGGTAGGCAGAAGCAGTTAGGGACAATTAGGCAAGCAAGCAGGCGAGCAGTTGGGAGCCAGATAGTCCTGGATTGTGAGAGGGATGTCCGACTGTCCCACTGGATTGGGCCTGAATGGGCAGTCGGATATCCCTCAAGGGGATCCCAGATTGAAGAAGGTGCAAGTTGGGCTGAGGGACACCCCCCTCCCCCCTCCCCCAGGCACGATTTTCATTCTCTGGGCCTCTAGTTATAGATAATTGGTTAATTACAATGCTAATATGGTGTGTACTACATATATTTTTGGATTAAATAAATTAATTTTAAGGCGAAGTAGAAAGTATTACCCTATTCTGCTGTAGATCGCCTTAAATAATTTCTCAAGAATGTTATCAATTTCAGTATTTTTATTCTTTTTGTTTGTTTGTTTGTTTTAGGAATATATAGATGTATGTGGGGAAGATCACTTCATGGGATATTCCTAGGAGGAACCTTAGGTTGATCTCTGTATTTATCTATGTGTCAGACCAATATTTATTCTCCCCTCTCCTTTCACAGGGATCTCAGTTGTATTACAGTAGACATGTGTTGAGCTAGAAGTTTTATTTCTTAGCCTTTCTTGCACCTAGGCTTGGTTATATGACTATTTCCAGCTTAATGAAATATAATGAGAGATTTGTTTGGGCAGTGCAAGAAGACTTCTTAATGGTTCTTATTGTTTAAGCTTAGAGAAAGAACAATCATTTTTCTTCATTTCTAATATAAGCATTCAAAGCTACAGATTTCCCTGTGAACATTGCTTTTGTAATATCCTACAAATTTCAGTGTTCAGTTTCATTATCACCTGCATTTTTAAACGCTAGTCATCTTTGAGAAGTCACTTTTATTTAAATTAAGTCACTCTATTAAAGTCAGTGCTTGCATATAATGAAAGACATTAATCAAATGTTAAATCAAATATTTAAATACTGCTTTAGTAAAAAGCATCTTGACCTGAGTTATATTCAAATTGAGTGCCATGAAACTTCAAATTTTTCTTCTTGCCAGGATCATATTAAATATGCTAAATAATATTTTTGTCAGCAATGAATTATGCAAAGCTGAAATAAATTTCTAGAATACACAAAAATAGATTTAAATTACAATTTAAGAACACATAGGAAAGATGAAATGATTAGCAATCTCTCTGTACAGGTTACAATGACTGAGAGAAAATTTTAAGTCTATGTATGTCAATGCCCTTTCAGAGTTTATGTCTGAAGCTTTGCCTGAAGCTTTGCCTGAAGCTTTTCTCTTGCACAAAGTTTTAAAATAAATTTTATCAAGCTAATTGTTTTAAAGAGAAATTTTGTAGTTAAACTAAGTGATAAGTAGAAAAGCAGGTCTTCAAAGTCTTTGAAAATCTTATGAAATAATTGTATTGCATCTTATATTATTATAATTTATATAAAAGAGCTATAACTCTAAAAATACTTTCACAATATATGAAGAAGCATGTTAAAATGTAATCTCATTTTAGAACACACATTTTTAATTACATATATTTAAATGCTCAAGATTTTTTAAATGAAAATAAGATATTAGAAGTTTAATATGACTAAATGCCCATCAAATTAATAGAAAATAAATTGGTAAATGCTAAAATTGAGTTATCTAGTAGGAAGATATTATTATTTAGTTTAGATATTTAATTTAGGTACTAGAAGACATCTTTGAAAACAATATAAACAGTTGCCTTTATGGAACAGAATTGGGAAGTAGAATCAAGAGACCTTTTTTAAATTATAGTTTTTAAAATATTCTTTAAATGACTTTAAAATATGCATGTTTAAAAAAGACACATGGTGTCAAAATAAGCCAAAGGAAAAGCAGGTAGGCAACATTTAATAGAAAAGATTCCTTAATTAACTCTTGGTCAAGAATATGAAATAACAACAGACCCCGCCAAAATACAAAGGATTGTTAAAAAATACTATGAACAACTCTATTCCAACAAATTGAACAACCTGCAAGAAATGGACATATTCCTAGAAAAATATAACCTTCCAAAACTCAATCAGGAAGAATCTAAACATCTCAATACTCCAATAACTATGGAAGAAATTGAAGCAGTCATCAAAAAACTTCCAGCAAATAAAATCCTGGGACCAGATGGCTACACAGGAGTTTTATCAAACTTTCAAGGAAGAATTAAAACCTATCCTCCTCAGACTATTCAAAAATATTCAAGAAGAAGGAATACTTCCAAATACCTTCTATGAAGCCAGCATCACCCTAATACCAAAATCAGATAAAGACAACACAGTGAAAGAGAATTATAGGCCAATATCTCTCATGAACATAGATGCCAATATCCTCAACAAAAATCTAGCAAATCGGATCCAGCAGTACATCAGAAAGGTCATACACCATGACCAAATAGGATTCATCCCAGGAATGCAGGGATGCTACAATATCCACAAATCAATAAACATGATGCATCACATAAACAAATTGAGAGATAAAAATCACATAGTCATATCAATTGATGCAGAAAAAACATTTGACAAAATCCAACACCCTTTCTTGATAAAAACTCTCAGCAAGGTGGGAATAGAAGGATCATACCTCAACATCATAAAAGCCTTATATGATAAACCCACAGCTAACATCATACTCAATGGGCAAAAACTAAAACCAATTCCCCTAAGAACAGGAACAATACAGGGATGCTTACTCTCACCTCTCCTGTTTGACATAGTACTGGAAGTATTAGCCATTGTAATTAGACAAGAAGAAGAAATAAAAGGCATCCAAATTGGAAAAGAAGAAGTAAAGTTGTCCTTATTTGCAGATGACATGATACTGTACATACAAAACCTGAAGAACTCCATCCCAAAACTAATTGACTTAATAAATGAATTTGGCAATGTAGCAGGATACAAAATTAATGCCAACAAATCTGTGTCATTTCTATACACTAATAGTGAAATTACAGAAAGACTAAAAAAGCAATCCCATTTACCACCGCACCAAAAAAATGAAGATACCTAGGAATAAACCTAACTAAGGAGGTAAAAGACCTATATGCAGAAAACTACAGGACACTGAAAAAAGAGATAGAGGAAGACGTAAACAGATGGAAGAGCATATCATGCTCATGGATTGGGAGAATCAACATCATTAAAATGTCCATACTACACAAAGCAATATATAGATTCAATGCACTACCCATTAAAATACAAACAACGTATTTCACAGACCTAGAAAGAACTCTTCAAAGATGCCTCTGGAACAAAAAGACTGTGAATAGCCACAACAATCCTGAGAAAGAAGAATAAACTAGGTGGATTCTCAATACCAGATTTCAAGCTATATTACAAAGCAACTGTTCTCAAAACAGCCCAGTATTGGCACAAGAACAGACATATAGACCAATGAAATAGAATAGAGAATCCAGATATCCACCCAAACCACTATGCTCAGTTAATATTTGACTAAGTAGGCATGAACATAAAATGGAGCCAAGACAGCCTCTTCAATAAATGGTGTTGGGAAAATTGGACAGATACATACAAAAAAAAAAATGAAACTGGACCACCAACTTACACCAAATACAAGAATAAACTCAAAATGGATACAGGACTTAAACATTAGATAGGAAACCATAAAAATACTAGACTCTAGTAACTAGAGGAATCCACAGGCAGCACAATCTCAGACATATGCTGAAGGAACTTCTTTACTGATACTGCTCCAAGGGCAATGGAAGCTAAAGAAAAAATAAAGAAATGGGACTACATTAAAATAAAAAGCTTTTGCACAGCAAAAGAAACCATCAACAAAACAAGAAAGACCACTGTATGGAAGAACATATTTGCAAATGTTATCACTGATAAATGTCTAATCTCCAACAACTACAGCCAACTTATACAACTTAATAAAAGGAAGATAAATGATCCAATAAGAAAATGGGCAATGGACCTAAATAGAACCTTTTCGAAAGATGACAGAAGGAAGGCCAAGAGACACATGAAAACATATTCAAAATCACTAATTATCTGAGACCTGCAAATCAAAATGATGAGATACCATCTCACACCTGTCAGAATGGCAATCACCAACAAATCAACCAAGGACAAGTGTTGGCGAGGATCTGGAGAAAAACGAACCCTTGTGCACTTTTGGTGGGAATGCAGACTGGTACAGCCACTGTAGAGAACATTATGGAGTTTCCTCAAAAAACTAAAAATGTAACTCCCATTTGACCCAGCAATCCCACTCTTAGGAATATATCCTAAGAAAGTAGAAACACCAGTCAGAAAGGATTTATGCACCCCTATGTTCATAGCAGCACAATTTACAATAGCTACGATTTGGAAACAGTCTAGGTGCCCGTCTGCAGATGAGTGGATCAGAAAACTGTGGTACATCTACACAATGGAATTCTATGCTGCCATTAAAACGAAGGAATTCTTACCATTTGCAGCAACCTGGATGGAACTGGAGAGCCTTATGCTAAGTGAAATAAGCCAGTCAATGAAGGAGAAACACCACATGATATCACTCATTTGTGGGTAATAAAGAACATTATAAACTGATGAACAAAGGGGTAGAAACAGAGGCAGTAAAGCATCAAACAGTCTGTCAAATTGCAGCAGGAAGATTAAGGAGAGATCTGGTAGATAAGAGATCAACCAAAGGCCTTGTATGCATGTATATAAGCATAACCAATGAACACAAGACAGTGGGGGATTAATGTATGCCTGGGAGTGGGGGGGGTGAGAATGTGAAGATATGTTTACATGTAACACAATAAAAAATTTAAAAAAAGAAAAAGAAAAAAGAAAACTCCAAGACCAAATGGACTCCTGCAGCAGAGAGGAACTGACAGGTCTGCTCCAACCATGAAGACAAGAGGAGAAACAGTCCAGAGATGGAAGGCATTGATGACGCCTTGCCATGTGAGCAGTCAGCAACTGTGCATCACTACAGGATGCTAGGACTAAACTAGAGGGTCGTAATGGCATTGCCACCCGTTGTCCACTATCCAGATACCATTGATGACGTGTACACATAAGGAACTGTTTGACATTGAAACTGGGACTCAAAGCTATGGGACACTGAAATTGGGACTCAGACATTTTTTTGCTCTTTTGGGTTTATTTCTAGCCCACAGGGGCAAGATGTTTTTAAAGACAAGAATTGGGAGGTGGACAAGCAGTTGCAGAGGCAAAGAAGCAATGAACAGACTGTCATGCTACAGTGGGAAGGCAGAGGAGGTTGGGGGAGGTGGCCTGTAGGAGATCAACCGAAGGACTTGTATGCATGTGTATAGGTATAGCCAGTGGATACAGGGCATTGGGGGGCGGGGGCGCGATGGGTGAGGGCATGTACTGGGCAGTGGGGACGGCTGGGAAGGGCAATACGAAAAAAATAAAAATAAAATAAATTTTTTAAAAAAGGAAATTCATTTTGTGCACTGTTCAAGTTGAGTAAGAATTATTTACTTTCCTGCCCCAAATAAACCACCTTTATTAAAACTGGAAAAAAAAAAGGATTTTATCTTGGTAAAATAAAGAAAAAAATAAGAGGTGTTTAAATGTTTGCATTTTATCAATAGCAGGGTTTTATCAAAAATTTTTGAGATGCTTATCCAACCAATAATTTATCAAATTCAAAATTGCAGTGGCACAAATGTCCAAGTACTTAAATAATGACTGATTCATCTTTTTATACAAATAACAAAGAAAATTATAAGGAGAAGTCACATTTTGAATGAAAAAGAATTGTCAGAAAATGCAAGTCTTTGGTAATACACTATTTCTCCATGCCATTGTTCAGACTATGTTATACATATAAACAATAGTACAAGTTGTCTAATTATGTGATGTTACATATCACTAAAAGCATTCACTCTTCTCCCAAGATCCCTTAGGGAAATACATGTCGATGCAAAAAAAGAGAAACAGGGCATTAGAACCAATAAAAACAACAACAAAGCGTTTAATAAGAGTAAAGTGTCAGCCTTCAAACATCCAAATTATTGTTGGGGCATTAAAACAAAATGACTTTCCATATGAACACACATACACACTTTGTGTCATCTCGTGCAGTGCAATTATCTACCACTTGTTAAGATGACAACATTCAAAATAGTTTACATTTTGAAAGCATGGCTTATGTTAACTTGTTATAGTATATTAGTAAAGATGTATAATCATATTATGTATACATATACCAATATGAAGTTCTATCATTTTTATTTATAAAGCAAGGTATCAGCTTAATTTGCTTGGTATTTAATGTATCTAAGTACAGTTTTAGATTAAACAGTTTCTAAATAAAGTAACAGTCTTAATACCTAAAAATTAAAAAGTAGAAATGTATTTTCTATTCATATTCTGATTAATAGAAAAATAAAATATGTATTAAAAATTAAAGCCAATAATCATAATACATTTAGATTATTGAATGTTAAAGTATTAAACATTTTAAGTAACTTGGCTGTTTGAAAATTTCCATATGCTGAATTATCCAAACATGTATGGATATTTAATTTCATTTTAACATTATAATTCCAACACTAATTATTATTTAGACTACTACTGTATTAAGTTTAAGATTTCTTCCCAGTAAGTTTTTTTTTTTTCCTGTGGGACATTTCTAACTACTAAAGTGTATACAAAATATTGTGCTCTAAAATAACTTGAAATAATAATTTTTAAACAGGATGTATCACCAAATTAGCTTTATTTGCTTTTTTTGTTTCCAAATTTTAGCTATTGCTTTTTTTTTTACTTAATTTTGCTTTTGAAGAATACATCTTTTGAAGCTGTGTTTCCAAATCTAAATATATAATAAGACATATTCAGAGAACTCTTTCTTTTACTACTGACTTTTGCACTTATTCTCTATTCCAGCATTTTTCCTACTATTAGTGTTTTTGTCACAAATATAAGCAAATGCTCATATGTATGCCTTTAAATGTATGTAGTATGTAAATATTATAACTTGTTTAAAGTGAAAATATATGCAAATAATATTATGAGTATATATTTCTGCACCCTACTTTTTATTAACTTAAAAGTAAATTCTAGTGCTGGCCAGGTGGCTCAGTTGGTTGGAGTATCATCCAGTACACCAAAATCTTTCGGGTTCAATTTCTGGTCAAGGCATACACCTGGGTTGCTAATTGATTCCTGGTCTGGTTGTATATGCGGGAGGCAGCCTACTGATGTTTCTGTCTCAGATTTTTGTTTCTCTCTCTCCTCTCTGTCCTTTCCTCTCTCAGTAAGGATCAATGAAAAACATATCCAACAGTAAAGATTTAAAAAAAAAAATGAAGTAAATTCTAAAAATTATTTTATGAGAGAATTTTTCCATTTTATAACATAACCTCATTTAGTAGGTATGCTATTATAGTTTATTCAATCAGACCTCTATCAGTAAACATTGAGGGTTTTTTTTTTTTAATTTCAGATTTTGCCAATGTATTTTCTGATAGATTGTTAGTATTTAGTATTAGGATTGTCAAAAACAATACATCAATACAACATTTTTCTAGGTATTTCTGAATTTCCCTCACAGTCATTGTTTAATTTAGCATTCTCACCGGCACTATATCAGAGAGCTTGCTCTGAGATAACATCCCAATTGGATAATTAATTGCATGGGTCAGTTTGGCCATGAGGTATTCAGATTAAATATTACTTATGGGTGTGCCTGTGAAGATATTTATGAATGAGATTAACATTTGAATTGGTAGATGCAAAGTAGATTGCCCTCCCCAATGTGGGTGGGTATTATCCAGTCCCTTTACAGAGTTGGAGAATGCCCAGTCCTTAGGCATGAAATTATGTATTTGATTTGGCAATGCCAAGACATCAGGGGTGAGTTAATTAAATTTTTGACCAAATATAGAAGGCTAATTTTTAAATTGATAATTTTTGTATGGCCAGAGAATGCTATTATAAATATCCAAATTGCCATTGGGAGAAAAAAAAGTTTCCCCACCACAGCTTTAGTGCCTAAATAGAAGAAAAGGCTTAGGGAAAGGAAGAATTTGCCTCTTTGTGCTTCCTGCCTGCTTAAGTTGGGACTTCTCACCCTCTCCTTGTTCTTATGCTTTGGGACTTAGACTAAATGACACCACTCATTTTCCTGGGTCTCTGTTTACAGATAGCAGATTGTGGGACTTTTCAGTCTTTATAATCATGGAGCCCATTCTCATAATAAAATCTTCATATAAATATAAAACACTCATATATACAAGGTGTCCCCCCAAAAAAATGTTTATACATGTTAACAGCTGATAGCTCAATTTTGAAAATAAAATATATTTTAATAAACACTGCCTCTATAATTATTCAAAGTGTATGTATACTTTTTTGGAGGGATACCCTATATATAAAATCCTCTATAAAATATCCTAGTGGTTATGTTTCTCTGGAGAACTGACTAATGTTAATGAACTTTTGGATTTTTATCAGTCTGATGGTGCAATAGGAATTTTTAGAGGTGAAATAGGCTTAGGAAATTTTAAAAATTAAAGGTCCTTGGAAAAAACACAGGGTTACAGAGCATAGGTTATATTTCCATAACACAAGGGAGCCAGCCACAGTTACATTTCATAAGACAAGAGAGCAACAATAGTTACATTTGCATTAAGACAAGGAAACTGGGAATAGCCAAAAGGTCTATATTTACAAAATAAAGAAGGAGGAAGAAAGCCCAGAGGGAATGAGAGAACAAAGAGGGAGGAGGGTCTCACATTTCCCATGTGATGTTTAACCTTTGAGCTCAGGAGTTACTATAGTAGCCAATTCGAAAGAGAATATTGAGCAATCAGATAGATATCAGGACACAGGGACTTACTTGCAGCTTTCATAAGCCAGGGAAAAAGGAACTTGGTGGGACTCTTTCCCTCTCACCCTGTGGGAGTCTGTGCTGTGGGATTCTTTCCCCTTTCCCACATGGGATTCTGCACTTGTTCTTCAGTGAATTTCCACCTTTGCTATGCCATCTTCTGTCCATGGATTCATTCTTTGACTCCCATGGACAAAGAATCCAGGGAGCCATTCTGCCCAAGGGAATACCATGTATTCCAGTTCAAAAATCCCCCCTATCAATGGAGAGAATGTTAGTGCGGTATTATTCACTTTATATATTTAGAACCATTTTTACTTCATCCATGAACATATTGTTTGTCCTTTTTCCATCATGTAATTTTGACCCTTATTCTAGCAGGTTATTTTACTTATTTCTCCTCATTTTTTTAAGAAGTTCATTATATTATAAGAAATCTAGCCCTTAGTCTGTGATATACAACTTTTTAAATGGAGTCAAGTTTATCAATCACTCTTCCCTCTTTTTAACACTTCTTCTAGATTTTGAGTATAGAGCTAAATATTTTTTTTTCTTTTTTTTTGAAGTAACAAAGGAAATGACCCTCCCTTTTCTGTTTGCTCCCAAATAATCTGGTTCACACTTGAAACAACTCTAAACAGTAATGTGTTGTCCTATACAGTGTATTTTTAAATCTCCTGCTCAACACTAACACTTGATTACAGATAGGAATTATATATGTGTAATATTCTATATCAGCACACTATCAGATTCAGAATATATAGTCACTTAATAGTAAATAAGTGGTTTAATGGATGATTTAATGAGTAAAATAATTCAATTAAGGATTAACTCAGAAATATCCTTTTAGTAAACAAACAAACAAAACAAACCCTACAAATCTGTATTTCAAGAGACTACAGGAATTAAATTGTGAGAACCTCTTTCCACGTCCCGCGTGGTTCAGGGTTCCCGGGTCAGGGTTCGGGTTCTGAAGGAGGCTGCACGCAAACGAAATGAGAGACGAGAAAGCATTAATTTGGCGATATTGGGGGGCCAGGCGGGAGCCTTCCTCTAGTGGAAAGGACTGCCACTTGCTCTGGCCTTTTTCTCCCTTTTATTAAGACTTTGGGACACACCCCTAGCCTTTAGGCAGGAAATAACAAAAACAAATTAACATGAAACCAACAGATAGAGGTTGCTTCAACCAATAATGTTTCAACTAAACAGTGAGTAATTAGCTCTGACCTTTCAGAGCAGTTAAGGTTGACCAGCCTTCTGGCTTCCTGTTTACATCCATTTAGTGAGAACAATATTTGGTTTCCAACATTAAATAAACTTAAAACAAATTTAATTTAGCATGTATATGCATATTGTTTTTACTGCACCACAATTAGCTGCCTATTATGTGAATTTCAAAGAAATAGCTATAATATTCACTATTTGACTGGCAAATGAAACATTTCTTATCCCTTCTAAATTGAAAAGCTGCTTAAAGGTTTCTTGGAAGACAGACTGGAGAAAGTAAGAAAACATGACAGATTTATATTCTAGATATTCAATTGAGGAATGGCAGGAAGAAGAATAAAGAAAGAAGAATAAAGGAAACCCTGGATATTAATCAGAAAAGAAAAGTGGCCAGCGTTTGTTATGTGAGAAGCTAAGGAAAATGATTCTGAAAATTCTTGTGTAATTATGGGTGACTCTAAATGAAGAATGGAAAGGAAGGGGAAAGTTAAGATAAGCAAAAGTCATAAAAATTTTCACCATAGTTAATCATATAGAGAAGTCAGAGTTTAGGAAATTGTGCTATAATCAAGATCAGTAATAATTTTATCACCAGTCATGAAATTAGAATAGGAATTGCAACTGTTCTCTTAAGACTGGACTATCAGTCATTCATTTATAATCAATAAAACAACAAAACTCTTGTCTTTCTCCAGCCCAAAATCATCTAAAGTGAAACCTAAGGTACAAATGTGGTTTGGGGTTCCAGTTCAAAGATTAGAGAGTAGTTTTCAGGCCTGGTTGTCATTACATTACCTGTGTTCTTTTTAAAATTACACAGCTACTTGGACCTGTGTTCTTTTTAAAATTACACAGCTAATATGTCAATACTTTTAAATTGGAATCAATGGACTAGATTTTGGAATTCTCACTTTTAAAATTCTATTGGGAGTTTTGGTATATAGCAAGTATGGATAATATCTTACCTGAAGAGTGGAAGGATAGAATAAAACAGTCCAGTGAAACTAATAATTTGTTAGTCATCCATGTTTGGTAAAAGTTGAAATGGTTGCATTGCAAAGGGGCTAAGACAGAGTCCTGGTGATCTGAGAACATCTTTGATGAGTGTTAAAAGGAAAAAGTAGAGGCACGCAAAAAATTACACATAATATTTGAAAAAAAGGATCTAAAGAAAGTTTCTTTTAAAGTATAAAAAAGGATAAGATATAGTTATTTGATAAACTTCCAGAGATTTCCTTAAAAATTCGCCATAAATACAAATGTTAAAAATTCTGATTAGTAAGTAGATGTCATAAAATAGATTTGCTAAAAATAAATTTTTATTTGATTAATCATTTAAATTCATATTCAAATTTCTATTTAAATTTATATTCAAATGCAGATTAGATGATTTAGTGATTCAAACCTACTATTATATAATCAAAAGAAATAAATATATTTTTGGGTTTAAAAATAAGAAGTATTATTTTTCTTTAATTAATGTATCTCCTGATTATATTATTATTTACAGTGGCAGTTGTACAAATAATATCTACAATTTATCATTTATTTTCTCAAATGATATTTAATATTCAGATTATAAATTCCAATAATTTTTAAATTTTATAGGTAATGTAACATTGATATACAGTGGTACCTCGAGATACAAGTTTAATTCGTTCCGTAACCTTGAGGCGTGGGAAACTATGAGATGCTGGAGTCCCGGTAAACTGGTGGGTCATGTGCAGGCCGATCCGCGCGATTACTCCTATCTCAAATGTTGCTCATATTTCAAAGTAAAAATCGCTCACTGGATGGCTTGTATCTCAAAAATCTCGTATGTTAGGGCACTCGTATCTCAAGGTACCACTGAATTAAACTTTGAACTAATAGAGCTTTTGATTGTAATCCTTGCTTTAACATTTACTAGTGGCGAGGCCAGAAAGTTGCTCTGCTTCTCTAAATATCAATTTTGAAGAGAGATAATTTTTCCTCTATCTATTTCCTTCCTGGCACAGAGACTCAGTAGATATTCTCAATTTTTAAATTAAACATTTTTATAGCATACATTTTAATTTATTCTATGCATTAGTAAATACACAAAATACTTTTAGTTTGATAAAAGCAGATATATGTATAGGAATTAAGCTTATCTGCATGCTCAAATGTTCATGCTACATCATTTTATATACACTTAAAATGCATTAAAGTATATGTAACTTTGCTCATAGATATTTATGATATAATTGATTATCTGCATGGCACTACGTAAGTACGCTTCAAATAGCTTTATTATTGCAAATAATTCTCTTTGGAGATCTTTTAAAATAACTGGTTTATTCAAAATAAAAATTTCTATAAAATATATAATTATGTAACTCAAGTTTTATTGTGCCATATTGATATCAATCCTATTGATACCAATTACTCTTTTCAAAGGAACAGTTTAGAGTATTGATTTTCTAAATGAGCAATAATATATGTACCCATAGAGCAACAAACTGTGTGTGTGTGTGTGTGTGTTATGCATTCATCTGTATTGGAGAAGGATCAAATCAGCAGAAAAAGAGAGCACCCCTGATTTCTTAATTTAAATTCATGAATCTTGAAAACAAGTTTTATGTGTTTAGGCACATGCATGCCTTCTATATATTAATTTTTTCTAATAATTTAATGTAAATTCATTTTTACTAATAAGAGTTTTGGTGGACAAGAAAGAGGATAGACTTAAGAGTCAAAGATATTATTTTAGTTTCATGTCTTCATCTCATAACCTGTTAAAGGGTAAAATTGGATATTTAGATTACTATAGACAATACAGTGACTTGCTTGATAGATTTTATTTCCTAAAAACATAAAATGATAAAGGGATCCTGAGACAAATGTTTATTTTATAGGTATTTCTATTATTTATTCTCTTTATTTGTCATGCAGGCTTTCTGGTATACCTTTGAGAAAATAAATATTTTATATATAGTCTATGATGATAGATACTTTCCCTGATAGCTATATGTAGAAGTAAAAAATGTACTCAAGAAGGAATTTTCCTATGTGAAAATAATCATTAGTGATAGAATTCTTACTGATTTGTAAATCATTCAAAATGTTTGTATTGAAAAGGAGTTAAATAATACTACAATGAATGTTATTTTTTTTCATCTGTGATTCTTTCACTATAACTAACCACACTGTAATAATCCCTTCTTAGATTTATGCTCAAATATATTGGTTTCCATGAGATACCAGTTCTTTTTCTTTAGACATGTTTGTTTCCAGGTAACAAATTTATGTGAAATTGAATTGTATATGAATTCAGAGCATGCCAGAAATGAGATAATTTAAATATTTTGTAACACTTATTCATGCAGATGGCAGGCTTCTGTTTGTTTGTTTTTTGTGATAGTAAAATGTGGGCTTGATTTGACTCAAAAGTATTACTTTGCTACATATTTCTATATTCTGTCATAAAAAAGAACGTTTACATTTTTTTTAATTTTTTAATTTTTTGTTGTTGCTGTCTTTCTTTAGTAACATGACCTAAATAATAGATTGTTTAGGTTTGGAAAGGAAAATAGGGCACCCAGATTTTGTATTAGACACGTGAAGTATAGATAAGTTTGAATTATATATTATATATTTTATTTTTCTATTTTTATGTCAAATTTGAATACAAAGGAATAATTTGGAAGTTATTGTTTTGCTCAATTACTAGATTGGTAAAAGACCTAGTGAACTGATTTTTTAAGTATTGATAAATATATTTTATTTAGATATGTTTCATTTTTTGCCATTTTTTCACCAAAAAATTAAACTATTTGTAGTATATACACAATACTGAACTATAGTGTTTGGACATATAACCAAGGAGAAAATAAACCTCGGACTTCCCTGCTGGATCCCAGTCAATGTTGTCCTAAACTGCTTATCTAGTCCTGGCAAACAGTAAAACACTTCAAATTTACAATACTACTTTCCTAAATTATTACTTCTAATAATGAGAGAGACATATAGATGATTTAAAAGGATAATTTCCCTCAACCTCTGGTTTTAAAAACTGATTTTCTGCATTATTTCAAGCTAGGTTGGTGAACTCAGGAGTATACATTGTTATCAGCCTGGTGTGAGACTAAAAAGGGTGAATCCTGGACCAACATTTCAACAGCAGCTATTTATGAAAGCTTCCCCACCTTGCTGCATATTTTAAGTGAGTGAGAAGTAAGCCATTGTTAGTTTATATTATTATATGGAAGTTTAGGAAGGGCTTATTTGTATGCAATATAAATATCTGTAAGCATAGATTTTACTCCAGTCTATCAACTGTTGCTATTTTCTAAAGAGCATATATATTTTTAGATAAAATTTCACAAAATTTTATCAAAAGTACTTTAATGAATTTTTTTCTTCATATATATTAATTTAAATCATGAACCAATATTACATTGTCAGAAATCTTCAGTTAATTTGCATGAGTAGATTAAAAAATAGTTTTAAAAAGTTAATTCTTACTTGACTAAATCTGAATATGATAAATTAACCTGCAGTAAGAACTGATATAATGTTTTAAAAAGAAGTTTTTTATTCCAATATGTAACTCATAGAAAGAATAAGAACTATGGAACTCATAAAAACAGATTAGAAATGTTTTCACCAAATGTGTCTAAGCTATAAACCATAAGGCTTCAAATGACTACATAATTGACAGAATGTCCTTGAAGAGAAGATATATTAAGGAATATCTCAGAGTGATTACATGTGATGGATCGATTACTCAGCTTCCATAAAGTCTTTAGGATTTTATCCTTTATAAGCAGAAAGGGAACAATAATATGCAAAAACAAACCAACAAAGAATTAGAAACCAGTTGAGAGGAAAAGGTGGAGATAAGTAGGGAAGCACAGCTAAGGGGGATGTTGAGAAATTGAAAATTCAAGACATCTGTAATGAGATTGCTTATGTTCTAAAGTTTTGGAAACTTTTCTTTTGGTGTTTTGATTACCCCTTCTTCACCTTGTTGGTGAGGGAGGGATTCCCACCATAGGGTTATGGAGATGTCTAAACACAATACCTGAGATGATATAGGCAATAGTTTCTTAGTCAAATACTATTATACTCACAGCATATATGTAAAAGATATATATGCTACTTAGGACCACTTTGAAGTTTTACTTGGGAGCAGAGTGGAGAAGCAGACTGTGAGAGGCAGAGTTTAAAATCACAAGAGAGTGAGGTGGTCCCTAGCTACCATAAGAAGATATGGCTAACAAGTAACTGAAGCCCTTTAATTAGAGGTCAGCAGACAGTGTACCTCATCCCCTAGTGTTTGGCTAGGGAACCCTTTATCTGTGACCTTACACCATTCCTGGATGACGTGAGTGTGTGTGTGTGTGTGTGTGTGTGTGTATGTGCGTGTGTTGATAAGTATATTTTACTTTGGAACAATTTAGGTTTACAGAAAAATTGCAAAGATAGGATATAGTGTTCCCATTATGCTCACACGTATTTCCTTATTATTATTATTATTATTACTAGAGGCCCAGTGCATGAAGTTCATGCACAGGAGGGTGTGTGTCCCTCAGCCCAGCCTGCACCCTCTACAATCTGGAACCCTTCGAGGGATACTGATCAGGCCTAAAAGGGCAGTCAGACATCCCTTTCACAATCCAGGACTGCTGGCTCCCAATTGCCTGTCCTTCTGATTGCCCTAACTGTTTCTGCCTGTCAGCTTGATCACCCCCTAACCACTGCCCTGCCAGCCTGATTGATGTTTAACTGCCTTCCTCTGCAGGCCTGGTCACCCTTAACTGCCCTTCCCTGCAGGCCTGGTCACCCATAACTGCTCTCCTCTATAGGCCTGGGTTCCCCCAAACTGCCTTTTTATGCAGGCCCCATCACCCCCAACTTCCTTTCTCTGCCAGCTTGGTTACCCCTAACTGCCCTCCCCTGCAGACTTCATTGCCCTCAACTGCCCACCCTTGCACGCCTGGTCTCTCCCAACTGTCCTCCCCTGCTAGCCTGATTGCCCACAACTGCCCTCCCTTGAAGGCCCAGTCCCTCCCAACTGCTCTCCCCTGGTAACCATATTGTATCCACATGGGAGCAGGATCTTTGACCACATGGGGGCAGCTATCTTGTGTGTTGGAGTGATGGTCAATCTACATATTATTTTTTTATTAGAAAGGATGGAGGCCTGGTACGTGGGTGGGGACTGGTTGGTTTGCCCTGAAGAGTGTCCTAAATCAGGGTGGATGTTCCCTTGGAGTGTGGGGCAGCCTGGTGAGGGGCATGTGATGGTTTACAGGCTGCCACATCCCCTGGCAACTCAAGTGGTGACACCTGGTATCTGGGATTTATTTATCTTCTACAATTGAAACTTTGTAGCCTGGAGTGGAGGCCTAGACTGGCCACAGTGTACAGAAAGCTTGGCTTCCTCCATTGCCAGGGGTAACCCTGTCCTCTTGCTCTCTCCAGCTCCGGGACTGCCACCATTTTTGTTGGGATTTATTTATCTTCTATAATTGAAACTTTGTAGCCTTGAATGGAGGTCTAGGCTTGCCAAGGTGTGTGGAAAGCTTGGCTTCCTCTATCGCTGGGGAAACCCAAGCCTCCCTCCTGCTTGCTCTATGGCTGCAGGCATCTTGGTTGGGATTAATTTGCATACTCACTCCTGATTGGCTTGTGGGTGTGACTTGTGGGTCTAGTGGAATGATGGTTAATTTGCATATTATTCTTTTATTAGATAGGATTATCTTACATTGATTGTCATGTTGCAATTGTCACAATGAATGAATCAATATTAATTTGTTAATAACTAAAGTCAATACTTTATTCACAGTTCTTGGATATTTACCTAACCTCTTTTTCCTGATCCAAGGCCACATATAAGATAATGCATTACATTTAACCACCATGTTTCCTTAAGCTACTCTTGGCTGTGAAATTTTTCTCACATTTTTCTTATCTTTGATAACCTTGGCAGTTTTGAAGAGTGTTGTTCAGACACTTTACAGAATGTCCCTCACTTGGAATTGTTCAATGTAGACTTAGTTACAGTTTTTTTTTTTTGTGTGTGTGTGTATGTGTGGAGAAAGGCCATGTTTACAACATTATATAAAAAGCACATATATAAACATGACATCATGATTGATGTTTATGTTGATCACCTGACTGAAGGAGTTTTTGACAGGTTTTTCCACTAACAGCTGCAATTTCCCTTTTTCTCCATACTGTACTCTTTGGAAAGAAGTCACAATGAATTGCCCACATTTGAGGGCTAGAAGTCATGGTCTAACTGCTTGAAAGTGGAAAATCTATATTATTAATTGAAATTATTTTTCATATGAAATTAGTTTCTTTTCCACTTATTTACTTAATAATTTATTTATATTGGTATCAGTTAATTGATACTTTACACTGTAGGTTATAATACAATACTACTGTATTTTGTTGTTAAAATTGTTCCACCCTTGTCCATTTGGAGCTTTCTGTTGGGTCCTTATCCCTTTGACAAATTCTATCATTTTTTGTGTGCATCTTTTCTAATACTTCCTTGCTTTTTGGCATGAGAATATGTTCCCAGATCATCTTGTATATTTTCTGCCCCAGTCTTAGAATGAATCATTTACCAAATAGCCCTGACTCCTTGCATTGGAGAAAAGCTATATACACATATAAAAATACCTCAATCTGTATATAAATTAAGCTAAACATGAGTTCATACCAACTATAATGATTTATGTGGTAATGGATTATAGTTGGAGACATCAGTAAGAATTTATTCTCAAGAGTCCTACAATAAATATGGTAATTATTTTTATATGTGATATATATATATATATATATATATATATATATGAAGAAATAACATTTATTTCTCTAATAATAAAATTTTATGTGTACACAAAATTTATTTGTTCCCATGGTCCCAAACTATTTTTATTATTGCCCATATACAACTTTGACTTAAAACATACAATCAGAAATTTAAAAACTATAAGATCTTAGAAATTATATAATATAACTATTCCCACTTTACAAGGTAAATTTAAAATACAGTATATTTAAAACTTTTTCAAATATTTACATGGAGCAAGTTGTTAGTTAGATCAGATTTAATTCAAGTTTCCAACCCACAACTTGCAAAATCTAAAACTAGATCCTATAAGGTTGCAAATTGTATGGACACTTTTATATATTAATGAAACCCAAATAAATAACAAGAGTTCAAGTGAATTACTTAATTAAACACCAACATAACTAAGTAATAATGACAAACTGAGAAAGAAAAAGAGACAGTAATGAAATTTGAATAACATGCTGAGAAAAGTTTGCTCATCAAGACCTCTTTTTTTCCCATTGTCCAACTATCCCTGACTTGAGAAGCAGTACCCTACATTCAAAGAACATTATTCTGAGAACTAGAAAATCATGTTCTAGGTTTATAATTTTATCTGTTTATTCTAGTGAAATTAAGATTATTATCTCAATTTTAACAGATTCCATAGATTCTCAATATTTACTAAATCACTCATAATAAATTGAAAATTGATCTATTCTTTGAGAATTTATTTTTTAAGATTATAGAAATTCATAGATTATTTCAGTGATGACTCAAAAAAGAAATTATGCAAGAATATTATACTAAACTAGGGGCCTGGTGCATGAAATTTGTGCGGGGGGGGGGGGGGGTCCCTTGGCCTGACCTGCACCCTCTCCAAACTGGGAGACCTCAGGGGAGCCCTCTCCAATCCAGGAGTTTCTCTTTGTCTTTGCAATCATATGAGCAAATTGTCTGAGAGCCCAACGCAGTTTGGTTTGGTGTTCACAGAATTAATAGAGTTCTTTTTTTTTTCTTTGCTCCATCAGTGGAGATTTCCTAGAAGTTGCAGGATATCTTCCTTTTAATTTTTCCTTGACACTGTGACTTATGTCTCTCACCTTTGCTTTCCCTCCATCCCCCACCCCAACAGTAACTTGTTCCAGGCTCACTTTGCTTTAGTGCAGTGGTTCTCAACCTGTAGAGAACCACTAGCAAGGTTGCCTAAGACCATCGGAAAACTCAGATATTTACATTACAATTCATTACTGTTATTTTCTACAATAACATTACAGTTTTAATTTTATGGTTGGAGGTGACCATAACATGAGGAACTGTATTAAAGTGTCGTGGCATTAGAAAGGTTGAGAACCACTAGTGTCTAAGAGATCCTGCAATGTGTTTGCCATCAGAACTATAATTCCCATCATTCCTAGTACTCCCCATGCTCTAGGCTTCTGCTTCTGGGTTGCAGAAACCAAAAGGACTTAGAACTCTAGCTGCCCCCAGGCCAGGCTGACAGGACTGGACACTCCAATGGTGTCCCAGGGACCCCAGCCATTTGCGCTGGTGTACATGTGCATTGGCCATAGGCTCAGAGCTGGCAGGGTCCTGGGGATGCCTGCCACATTGCCTTGATATGTGGTGGGCAGGCATCCCCCCCTATTCCTGGCCACTCAGCACCTGCATGCATGCGAGCTGCCCACAGGCCCGCCATCTTTGTTGATTTAATTTGCATACTCACTCCTGATTGGCTGTGGGTGTTCCAGAGGGACAGTCAATTTACATATTTGTCTATTATTAATATAGATATTGATTTTCTATACCTCCACTTAAGGCTGGGTCTTACAGGAAAGAATACTTAATTTAGTCTTATGTTGATAATAAAGTTTTATATTCCTAATTGGGTTAGTGGTTTCCAAGTGTGAAACAGGCTTGCAGTGCCTTCACTGACCTTATATAATGAATGTTATTTGCTAATAGTTTATCAGAAATGTTTCTTTTGATGTTCTGCCAATCCACAGTTAATAAAAATCAGCTCACTAATAATTTGAACTCTAGGCCACCATGATAGTGCTAGCAGCTCTATAAATCCAGAGATCTTGTTAACAAGTCCTCTTGTTTCCAAGCACATCTGTTTGATTTTATAACATAAGATACATCTAGTATATATTTGTACCTTTAAATTAGCTAAACTATAATAAGTTCCAAACTAAATATAGATAAACTACCAGGATTTCTCCAGGTCAGCTGTCACTTTGATTGATGGCCTTCTAGTCTGAATCATGGACTTATAAATGTAGAAAATAAAATTATAGTATCTTAATTGGTAGAAATGAGACACATCTAGAAAACTCTGTGCTTGTTATGTTATTTAAAACTCATCTGGAAAACAAATACTCATTCTTTACTGGTTAACCCATAAAGAAGCAGAGTGAATCTTGTTTTAGAATGTCAACAGCAAGGGGTCTGGTAAACATTTTTTTTCAATGTTTTAACAAAATACTCTAAATATCCAGAGAATTGGTAATGGTTTCTATAATAGCACATTTTTTTATCTGAGGGATATGTGAAAATATTGCTCAAAATCTGCTTAACATGTGTTCTACTACCAAGAAGGAAACTTTCATAACATAAAAGAAACTTCTATTAGAAATCTAAAAGATTCATTTTACTTTGGAGATGTTCTATAATTTGTTTGATTGATTTTGCACATGTTCTTAACCATTCATTGGAATAACTATCCATTAAGATTGCAATCAAAGTGTCAGATTGCAATGTAACAAAGACTTACTTTCAAGATCTCATTGGTGTTTAGTAACAAAACATTTTTATTATGGTTCATACTGATTTGCTTTATACTACATTTCATTCCAGCATTCTAAAGACAGAATTAAAATGAAAAGGTAGTATATTGTGATACAAATCTAAACTTTTTACATTGGATGGTGATTGGAAAAAACAATCCATCTTGGTAAAAGTTTATAAAAACATTCCTAATTGGAACTAGATTGGATCTTTTAACCTATTTAATAAAATAATGTTTCCTTTTAAAATCCATATATCTCAGTGGTTTTTTTTGTAATTTAATAAGATTAATAATTCCTTTCTTTTCTATGCTTATTTATTGGTAATTTGAATAATGTTGGATTTATGATTATGTATCTAAAATTATATTGGTACTAAACTATTAAAATTTTTACTTATATGTTCTCAATTGACCCTAAGACTTTAATGTTAAAAAACATTAAACCCATAGAGTAGCATTTCTCATTGTAGTTGTCATGGTCTATCAAAGGAAAAAATATCCAAGTGTACCTAGGGATTTCTTTATCTTTGTTCCAAAACACATTATAGCTTGCACTTCCCCCTAAGGTAAAACCCAGCGAAACCCAGCAGGATTTGTGAGACACATTCAAATCTCAGGAATGCAGTTCTAAAACCATTTTCTCCCTTCTCTCCACTCTCTTGAATTTTACTTAATCTCTTTCTTAATATCTAAATATTTTATTCCTCTTAAAAAATAATGAATATTACTTTTTTGGTTCTCATTTAATAACTATTTCTAAATATTCAACTATGCTGATTCCATTTTTTAATATTCATTTATTTGCCTAAAACTTACTTAAAATGGGGAGCAATTCCTTGGTAACTGCCTAACTGGATTTATTTTAATAGACATACTAATGTACACTCCTTCAAAATATCTTTGCTTCAGAGGATAAAACAAATTAGGATAATATCTACATAGTCTTGAAAACATTAATTTTATATTTATCATATGATCGATAGAGAACATTTAAATACAGAAAGCTAAAAAGAAGAACAAATATCACCCAGATTCTCAGTGCTTAAGGATTAAAATGTTTTATCATTTTCATGTATCTCTGGCTAGTATTTTTATAAGCATTTTGGGAAACAACTATGATTCCCTATGAGTTAATGACTTCTGGTATTATTTGGTCTTTACATTAATTAAACTCTCATAAATATTTAATGTTGTGGATGACATCTCTTTATTTGGCTTCAATGGATCACATTTTCTTGGACCTCTTCCAAATCTTGTAGACACTGCTCTGTGTCTCTTGTGAATGTCCCACCTTTTCTATAGGATCTAAAGGTCAGAAATTTCAGAGCTTATATCTTACCATATTCACCTACAAAAATCTCTAACATTTTCCATGGCTTCAGTTACAATCCATATGCCCAAAATCTCTATCACCCTGTCTAACCAACATTTCATGTCTGATATAGTAACTTTAAAACATCTTCTGGCCATCTCTACTAGAAAACTAAGGGTTTTAAAAAATTATTTTATTTTTGTTGTTTATTATTCCTCAATTCTTTTAACTATAATATTCTTAACCCTATGCCTTCAGTTAGCAAACTATGTCTCAACTTCAAGTCTGAGTATTGAAGTTACTTCTTCAGAAAGGATTTTATTTTGTCATTTTTGCCTGTCCCATTTCCTCCTTTCCCCCACACGCTATCATCTCAATTAAGAGCCTCTGTTCATAATTTCATAGCACCTGACACTTTTATATCTTTATGCTATAACTAAGTGAAGGCTGTAAGCATGTTTGACATAATAACTTTAATATCTACAGAACCAAGTATAGTGCATGATATTTTCAATTCTCAATATTTTATGGTTTTGAGTTATTTTCAGGTAAATTTGCACAAGATAAATAAATCAAAAACCCCAAGAAAGGTTAAGGCAGCACTTACTATTAATGTTTAATTATAGTAGAGTTGAAATGAAATTGAGTTATCATATTCTAAATCTGAATTCAGTATTTTTCCCTAACTCTAATCTATGATGAAATATCATACTGATTTTTAGAACATAAAATCTATATGACAAGAACATTGTATTTTATAATTAATATGACTGTGACCAAGTTACATTTTGGAATACATTTTGATATTAATATTTACCAATATAATAGCTATTATTTCTATGTTGGCTCCTTGGATTAATTCTTTTTAGTGGTTCCAATTTCATTGTGTTTTTAAAACACATTGGTATAGAATGATGAAAGTGAAGTTTTACTGATTAGTTTCCATCATTCTCTTTGTATAACAGAGATAAAAATGGATAACAGAGATAAAAATAAAGTCTCACTGCTGTAAACTTTCTCTCCTTACCTTATAAATGAAATTAAAAACTCTGAGAATAATCTTAGGCAATCTGTTCAATAGAGCTCTCAAATAGCCTAATGAACATTTAGTTATTCCGTTACTTCCACAAAATATATTAATGAGCAATTTTTCTAAATAAAATATAAAAGATACACTTTACACTATAAAAAATTCAAAGACTAATATTTAGAAAATATTTTAATATAATTTATATTTGTCTTTTTATCAGATTCCACAGAGATTAGAATACCTGAACTGAAACTAAAAAAAAATCCTTTCAGTTGCTCAACTGACAGGCTTCAATTGTGATGATAAGAAGCCTACAATTTAAGCTAATTTGTAAAAAGAAAAAAAGAAATGCAGTTTTCAAATCCATCAGTCATTTAGAAAAATAAATTTTTATCAGTGACATTTTTGGTTATTTCTGCTTAAGGTGAAATTCTTCTCTGGAAATCTATAGACAGAAAACAAAAATAACTACTTTGTTTTCCCTGTTCTCCTCCCATTTAAATCCTGCTGTTGTTATTCAATTTATTCATGTTATTTTTTTCCTCCTGTTCCTATGGAGACTTCTAAACTATTACATTTTGCTTTGTAATTTATGTGGAAGAAATATGGACCATTTAGAATAATTTATTTATAAATAACTTGATCTAATTTCTTACTTCACCATTTGTCATTGTGTTTATATTTTAAATCATTGAACCATGGGTAAATAGTTAAATTAAAATATGGAAAATTTGTAGCATCATTAAAAATAATGGCAAAATCAGAGAAGTAAATGAATCGGCAACACATGTGTGTGTGTGTGTGTGTGCATGTGTGTGTGTGTGTGTGTGTGTGTATATATATATATATATATATATATATATAGTATGAAATAAACCATTCACTCTTTGTAAATGAAAACTGAATTTATGAAGCATAAAAACAAGAATAGAAATTTACAGGGATGGAGGAAGAAAATCAGGGAAACTAAGCTATGCATAAATACATAAATACTAGTATAATAAGAATTCATTAGTGTCATTACTTCAAATTATGTATATCTTATTTTTCCATAAGTCTTATTTCTAAAACTTTGATCATTACAGTTTTCTAAGTTATCCTTCAAAAGAAATTATGATGTAGTTAAAACTATATGAAACTTTTTGCAGTTTCTTAATATTTTACTCCTTATATTTGATGAAACTTGGAACCAAGAAACACCCATTTTCTACATGATCCAGGGTCACATAGTTGGAAATCAATTTTATATGGTATCATATTTAGTAATCTGGATTTGGATAATATTGATTTTCTTATATCCTGATTTACTTTTTAACTATATATATACTAGAGGCCCATTGCATGAATATTCATGCAATAGGCCTTCCTTCCTTGGCTGCCTGCATCGGTTTTCCTCGGGCACCTGGGACCCAGGCCTTTGCTCTGGTCACAGTAGAGAAGCCAAGCCTCTCAGTCTTCAGTTTTTAGTCATCTTCAGTCTTCAATCTTCACTTGAGCAGGAACATTCAGTCTTTGCTCCACACCTGCATATGCAAATTAACCTGCTATCTTTGTTGGATTAATTTGCATACTCACTCCTGATTGGCTGGTGGGCACGGCAGAGGTACAGTCAAATTGCATCTTTCTCTTTTATTAGTGTAGATATGTTTTTTACTTTTACACCGCACAACATAAGATATATTCTCAAATCTATCAATGTACATTCATGCAAATAGAACTCTGAAAAAAATATATACTAGTAACTCTTATTTTTGTCATTTTAGTTTTTTAAATCTCAAGAAAACTAATTGTCCACTTCAACTAGAATATAAATTAACTAGAAAATAAAGTACACTAAATGAACAACTAGTTTTGGTGAGGATGTGGAGGAAAGAGAATATTTAAGCACTGCTGGTGGGAATGCAAATTGGTGCAGCCTCTATGGAAACAGTATTGTGGTTCCTCAAAAAATTAAAAAAATAGAACTGTCTCATGGCCCATTGTTTTCATTTCTGGATATATATCTAAAAAAAAAAACAAAAACAAATACTAATTAAAAAGAATATATGCACCCCTTTGTTAATTACTGCATTGTTGATATTAAGCTATTGAAGCAACCCAAGTGTCCATCAATAGCTGATTAGATTTTTAAAAATGTGGTAGTATATACATGCAATGGACTATTAGCCATAAAAAATGAAATTTTACCATTTGTGACAGCATGGAGAGACATAAGGAGTCTTATGCTTAGGAAAACAAGTCAGTCAAAGAGAAGACAAATGCTAAATGATTTCATTTATATATGGATAATAAAGAGCAATATAAACAAACAAAGCAGAAATAGACTCAGATATAGAGAGAGACTGATGGTTTCAGAGAGGTGTGGCAGGACTAGGTGAAAAAAGTGAAGAGCTTGATAGTTACAAAAAAGTCACAGGGATATAAAGTACAGCATAGGAAATATAGTCAGTAATAACTGAATATGTAATAGCTATGTATCCTGTCAGGTTAATATCACTATCTGACCACTATGCTCTACACATAAAACTAATACTAAATAGTGTTAATTGTAAACTGTAATTGAAAAACAGACATGCATTTGATAGATTATAATCCTGTGAATATAGATCAATTGTATTCATTTTATATCCTATCTAATAAAAGAGTAATATTCAAATTGACAATAGCTCCACTACACCCACAAGCCACACCCATCAGACACACCCACCAGATAATCAGAGCTAGTTTGCAAATTAACCCAACCAAGATGTCTACGCCCACAGAGAGAGCAGGAGGGAGGCTTGGGTTGTCCCTAGTGATGGAGGAAGCCGAGCTTTTCGCACACCCTGGCAGGCCCAGGCCTTCACTTAAGGTAACAAAGTTTCGATGGCTGTGTGAGCAGAAGGCTTGGCTCCGCTCCAGGCTACAAAGTTTCAATTGTAGAAAATAAATAAATCCCAGATACCGGGGCCTCTTATTGGGTCCCTGTGGGGCGTGGCCAGCCTGAAAACCACCTTGGGCCCCTCGACTAGGCCACCCCACGCCCCAAGGGAATTCCACCCTGATTCAGGACACCTTGCAGGGCAAACCAGCTGGCCCCCACCCATGCAGCAGGCCTCTATCCTATCTAATAAAAGATTAATATGCAGATTGACCATCACTCCAACTCACAAGATGGCTGCCACCATGTGGTCGAATGATCCTGCCCCCATGTGGACACAAGATGGCCACCCCACGGTGGTCAGCAGGGGAGGGCAGTTGGCAGGGACCAGGCCTGCAAGGGAGGGCAGTTGGGGCTGCTCAAGCCTGCAGGGTAGGGCAGTTAGGGGTGACCAGGCCAGCAGAGAAGGGAAGTTGGGGGTGACTGGGCCTGCAGGGGAGGGCAGTTGGGGTGGACCTAGGTCTGCAGGATAGGGCAATTAGGGGCAAACATGCTGGCAGGGGAGCAGTTAGGCATCAATCAGGCTGGCAGAGGAGTGGTTAGGGGGTGATCAGCCTGGCAGACAGAAGCAGTTAGGGGCAATGAGGAAGGCAGGTAGGTGAGCAGTTATGAGCCAGCAGTCCTGGATTGTGAGACAAATGTCCAACTGCCCGTTTAGGCCCTATCCTACCTGGATTGGGCCTAAATGGGCAGTCGAACATCCCTCAAGGGTTTCTAGATTGGAGCAGAAGCAGGCTAGGCTGACGAGCACCCCACCCCTGTGCATGAATATCGTGCACCAGGCCTCTAGATTATAAATAAAGCATTTAATATTTCATTAAAAACAAAGAGAATAAGAAGAAGAAAAAATAACTCTTATTTCACTAAGTTTTTTCAATCTTTAAAAATACATTGCTATTACATAATCCATGTGCCTATTATTTGAATATGCATAGTGAATTATATTTATTGTATCAAAAGATATATAGATATACATGTAGATATATATACTGTTTTTCAGAAAACTCTGACTAAAATAGCATCTAAGAAAATACTTGCAAATCATATATATAAAGGTTTTATATACAATAATTGAAAAGAGTTTCTACAACTAAACAACAAAAAGATAAACTAATTTATAAAATAGGACAAGAACTTGAAAAGACATTTATCTAAAGAAGCTATATAAATGGCTAATAATCAAATGAAAAGGTACTCAACATCATTAGAAAAATGCAAATCAAAATCACAATTAGATACCACTTCACATCCACTACAATGACAATAATTAACCCTTATAAACCTTTATAAAATGCTAGTGAAAATTGTGCATTCATTCAGAAAAACAGTTTGGCAGTTCCTCTAAACATAGAACTTGTGTATGACCCAACAATTCCATTCCTATATATATAACCCAGATAATTAAAAACACAGTGACAGAGATAATGATATGACAATGTTCGCTTCAACATTATTCAAAACTAGAGGCCCAGTGCATGACATTCATGCATGGCGGGGGGTGGGGGGGGCGGTGTATCCTTCAGCCCAGCCTGCTCCCTCTCCAATCTGCGACCCCTTGAGGGGTGTCCAAAAGCAGTTGGACATCCCTCTTATAATCCAGGACTGCTGGTTCCCATCTGCTCATCTGCTTGCCTTCCTGATTACCTCTAACTGCTTCTGCCTGCCAGCCTGATCACCCCGTAACCACTCCCCTGCCAGCCTGATTGATGCCTAACTGTTCCCCTGACAGCTTGTTTGCCCCTAATTGCCCTCTTCTGCTGGCCTGGTCATCCCTAACTGTCCTCCCTTGCAAGCCTGGTTCCAGCCAATTGCCCTCCCCTGTAGCCATCTTGTGGTGACTATCTTGTGTCCACATGGAGGCAGGATCTTTCAACCACCTGAGAGCACTCATCTTGTGTGTTGAAGTGATGGTCAATCTGCAAATTACTCTCTTATTAGGTAGGATAGAGGGAGGCCTGGTGCATGGATGGGGGCCTGAAGGGTGTCTTGGATCAGGGTGGGTGTTCTCTTGGGGCATGGGGTGGCTTGGGTGAGGGTAATGTGGTGGTTTGCAGGCTGGCCATGGCCCCTGGAGACCCAAGAGGAGGCCCTGGTATCTGGGATTTATTTATCTTCTACAATTGAAACTTTGTAGTCTGGAGCGGAGCCACCTTCTGCTCACACAGCCATTGAAACTTTGTTGCCTTAAGTGAAGGCCTGGGCCTGCCTAGTGTGTGAAAAGCTTGGCTTCCTCCATCACTAGGGGCAACCCAAGCCTCTCTCCTCTCTGTGGCCTTAGCCATCTTGGTTTGGTTAATTTGCATAACTGCTGTGATTCGCTGGTGGGTGTGTCTGGTGAGTGTAGTGGAGGTATGGTCAATTTGCATATCACTCTTTCATTAGATAGGATAGCCAAAAGATGTAAACAACCCAATGTGCAACAGATGAATAAGTAAAAATTTCATGCCATGAAATATTATTCATAAAAGGAGATATTTTAATACATGCTACAACGTGGATGACACTTGAAAATATGTTAAGTAAAATAAAGCAAACATTAAAGGACAAATATACTATCCTATCTAATAAAAGAGTAATATGCGAATTGATTATCACTCCAACACACAAGATGGCAGTCTCCATGTGATCAAAGTTAGCTGTCCCCATGTAGACACAAGATGGCCACCACAAAATGGCCGGCCAGGGAGGGCATATGTGAGTGATCAGCCCAGCAGGGGACGGCAGTTGAGAGGGACCAGGCCTGCAAGGGAGGGCAGTTAGGGGTGAGCAGGCTGATAGAGGAGGGCAGTAGAGGTGACCAGGCTGGCAGAGAAGGGAAGTTAGACATACCAGTCTTGCAGGGGAAGGCAGTTGGGAGGACTGGGCCTGCAAAGGAAGGCAGTTGGGGGGATACCAGGACAGTAGGAGAGAGAAGTTAGGGATGACCAGGCAAGAAAGGGTGAGCAGTTGGGGGTAACCCAGGCCTTCAGGGGATGGCAGTTGTGGGGGACCAGGCTGGCAAGGGAGATCAGTTGGGGGTGACCAAGCTGCACATGGGTCTGGGGGAGTATCCCTCAGCCTGGCCTGCACCTTCTCTAATCTGGGACCCCTTGGAGAAAGTCCGACTGCCTGTTTAGGCCCAATCCTTGTGGGATCCCTCTCAGAATCCAGAAATACTGGCTCCTAACTGCTCACCTGCCTGCCAACCTAATAGGCCCCTAACTGCTCCCTTTCTGGCCTGGTCACACCCTATTGCCCTTCCCTTCAGGCCTGGTCACCCCCAACTGTCCTCCCCTGCTAACCTAATTGCCCACAAATGCCCTCCCCTGCTGGCCATCTTGTGGTGGCCATCTTGTTGTGGCCATCTTGTGATGACGTGAGGGCAGCTTTCTTGTAGAAGCCATCATTTATTATATATATATATATATATATATATATATATATATATATATATATATACTTGTAAAAGCCTAGGTGGACCTTGTGCCCTTGTGTCATCAGGGATTGGGCCCAAACCAACAATTGGACATCCCCAGAGGGTCCTTGATTGGAAAGGGTGCGGGCTGGGCTGAGGGACACCCTCCAAGTACAGGAATTTCGTGCAGTGGGCCTCTAGTATATAATAAAGGCCTATGCAACCATTACAGCAGAACGACCAGAATGACTGGTTGGTATGATGTGCACTGACCACCAGGGTTCAGATGTTCAACACAGAAGCTGCCTCTTGGTGGTCAGCACGCTCCCACAGGGGAAGCTCTGCTCAGCCAGAGGCCGAGCAGGAGCTTCTCCCACCTCTGGCAGTGCTAAGGAACAGCAAGCCAAGGAGTGAGGGGTCCTGGACTGTGAGAGCAATGTCTGACTACTGGCTTAGTCCAGGACCCCTTGGGGCAGCTTAGACCCATTCCTCACGGGGAGCAGGCCTAAGCTGGCTGGCAGACATCCCCCAAGGGGTCCTGGACTATGAGAGGACACAGGCCATGCTGAGGGATTCCCGCACCCTCCAGTGCACAATCTCATGCACCAGGCCTATAATATATATATATTAGTATAACCCAATAAAATAAAATAATGATTCTTACTTTGCAGTGGGAGAAACGTTTGCAATTGTAATAAATTTGTCATTGGCTTCATTGAGAACATGATAGTTGACAAAGGAATCAAAGTTGGAGATAGTCCTACAGGTGGAATCGTGTCCCTATAGAATGCAGGAAGACTATAGGGTTGAAGTAAAATAATGAAACAAAAGCAGAAATTGATGAGAGTTAAAGAAGATGTATTAAAGTAGCAATTGATGTAATAAAAACATACCATATAGAAAAATACAGAATGATATAACTTTATTCCGTATGGTTCAACCAAGTTTGTTTATGCTGAATGGGAAACAGAGCTAACAATTTTCATCATTATCCATTAAAAATGCAATGGAAACATGGTGGCTATTTTGGAAAAGTGTTTAAAATAGTTGTGCAAAAATTATTCTGTTTTTCAATCATTACCATAATTTCTCATTTATTCCTCAAAGAAAATGAATGGGACCAAATATTTAAAATATTTTTTCTGAGTTTTCAAACTATAGAAATGATCCCTGAAAGTACAATCTTCTTTCTGAGTTTCAAAAGTGTTCTAAATGGATATTGCAGTCTCTTCTGCTCTAAAGTTTCTGTATGGCATCTGTAGCACTGAAACACACACACAAATACTGACACAAAAAATACGTACAGCACACTTGATCCCAGGGAGTATATAGGTTTACTATTTTTTTAACAAGATTTTTTGATGCTTTTCTTTTTACATTTTTTTTTATTTTAATTTTTTTGTTTTGTTTTACAGAGTTGAAGAAAGGGATAGAGAGTTAGAAACATCAATGAGAGAGAAACATCGATGAGGTGCCTCCTGCGCACTCCCTACTGGGGATGTGCTGCTAACCAAGATACATGCCCTTGACCAGAATCGACCTGGGACCCTTGAGTCTGCAGGCTGATACTTTATCCACTAAACCAAACTGGTTAGGTCTATATTCACTATTTAAATAATTTTGTGTATATTATTTCTCTAAGATTTTTTAGGCTCAGCAGAAAAGCCTCTCACACACTAAAGGACAGAGGCAATCAATTAAACATTTTTTTCTCCCTCATTGATATTAATCTTTATTTATTATTATTTTTTTAAAAATAAATTTTAATTGATTTCAGAGAGGAAGGGAGGGGAAGAGGGAGAGAGAAATATCAATGATGAGAGAGAATCATTGATTGGCTGCCTCCTGCACGCTCCCTATTAAGGATCCAGCCTAACCTGAATCCCAGGCATGTGCCCTGACCTGGAGTCAAACCATGACCTGCTGGTTCATAGATTGATGCTCAATACCCAGCTACACTGGCCAGGCAAAGATATATATCTTTCAAACAATGTATTTTTATTTTTCCTAAAAAAATGTTTATTTATCAGAAACATCAATGATTCTCACATATTAGCTAAAAGGATTTTATTTATGAAGTAAATTGTGTAAGAAGACAGCTGTTATTTAAAAACACAGACCCACAACTATTTTATTGGGTTTAGCATCCATTGTTTCAACAGAATTTTCTTTATTGGGGAATAGGAAAAAAAAGTATCACAATACCTTAAACATATCCATCATTCAAGGAAATAAAATCTGTAACTTCCCATGCCTGTGAGAATAACAGTCTATAATACAAGACCACAATTCCAGTCTTAGTATCTACAGATAAAAAGGAAACAAACAGAAACAGGAATAAGAAAATGCTTTTTTTCTTGTCCATTATTCATTGTTAAAATATTCTGTAAAATGAAAGTGAGTTGTCATTTCTTTCAATGCACCCTTACTCAGGTTTGCAAAACTCCTGAAATATATGTGTTAGAGGTGTAAGAGAGAACAACTAATGATTCTAATTTCCTTGTGATTTAGAGGCCTATAGGTGTTCAATGACAGTCATTGATTGGGGCTTAGAGAGATCAGAGTAATTAAAGTTCAAACAAGTGTAGATGTAAAAAGTAACAAATCATCTTCACTGAACTCTCAATTTTTTTTTTGAAGTAGATCAATAAATCCAAACCTGGCCTTATGTAATATTCAATGCAACTCACTCATTTTACAGGTGAAAAGCTGAGCCCACAGAGATGAAATGCTTCCTTCAAGGAAAAAAATTAAGTAACAAATCTGGCTCTAGGACATCTCAGTGTTCTTCCTATACCACATGCTCCATGCCTTGTTTTTTAGTCACACTGCTTGTAAGGAAAATACAAATACACATGAAAAATAAGAGACTTAATTCTCTCTTTTGGAAATAACTAAGGAGACTTCCTCCCTCCTTCTTTGAGCATTTACTTTAGAGTTAAGTACTTTCCCAGGTGCTTGAAATACACAGTAATACCGTTTGTGACCTAGAATGTCTTTCTCAAGACCCTTGGTGCCATCTCTAAAATGTAAACATCATTGGGAGATAAGGCCCTTATCTGTCCTTTTCTGTGGGAAAAGGAAACTAATTAAATAGAGACATAATTTTTCTGGGTGCCCTGCTCCAAGTTGCAAAACTCCTTTCTATTGTAAAGGTATGATAAGTGTATGCTTCCTCTGATTAAAGTCAATTAGCTAAAATAATATAATTGTCAAGTGAAATTAGAATATACTATGTGACAAATGGTGCTATGAGGTCTTCTTAATTAAGAACTAAAACTGGTTTGGCTCAGTGGATAGAGCATCGGCCTGTGGACTGAAAGGTCCCAGGTTCGATTCTGGTCTGGGGCATGTACCTTGGTTGTGGGCACATCTCTAGTGAGGGGCATGCAGGAGGCAGCTGATCAATGTCTCTCTCTCATCAATGTTTCTATCTCTCTATCCCTCTCTCTTCCTCTCTGTAAAAAATTAATAAAATATATATATTTTTAAAAAAGAACTGGTTGCTTGGCCCTAACCAGTTTGGCTCAGTGGATAGGGCATCGGCCTGCAGACTCAAGGATCCCAGGTTTGATTCTGGTCAAGGACATGTACCTTGTTACAGGCACATACCCAGTGGGGAGTGTGCAGGAGGCAGATGATTGATATTTCTCTCTTACCGATGTTTCTAACTTTCTAACATTCTCCCTTTCTCTCTGTAAAAAATCAATAGAATATATTGTAAAAAAAGAAAAGAAAAGAAAGCTCGTTGCTTGTCTTGAAAATGTGAGTGTATGGTTTGTACCTGCTTGGATATAAACAGGAGTGATTTCTGTCTTTATAATCTTTTAGTGGATTATTGTGATAGTCATCACATTCTGGCTTAATGCTTATTCAGAAACAAGTGTGATTTCTTTCTCTATTATCCTTATGGAGAGGATATCTGGTTTGGGAGAATATTATGTTTTTAATTATATTTCCTAAGTGCACTAGAATTGGTCATTCTTTTCCACATTCCCTTTCTCTTATCTCTTAACATTTAATATCTTCCTTTAACCCTTCAAAAATTAAGTATATGTGTATAAGTATATAAGTATATTTCACAAAGGCAAGAAATAATAAACATGTTTAAAATTTAATTTAGTTCAGAAAACTATTATATAGCATTAATCAAGAAGGAACTGCTATAATAGGCACTTGTTTGCACAAAGATGAGTAAATAGGTTATTGTCCTCAAGAAACCTACAGAGAGAAAGACAATAAACAAATATTTGCAATGCAGTAGGTTAATGGAATTATCATATTATACATGAGTCAATTCTCTGTGATGCAGTGGTTAAAACAGAGATCTTGACCCAGGGCTCTCTAAATACAACCCAGCTTTACTGCTTATAAGAATATTGAGCTGAAACCAATTTAGTTCAGTGGATAGAGCACTGGTCTGTGAACAAAGGTCCCAGGTTCGATTCCAGTCAAGAGCATGTACCTTGGTTGTGGGCACATCTCCAGTGTGGGGCATGCAGGAGGCAGCTGATTGATGTCTCTCTCTCATTGATGTTTCTAACTCTCTATCCCTCTCCCTTCCTCTCTGTTAAAAAAATTAATAAGATATATTAAAAAAATATATTGACCTTTGGGGAAAACAGCCTTTCTTTAAGAACTGACACCACCAACCAGACAGGCCTTGGAACTGCCCTGCCACACTGCAGCCACTCCAGCTAAAATCCTGCTGCCACAGCTGCAGACCCATGGACCCTGGGACCTGCACCTCCAAAGCAATTAAGTGCAACCTCTGCCTCCCCAGAGGCAGAACTCTGGTCTACATTAGCTCACAGGCAGCTAGAGTGTTCCACTCCCTAGGCAGTGCCTGGGAGCCACTGTGAACCCTCGTGGTGTGATTTTGTACAGATAAGGGCTCAAGGCCCCGCAATAGAAATACTGAATTTCCTCTTCCTAGATAACTGCCCATATTTTCCCCAGGGGCTCAACCTTATTTCCAGGACCCCTCAAGGTGTGTCGTCGGAGGTCTATGCCAGCAGCGTGCTCTGGGAGCAGCTGTTAGTCTCTGCTGGGTGTGATTCGGCACAAACAAGGGTTCCCTGCCCGGCAGTACAATTTCTGAATTCCCTCTTCCTGAGTAACCAACCACATTTACCCCTGCGGCTCAACCTCAGTGTAGGATCCCTCAGGGCGCGTCATCAGAGGGCTACGCCGGCAAAGGATCCTCCACAAAGAAACAGGATACCTGAGCTCATCTAGCCATACTTCGCTCAGGAAGCAGCTGTGAGTCTCTGCTGGGTGGGATTCAGCACAAACAGTAGATTTTTGAATTCCTTCTTCCTGAATAACTACCCACATCTACCCCAGAGGCTCAACCCCAGTGCAGGACTCCTCAGAGTGCTTTAGAGCACTGCACTGGCAAACATGCCTCCACAGATATGAAGTTCCTACAGACAACCTGACCCCATCTATCCACATGGGGCTCTTGGGAGCCACTGTGAGCTCTTCCTGGGTGCAACCTCGAAAAGACAGGGGCTCACTCCTCTCCCCACCAGTAGAAATTTTCAATTCACTCATTCTAGATACCTGCTCACAGACACCCCAATTACACGGCTACACTGCCAAGGCTTCAGTGTGCCTCACTGGCAAACTTACTGTGGGTGCTCCTGTGAGCCGCCACTGCGAGTAAGTGCCTATCCACCACTTTTGCAGCAGAAAAAACTGAGTCTGCCCACCCCACAACTTCAGAACTCTGGACACCACAATCATGCCTCTCCAGAGTGTAGGCCCCATGAGCCACATGACCCCGGCAGACCGATCCTTGGTGCCACTGTGAGTCCCTGCTAGGCATGTGTGATCTCAATTAAGGGTGCAAAACAGCAAAAATAGGGGCACTCCCCTCCATGGCTGCCAACTTATACACACCACAGTTGTGCTGCTCAAGCTCTGAGATCTACATCAAGAGAACCCAAATAGCTCAAGTAGGGAATTACAATAAATTAACAAGCACAGGAGAACTGAGAGAATACACCAGTAGCACCATTCCCAAAAGAACCTGGGTAGAAAAGCAATTGCATCTACAATTAAAACATTACAGGAAAACATGGGAGGACAAAAAAACAATCCCCAAAGGAAATAAAAAGAGGAATCACTAGAAAGGGAGTTAAATGAAATTGAGGCCAGCAGCTTATCAGAAAGAGAATTCAAAGTAATGGTTTTAAGGATGTTTAAATGGATGAATGACAAATATACACAACTCAATGACAAATACACACAACTAAATGAGAACTATAAGGAGCTAAATGAGAATGTCACCAACATGAAATGAAACTAGAGGAGATGAAGAATGACATAGCTATAATAAGGAACACAATGGAAGTCCTAAACAGTAGACTAAAGAGGTTGAGAACTGCATCAGCAAATTAGAAGACAAGATAGGAAAAAACACACAAACACAGCAGCAACTGGAAAGAAGACTTAAAAAAAAAAAGAGAGCATAAGGGAGCTTTGGGACAACACAAAACAAAACAACATTTGCTTAATAGGGATTCCAGAAGGAGAGGCAGAGAAGCAAGGAATAGAAAACTTATCTGAAGAAGTAATGACAGAAAACTACCCTGATATTTGCAAGAACAAAACTATGAAAGTCCAAGAAGTACACAGTGTCCCAAACAAGTTGAACCCCAAAAGACCGACACCAAGACACATTATAATTAAATTGGTGAACACTAATGACAAAGTAAGAATCTTAAAAGATGCCAGAGAGAGACAGAAAGTTACATACAAGGGATGTCCTATTAGAATATCAACTGATTTATCAACAGAAACACACCAGGCCAGAAGGGAATGGAATGAAATATATAAAATGATGCAAAGCAAGGGTCTGAACCCAAGAATACTATACTAAGCAAGGCTATCATTCAAAATTGGAGGTAGAATCAGGAGCTTCATAGACAAAAAAGGGCTAAGAGAATTTATCACTACCAAGCCAACAATGCAATAAATGCTAAAGGGACTGCTATAAAAAGAAGAAAGAGAAAGGCAAGAAGAAACACTAAGGAAAAATATGACAACAAACATGAACTTGTCATAATAACACTAAATATAAATGGGTTAAATGCACCAATCAAAAGACATAGGGTAGCTGAATGGATAAGAAAACATGACCCATATATTTGCTGTGTATAAGAGACCAGCTTAGAGCAAAGGATTCACACAAACTGAGAGTGAAGGGATGGAAAAACATTTTCAGGCAAATGGAAATGAGAAAAAAGCTGGGGTGGTGAGACTTATATCTGATAAAACAGACCTCAAAGTAAAGGCCTTAACAAGAGATAAGGAAGGTCACTACATAATACTAAAAGGAGCAATTCAATAAGAATATATAACTCTGGTAAATATATATGCACCTAATACAGGAGCTACTCAAATACATAAAAAGCAAAATCTCCTGGAAGATATCAAGGGAGAGATTGACAACAATACAATCATAGTAGGGGACTTTAATATACCACTGACATCACTGAATAAATGCCCTAGACAGAAAACCAGCAAAGAAACAGAAATTATAAATAACTCACTAGATTAGATGGACCTAATTGACATCTTCAGAGCATATCACCCCAAAGCCAAGGAATATACATTCTTCTCAAGTGTACATGGGACATTTTCAAAAATAGATCACATATTGGGTAACAAGCACAGTCTCCCCAAATTCAAAAAGATTAAAATAACATCAAGCATTTTCTCAGACCACAATGCATAATATTAAAAATAAACTACAATAAAAACATTCCAAAAAATTCAAACACTTGGAAGTTGAGTAGCATGTTATTAAACAATGATTGGGTTATCAATGAGATCAAAAAAGAAATTGAAAATATTCTGGATACTAATGACAATAAAAACACAACAAAGCAAATGCTATGGGATACAATGAAAGCAGTGCTGAGAGGGAAGTTTATAGCTCTAAAGGCTTACCACAAAAAATAAGAAAAAATGGTAATGAATTACCTAATTTAACAACTCAAAGGATTAGAAAGAGAGCAAGAAAAGCCCACAGTGAGCAGAAGGAAGGAAATAATAAAGATCAGAGTATAAATGAATGATAGAGACAAAAAAAATAGAGAAGATCAACAAAACCAAGAGCTGGTTCTTCAAAAGAATAAACAAGATTGATGAACCTCTAGCTAGTCTTATCAAGAAGCCAAGAGAGAGGACCCACATAAGCAAAATCAGAAATGAGAGAGGCGAAATAACTAAAGACCACACAAAAATACAAAGATTGTTAAAAAATATTATGAACAACTCTATTCTAACAAATTACACAACCTAGAGGAAATACACACTTTTCTAGAAAAACACAACCTTCCAAAACTCACACAGGAAGATTATAAAAATCTCAATATGCTGATAATTATGGAAGAAATTGAAGCAGTCATCAAAAAGCTTCCAGGGCAAGACTGGTTCACAGGGGAATTTTACCAAACATTCATATAAGAACTAAAACCTATCCTCCTCAGATTATTCCAGATAATTCAAGAGGAAGGAATACTTCCAAACTCCTTCTATGAAGCCAGCATCACCCTAATACCAAAAACAGATAAAGATAACACAATGAAAGAGAATTACAGGCCAGTACCCCTCATGATCATAGATGCCAAAATCCTCAACAAAATTCTAGCAAATTGGATCCAGCAGTACATCAGAAAGATCATATACCATGACCAAGTAGGACTTATCCCAGGATTGCAAGAATGGTACAATATTTGCAAATGAATAAACACGATACATCACATAAACAAATTGAGAGATAAAAATTACATAGTCATATCAATTGATGAAGAAAAAGCATTTAACAAAATCCAACACCCTTTCTTGATAAAAACTCTCAGCAAGGTGGGAATAGAAGGATCATACCTCAACATAATAAAGGCCATATATTGCAAACCCACAGCCAACATCATACTCAATGGGCGAAATCTAAAACCATTTCTCCTAAAAACAAGAACAAGACAGGGATGCCCACTCTCAACACTCTTATTCAACATAGTGCTGGAAGTACTAGCCATTGTGATCAAACAAGAAAAAGAAATAAAAGGCATCCACATTGGAAAAGAAGAAGTAAAACTGTCCTTATTTGCAGATGATATCATACTTTACATTGAAAACCCTATAGACTCCATCAAAAAAGTATTAGACTTCATAAATGAATTCAGCAATGTAGCAGGATAAAACATTAATGCCAAGAAATCTTTGGCATTTCTATATATCAATAATGAACTTACAGAAAGTGAGACTAAAAAAGCAATCTCATTTACCATCGCACCAAAAAAATTAAGATACCTACGAATTAACTTAACTAAGGAGGTAAAAGACCTATATGCAGAAAACTACATGACACCGAAAAAAGAGATAGAGTAAGGCAAACAGATGGAAGAACATATACCATGTTCATGGACTGGTAGAATCAACATCATCAAAATGTCCATACTACCCAAAGCAATCTATAAATTCAATGCAATCCCCATTAAAATAACAACAACATATTTCACAAACCTAGAATTAACTTTCCAAAAATACACCTGAAATAAAAAAAGACCTTGACTAGCTGCAGCAATCCTGAGAAAGAAGAACAAAGTTGGTGGGATCTCAATACCAAATTTCAAGCTGAATTACAAAGCCACTGTTCTTAAAACAGCCTGGTACTGGATCAAGAACAGACCTATAGATCAATGGAATAAAATAGAGAACCCAGAAATCGACCCAAACCACTATACTCAATTAATATTAGACAAAGGAGGCATAAACATACAATGGAGTCAAGACAGTCTCTTCAACAAATGATGTTGGAAAAATTGAACATATACATGCAAAAAAATGAAACTAGACCACCAACTTATACCTTATACAAAAATAAACTCAAATGGATAAAGGACTGAAACCTAAGACGGTAAACTATAAAAATACTAGAGGAATTCACAGGCAGCAAAATCTCTGACATATGCTGAAGGAACTTCTTCACTGATGCTGCTTCTATGGCAATGGAAACTAAAGAGAAAATAAACAAATAGGACTACATCAAAATTAAAAGCTATTGCACAGCAAAGGAAACCATAATTAAAAAACAAAAAACAAAAAACAAAAAAACAAAAAAAAAAAACAAGAAAGCACACTGCATGGGAGAACATATTTGCCAATGATATCAACGATAAGGGTTTAATTTCCAACATTTACAGAAAACTCATACAACTTCACAAAAAGAAGATAAACACCCAATCAAAATATGGGCCACTGATCTAAATAGGCACTTCTCTAAAGAAGACAGAAGGAAGGCCTAGAGATATATGGAAACCTGCTCAAAGTCAGAGAGATGCAAATCAAAACAACAATGTGGTACCACCTCATACCTGTCAGAATGGCTATCATGAACAAATCAACAAAGGACAAGTGTTGGCGAGGATGCGGAGAAAAAGGATCTCTTTTGTACTGCTGGTGGGAATGCAGACTGATGTAGCCACTGTGGAGAACAGTATGGAGTTTCTCAAAAAACTAAAAATTATACTCCCATTTGATCCAGTGATTCCACTTCTAGGAATATACCCCCAAGAAACTAGAAACTCCAGTCAGAAAGGATATATGCACCCCTATGTTCATAGCAGCACAATTCACCTTAGCTAAGATTTGGAAACAGCCTAAGTGCCCATCAGCAGATGATGGATTAAAAACTATGGTACATCTACACAATGGAATACTACACTGCGATAAAAAGAAGGAGCATCTACCATTTGCAACAACAGGGATGGAGATGGGAAGTATTATGCTAAGTGAAATAAGTCAGGCAGAGAAAGATAAATATCACATGATCCCTCTCATTCATGTAATATAATGAATGACATAGACTGATGAACAAGAACAGATCCAGAGACTGAGAAACGTCAATCAGAAGATTAAACCTCAGGGAAGGTGTGGGTCGGTGGGAGTAAGGGCAAGAGATCGACAGCAGGACTTGTGTACATGCATATGAGCCTAATCAATGGATACAGACAACAGAGGCATGGGACATGAGTGGGAGATGGGGGGGGTAATGGGAGAATAAGGGCACATGTAAAAAATAAAAATTAAAATTATAAGGAAAAAAATATTAAATCTAATCCATACTAATGGTCACCATAACCTTAAGAGAAATTGTTTCATGTGACAAAGATTTTTAAATGAAATTCTCTGTAGCCTGAAAATTACTTTGGAAGGAAATAAAGAGAAGTTTCCTTCAAATGTTGTAAGGATTGTAATTGAAACTCAATATATTTGGCCTCTTGAACTATTTTTTTTTTTGCCTCACTGACAAAGTTTATATAAAGTTACAAAAATAAATTGACAGCCAGTTTGAAATTGAATTGTCATGACCTAGAGCAAAGAATATCCTTGCATGATATTATTCTACAATGTCTGTATAATTCTTGATATTTCACAACAGCATATTGTACAATTATCCAAACAAAATTACAAGCTAATTCTTTGAATGTTTGCTAGCAATTTAAAAAAGGACATGAAAGGATTTAATCCCTTTCAGAAAGTTTTAACTCATTGGGAAGCAATTGAGCATTCTATACTGGCCCCTCTTATCCTTTTTTCCAAGAGGGACCCTCTTCTCACAATCCAATTGCCCTCAGCTGTTGCCTGAGCTTTCTATTCATGCTGAGGTTGAAGCCTTGAGGTGGCTGGTATAATGGATCTGTCTCTTGCCCAATGGTGTGAGCTGGACCCTCCCTGGAGAAGGAACCTGAGTTCCCTGAAATATGTGATTAGTGTCAGTCCCCCCCTCCCTCTCGAGCAGACGAGGGGAACCCAAGGCAGGTGTTGTGTGTGGAGGCCACAGGGGCATAGGCTACCATGGAGACAGAACCTCACCTCACATCACCCTTCTTAGACCCAGAGGCTGACTGGTTAGCCAGACATGGGTAAGATTTCTCAGGGAAGGAACAACCTAAGACAGGCAGTGTCGCAGAGGGGCCACTAGGAGAGAACTTGGGGGTCAACAGAGGTGGGGCACAGACCCTCACCCCCCCAACCTTGCAGGGGCCTGAACCCTCACCCCTTCTGAGGGAGGTCTTCTTCTCCCATGGCTGCTCCACTTCCCACACCCAGCTCAGATCGGGACCCAGGTAACAGACAGAAACTTGGCCAATAGCAGCTGCCCTATATCTAGCACCAGGAATACTCATGGCCTACTCAAGAATGCAAATAATCCTTTCTACTAATATTTACAGGTAATCTAAGATTGTTGGTAGAGTATTGAATTTGACAGTAAAAGAGTAATCGAGCTTTCAGATTAATTTAAATTGGCTAATTGCAATTAGTAAATATACAAGAAAATTTAATTGTACTGGACAAAAAGCTGTTTCTAAAGTATTAACTAAAATTTCTATTGGTAGTTCATCTCATGCTAAAATTGCTTAACATGCAATGAACATAAAGCAGTCATATTTTTGTGCAAAAAATTAAAATTTAAAGTTATTAAGATTGCATTAAAATATTTACAAAAGTCTCCATTAATCAAAAAAAGGGAGGAGATGGAACTGGTTTGGCTCAGTGGATAGAGCGTTGGCCTACAGACTGAAAGGTCCCAGGTTTGATTCCAGTCAAGGGTATGTACCTTGGTTGCAGGCACATCCCCAGTAGGGAATGTGCAGGACGCACCTGATCCATGTTTCTCTTTTATCAATGTTTCTAGCTCTCTATCCCTCTCCCTTCCTCTCTGTAAAAAAATCAATAAAATATATTTAAAAAAATAAAGGGAGGCATAGTAAGATAATATCATGTAAGGAAAAATATATGGTAAGTAAATTACATCTAGAAAATTTTTGCTTTAGAAAATTAATTTTCATTTGTAATGCTAACAGCAAGACACCCATGAAAAACACACATGGTGTCAAAATAAGCCAAAGGAAAACCGTTTGGGCAAAAATAAAAAGGACCCCAAGTCAAATTTATAGAAAAGATTCCTTTATTAACTTATGGTCAAGAATATGTGTATATACTTTCAGAAAACAACTCCAAGGCCAAGTGGACTCCTGCAACAGAGAGGAACTAACAGGTCTGCTCCAACCACAAAGACAAGAGGAGAAACAGTCCAGAGATGGATGACATTGACGACGCCTTGCCATGTGAGCAGTCAGCAGCAGTGCATCGCTACAGGATGCCTAGGACCAAACCAGAGAGGGTTGAACCTGCATTGCCACCATTTGTCCACTATCCAGATACCACTGATGACATGTACATATAAGGAACTGTTTGGCATTGAAACTGGGACTCAGAACTATTGGACATTGAAATTGGGACTCAAACATTTTTTGTTCTTACAGGTTTATTTCTAGCCTGCAGAGGCAAGATGTTTTTAAAGAAAAGAATCGAGGTGGGGGAGGGTGGGACAGATACAGAGGCAAAGAAGCAATGAACTGACTGTCATACTACAGTGGGAAGGCAGGAGAGGTTTGGGGGACGGGCTGTAAGAGGTCCACCAAAGGTCTTGTATACATGTATATAAGCATAATCAATGGATACAAGACACTGGGGGTGGGGGGCAGATGAGGGCATGTACTGGGGGGTAGGAAAGGCCAGGAGGAAATCAATAGGAAAACAAAAAGGAGACATATGTACTACTATTTGTAATACTTTAAACAATAATAATAAGAAGAAGAATATTGTCCTTTGTCAAATTGCTATGCCTCAATTCTTTATAAATGTAGCATTATTACCTGCCATGTAGGGCTGTTGTGAAAATTAAATGACTTTATCTATTTAAAGCCCTTAGAAGTGTTTGGCATAACATAAGCCTGCTACTAGTCTGAGCCATTTATGAGTTTGTAGGAACACTAAGAACATATTCTGAATAGTGGTTTCCATGAGTTATGAAGGTAGTCAAATAGAGGCATGAAACAGTATTACTAGTATGTATGTGAAATATTTGCAGCTCAGAATTTGGGCAATTTAATTTGCAAACCATAGGTGAGCTCATCATGAGAACTATCTTTGATCATATTTAAGAGGTTATTCTTCAGTATGGAGTTTCAGAAAGAGTTAGGGAGGTACAATAACCAGATTGCAATTAAATATAGCATGACCCTCTTTTAGTTGCATAGGCCAAAATCTTAGTATCATTTCCTATTTTTCTCATACCCAAAATCTAACCCATATCCTTTACCTTCTAGCACTACTCCAGTGAAAGTCACTATCATCTTTTCTATGTAATTGCAATAGTTTCACAGAGGGGAAGGATTCAATATGTATTTACTGAATGAATTAATCAAGGGATATGAGCACTGTTGATCTTGTGGCCAACTCATAGCCTTCAGTATAGAAACAGCCTAGTCTTATATATACACCAAATATTAAAATACCACGTGTTCACTTATGTGTAAATCCTCTTTCATATAAAGAATCACTGTTCTCCAGATGACAGCTACTGTGATTCAGTAGTGCCACTAAAGATAATGCTGTACACATTGCTCTGTCACAGCTGAAGTTAGTTAAAGCTGACAGCAAATAAGATAACTACTTATTTCTGGTTGAATTGAAGCTGCACAATAATTAAAAGCCTACAAATTCACTTTCAGTCAAACATGACTAAGGGAACAAGAAAAAGAAAGTGCAAGAGACAATCTAAAATTCGTGGGCTTATTGAGTAGCGTTTACATGCCACTTTGCAAAAGGTACATTTTCTTTAGAGCAAACTAGGAGATATGGTATCTATTGCATCTATGTAATGTTAATTTATTTTTGAGAAATATGAAGTCTTACCCTAAATAAATTGTCTTAAAATATATTTCACTCTATATTTAATGTCATGTTTGGAAAATTTGCATTAAACAATTTGCTTTATTGGTATTAGTTGATTATCAGCTTAAGCTGTGGTTATAGAAATGTGATTTTAGTAAGTAGAGGTAAGTAAAATCAAATTTGTTTATTTGTAACTTTACAAAAGTGAAATTAAAAAAAATAATGTTTGGCCCTAGATTGGTTTGGCTCAGTATGTAAATCCTCAGCCTGTGGCCTAAAGAGTTCCAGGTTCCATTGCAATCAAGGGCCCATGCCCAGACTGTGAGCTCAATCTAAAGAAGGAAGCATGCAGGATGCAGCTAATTAATGATTCTCTCTCATGATTGATGCTTCCATCTCTGAAATCAATAAAATTATATTTAAAAAATAATGTTTGAACATGGTGGGTAGTATAGAGTTTCCAATCTTGCTAGTATTTTGTACAACAAAATTTAAAAATCAAGGAAAATATAAAATAATATGAGGGCAGAAAGAGGTATTTAGCTATTGTAAAATCCCAGAAGGATGGATACTGTGATGTGTTACCTGATCTACCTAATGAATAAGAGAATTATTTCCCCTGGTACTGGCGGTGCAGCCAGAGATGGCCCTTAGCTTCCTGCCTCTTTGGAGATTACTCTTGCTAAAAAAAAAAAAAAAGGAGGTCTTACCCAAAGTCATGTCTCCTTCCATGGCAGCCTGCTTCTAAAAACTGTTCAATCTGGCCCTGCCTGCCGGCATGTTTCAGTGGTTGAAAGTCGACCTATGAATGTGGAATTCACGGTTTGATTCCTGGTCAGGGCACATGCCAGGGTTGCAGTCTCAATTCCCAATGTGAAGCATGCAGGAGGCAGCTGATCAATGATTCTCTGCTCATCATTGATGTTTCTGTCTCTCTCACTCTCTCCCCCTTCCTCTCTGTGAAATCAATGAAAATATATTTAAATAATAATAAATGAATGAATGAGTGAATATCAACCAATCTTTTAGAAACCCGTCCCTTTACCCCAATGTGAAACAATTCTGAAGTCCATTCTAGCTCCAGAGTTCCCCATTGAATGAGTGAAGGCTTTCTTTGGGAGTGTATAACATTTAAACTTCTCTTGACCAAGCCTTCTACCTTCCCTTCTCTTTTCCAATGATGATCCCAAGAATGCTCCCAAATAATTCCCGTTATCAACATCTACTTCAACACAATTCAAAATGGAGTACCCTAGAATGCCTAATCTAGGTCTCAACTCCAAGTATTCTCTTTTTGTGGAGATTAAGTAGTAGATTTGAGCTAGAGGTTCTAAAGAAGCTGAGTAATGTGGGCATTTTGGTGATGAGTGAAAACTACAGAAATGCACTAGTCTATAGTTAACCTAAAACATTTAGGTATAATAAGTGGCTGGCAAACTATAATTGCTCAATAAATAAAATGTAACACATTTGTGCAGGAATAGGCTTTCTCTATCAAATTTACCATTAAATTTTTGACAGTCATGATGTTCTCATGATCAATCTCTCCACTTTAAATCTGCTGCTGCAGCCTTTTAAAGACTGTTATGAATGATGCATACATAAAATAGTGAAAATGATATTTTTCTGATATCTCCAATCTTTTAAACCCCTAATTTCACATTACTGACACATCTTTTTCACATTTTATGAGCTATTGCCACAAATCCTCATTAAGTTACTGACAGGAGTAAAACTGAAAGATAATCTTCATTAGCAACCTTAATCCCTCTTGCCATGTAATATAACATAATCATAAATTTCAAGGATCAGGACAAAATTAATAAGTTACTATTTTAACCATTGTATAGAATTACTAGGATTGTCTACTGTGCCTGGTGGAACTCTGACAAATCCAATATGACATTTATGTGTAGAACTGCTCAGCTAATTTCTTATTGAACCCCAAGGCTATCTTACCCTTCTCTTGCTTCTTATATGGTATCACAAATCTTTACAGAACTATAAACGCTATTTACACCTACCCAGATCCCCTTTATTTTTCTCATACTATTTTTCCTCTACTTAATTCAAAATGATAACACATTTAAAACATCTATAATTTTAAACAATTAATTTTTAAGTGGAAGATCTGAGCTAAAAGCATGATTTCTGAAATAGTTGTCTCTTCCATATGTCCCAGTGGTATTTATTTACTGTTTTTCTTGTGTGTGTTTTTCTGTTCTACCTTAAAATGAAATTATTTATAAATTTATGTTTATATTCCTACTACAAAGAAATTGTTCTGTGTTTTATTCCCCCCTTTAGTATTAATTCGATGCATAGTAGATGTACAATAAATATTTGTTAAGTGGAAACACCATTAAATGTTAAAGCAGACCATTTTGAATCTAGTACTTTTAATCCAGGTAAGTGCTTATTGAATTCAGAGCCATTGTCCTACCTTTGAAAGTGTACCTATCAGCAGGATGTATATCTTAAAAATTGCAGACTGCACTTTCACAACTTTAATCGCAGAGCCTGCTATCCTCCCGACCTATTCAAAGCTTTGAAAGTCAGCAGTGGAGCTGGACTCCTATCGACGATCAATGCTTTGATTGCTCAAAGAGTTTCACATTTCTCTTACTTTCCCTTGGCCTTATAGATGTTTTACTTATCCAGTTCCTCTATATAATACAATAAAACAAAACAAACAAAAACCACAATCTTTTTCCACGTGCTATATTCAAACTTAAGAAAACAGTGGTGATGACATATTGGTATGCTAGTATTAAAAAAATAGCCAATGTTACAGACTTCTCAAATAGCCTGATTATTTAACAAGAAATACTCATGCCACAAGAAAATGCACAATAGGCTTGTAGTGCACTGTCATTATAATAAGGCCTGATGTTATTAAAATCATAGACCAAATTATACAAACTTAAACTTTAAAATGAAAGCTTTTAGGATGCAACATCAAAATCTTAAGCTGAAATGATAAAACAGGAACCATGTTTTATGAAAAACTTCAGCAATTAGAATATTGTCATGGAGATGCAATACATCTTTCTCATCTCAACAGCAAAATTTTATATTTTGGGTAAGAGCTTAATTTTTTTTAAATAGCTTATTGATTTTTTTTTTTTACAGAGAGGAAGAGAGAGGGATAGAGAGGTAGAAACATCAATGGAAGAGAGACATTGATCATCTGCCTCTTACACACCCCCTACTGGGGATGTGCCTGCAACCAAGGTACATGCCCTTGACTGGAATCAAACCTGGGACCTTTCAGTCCACAGAGTGATGCTCTATGAACTGAGCCAAACCGGTTTTGGCAATAATTTAAATCTTTATTGAAAGCTATGTCTAATATATTGTAAATTTGTATTAGGGGCTCTTTTATTTGAAGTATTATCCTATGATAGGGAAATAGTGATGGATAATTATATAATACAAATAAATGCTTAGCACACAGTAATACATAAGTAGAAATTGCTATTTATTATTACTATTTTTTCCCCTTTCAATGGCCTTAGTATAGTGATGCAAATTTACATATCAGGCAGTACTTTCTGAAAATATCCTAGAGGATTTTGTGAAAATTAAATTGTTTTATAAGAGGAAAATTAATAATATACATTTTAACTATTAGTGTTGCATCACAATTAGGTTTATTTCTACATTCAGCAAAATGTCCCTCAATGTTGAGGTGGATAATAGGCCACAGTGAGCCCTAAAGCACAGAATATGCATTGGCTACAGTGAAGACAGGAGATGCAATGATTAGTATGCATTGGAGGAGACAATGGACAGTGGGGAGGTATTCATATAGAGTGTCTTTAGCACACCAATTCACTCAAATTATGGTGTGTTGTCTATATTTAGAAAACTTCAAGACAAGTTAGCTATAGTCCCCATGCCATATCTTGACTATTCAAATTGTCTATGGCCTCCATTAAAGGCAGGTTCTGAAATAGGGGGGATCACTGTCATTCCAACAAAAAATGGACTGGAATAATAATTCCAGATCCTAAACAGTGCCTTAGAACATGACATAACACTAAATATTCTTCAAAAGCATGTCATGCTATGATAGCAATGAGCCACAGTCAGAAAAGGGCAATGCAACTGATTAAAATTTGAAAATAATGGACCTAAGTGAAATAAGTCAGTGAGACAAGGGCAATATGATTTCACTTATATGTCAAATTTAAAGAACATATAAATAAACAAGTAAAACAGAAATAGACTCATAGATACAAAAAACAGATTGATGGTTGTCAGGGTCGGGGAGTATTAGAGGACTGGGATTGAGAAGTATAGATTGGTAGTTACAAATTTGTCATGGGAATGTAAAGTACAGCACAGGGAATATAGTCAATAATATCATTATATCTAAGTATGGTGTCAGGTGGGTACTGAAAATATATGGGAGAACATTTTGTAAAGTATATGATTGTCTAATCACTATGCTGTAAACCTGAAACTAATACAAAACAATACTACATAAACTATAACTGAAAAAAAATTTAAGAAAAACTAATACATTACAATGAAAACACTGCTGATGGAGAACTGTTTCAAATGATCATAACATTGAATAGGACAAAAGTCTTAATGTGGAAATAACAGTGTTAAATGTATAATTTATAGTACTATTTTCTGTTAATTTAAAACTAACACAATTAGTAGACAGGGAAACAAAACTGTAAGTTTACATGAAATTGTTTGCTTTTCTACAAATTAAATAGATTAGACCATCATAAAGAGGAGAATATTCATAAATTATGTTTTTGAAAAGTAGTTCCAGATCCCCATTAAAAATATCTTTGAAAGCTGACTTTTTGAATTTTTCTATTTCTAATACATTTTACAAAGCAGCAGAAACATGAAATTGCCATTAGTTCTAGCTACTAAAGAAAAGAAGCAATCAACTTCCATCTTCATTAATCACATCTCATTCTCCAATGCCAAAATAGGTTTCTCAGAAGGTAATCTTCAGTTTAATGGCTTGATAATTTCAATTTATTTTAATATATAGCGCCAGAGAATTGGTAAAAGCAAATTTATTAGAGGAAAATATGCCAGTTAATACAGAGTGACCATCAGCCACTAATTTTTTCTACAGATCAGAGTCCACATTAAAATCAAAGCCAAATTCAAAATGGCACTCTGCCTGCTATGGGCACTGACAGGTGATGTGAAATGGATTGATGATACTCATAGAGAAATACATTTAGACAAATCTTGTTTGTGGCTTTTCCCCCTCTGTTAAAAATTCATATAAACCTCTATCAAATAGGGCAGCAAATGACAATCCCGGAGGACTCAGCTACTCTAAGATGTTTACCTTGGGTTTAATCAATACCCTATCAAAAGATTCCTAGACAGATAGAATGTGTGATACTAATGCCTAATTCTTAAGTAAATAAGGCTAGATTTTGATATTTCTTTTATACCCAATTAATGATTCAGGTCCTAAAATTGTCCTTATTGTTATAAAGTCACCCAGACTTTCAGGACCAGTGAGGAAAATGATAGTTTAAAGTGTCCTACTTTTTATCTTAACAGCTGAAAAAAATAGGGGGATCAGAGAATATCCAAAACTTTTTTTTCTTTTTTCTTTTTAAGGAAAGTAAATAAACATGCACATATGATGGAGTGACAAAAAATACAGACTCTGGAGCTGAAGTCATAGCTCAGAATTTAGCTCGATGTATTTAGGTAACCTTGACCAACTCACTGAACACTCCTGTATCTTAATTTTCTCATTTCTAAAGTGGGAATAATGATAATACCTGACTCAATTCTGGCAGGAACTGGCTATCTTCTTTAGGAATGAGTAATTAATTTCTAATATATTCCATTCATTATGATGCCAGTAAATAGTTTTGTACCAAACATCTCATAGCTCTTTATCAGTTAGGTTCTCTAGACTGGTGTTTTTCTTTAGAGCATGATATTGGCAACTGATAGATCCTATGCAATGCACCATTGGGTGGAAAGGGAAAGATTTCTGACTCAGTTTTATCCTTTTATTTTTAAATATATTTATTTATTTTATTACATAAAGGAAGGGAGAATGATAGAAACATCGATGAGAGAGAAACATCGATCAGCCGCCTCCTGCACACCCCCCACTGAGGATGTGCAGGCAACCAAGATACATGCCCTTGACCTGAATCAAACCTGGAACCTTTCAGTCCACAGGCCGATGCTCTATCCACTGAGACAAACCAGTTTCAGCTCAGTTTTGTCCTTAATATTAACAGGATTTGTACATAATATACTCGATTTGACAGAAAAAGACTAAATATTTCCATCTCTTGCTAGTACTCTTCTGTTATTTGCCTCTTACTGATATGCACTACCTTGTTCTACTCTCACCCCTATAAATGCTTGTTACCTAACTTCTGGGCTCCTCACACTCACATTACTTTAAAAGTTATAAAACAACATTGTCCTTACTGAACATTTTCCTCTCCCTCTTCCCATACTCTCGTTAGAGAGAGATTTCTGAAATATTATGCATATACTAAGTTAATCACATCATAGAGTGTGGTATTTAGAATAAATTATTTTAAATTTAGTCCCTTTTTCATTAAAATGTAAAATTGAAAGGAATTTAATAAAAACTTTGTTAGTGTATTTTCTTCACATGGCAGAATTTTCTAAAACAATTTACTTTTAGTTCAAAGGGATGATGGTGACTATACATTTGCTGAGTTGTTTGATTTTATTTTTAATTGAGACATAAATTTTCATCTGAAGTTTATAAATCTAAATGTTCTGTAAATGCTTGGTATTATTTAGCAGTATGTATAAAACAACATTTGATAACATGCTTATTTTCCTCATCTACCCTCCCCACTCCTTACACCACACACAAATAATTGCCTGCCAATTACCATGTGGGAAATAATGTGACTCTAACCTAATTTCAGGATCCAAGAATAGGCCAAAATTAATTTTACTAGCCACACACAAAAATGATACAATATGATCCAGCAATCCCTGTTTGGGGTATATACCAAAAGAAAATGAAAACAAGATATTGAAGAGATCTCTGCACTCCCATGTTCATTGCATCATTATTCACAATAACCAAGATCTGGAAATAACCTAAGTATCCATCAATGGGGGAATTAATAAAGAGCATATTTTATAGCTATATTTATATATTGATAAATACAATGGGATATTATTTAGTCATGAGAAACAAGGAAATTCTGCCATTTGTGACAACATGCATGGAACTTGAGGGCAATATGCTAAGCGAGATAAGTCAGACAGAGAAAGACAAATGTTGTAAGGTGTCACTCACAAGTAGACTCTAAAAAACGCCAAACTCATAGAAATAGAGTGGAATGGTGGGCGCTAGATCTGAGATTCAGAGGAATTGGGGAGATGTTGGTCAAAGGTTATAACGTTCCAGTCATAAGATTAATAGCTTCTGGAGATCTAATATCCAGCATGGTTATAATTAACTAGAGGGCTGGTGTGCAGATTCATGCACACTTGGGGTCCCTCCTCCTGGCCAGTGATCAGGGCCATCTCGCCCAGTACCGATTGGGGCCAATCTGGGCCAGTGGCTGGGGAGGAACTTTGGGAGGGCTCCAGGGCATGTTCAGCCCTGTTCCACCCAGTCCCAATTGGCTGGACCCCAGCATCAAGATAACCTAATGGTCAGAGTATCTGCCCCCTAATGGTCAGTGCACATCATAGTGACCTGTCAGTCAACTACTCAGTCCGACACTTGGCATATTAGGCTTTTATATATACAGATTGTAACTCACAGCTTGAAATGCTTGGTATGCACTTTCCCTCCAAACCCTGGTCTTGGAGACCTCATGTTCTTCCCAGGCTCAGCTCACCCTCTTCAGCTGCCACATGAAGTACATTGCATTGTGTGTGTGGAAACCCTTTGCAGGCTCCATGAATTTGTCTTTACTTGCTGCATTCTGATTACCCCAACATAAAGAGAGACACCCTCATTAGCAGGTAACACCATGGTAGTAAGACCCCTTCTTAGCCTACTGCAGTGGTCTTAAATAGGCCATAGGTCACTCTAGATGGTTTGGATCAGTGGATAGAGCCATAGCCTACAGACTGAAGAGTCCTGGTTTTGATTCTGGTCAAGGGCACATTCCTAGGTTGCAGGCTTAATCCCCAGTAGAAGTTGTGCAGGAGGCAGCAAATTGATTCTCTCTCATCATTGATGTCTCTCTCTCACTCTGCCTTCCTCTCTGAAATCAATCAAAATATATTAACAAAAATAAAAATAAATAGGCAATGAATCAAGCATGGCTGCTCTCTGTCCATCCAGTCCCCTCACACCTCTTTTGTCTTCACTCCCCTCTCCCACACACACACACTCTGTTGGGTCTGTAAAATGGGGTCAGGATTTCTACTTCAAGGGCACCTCTTCCATACGGCCCTCCATCCCCACTCATCTCTGTCCCCATTCCTGTGGGGTCTCTCCTTCTCTCCCCTCCATCTAACTTGGTGGGCCCTGTTCTGCCCCCTCCTCCTGTGGCCTCCTGTCTACAGCCTCCCCCTTTCTCTTCCAGGGATAGAGCTCCCCAAAGGCTGTGTGGGGCAGGGCAGGACTGTGTGGAGTGGGCAGAACTGTGTGTATGGAGGAGGAGGAAGGGGGGGCAAGCATGGGCTTCGGAGGAAAGCTGGGGTGATGGGTCACAGGGAAGAGGAGGGAGGGACATGGAGCCTGTCCCATGGGATAGGCATGGGGCTCCTTGGCTACCCTCACCCAGCAGCTTTTCTAGACCCCTGTGCAGCTGTCATCTTTCACCTCTCACTGCCTCTTGCTTTCTTTCAAGTTTTGAACTCAGTTTCTCTGGCTCAGTCCAGCACCCCTCTCTGCTGTGCCCCAAGAGCCCACGTGGTTAATGAAATTTAACAAATAAAAAGAAGCAGCTCTGATGATTATAAATTGTGCACTGAAAGCACCACAGGCTACAGAAGGTTGCACAGTCAACAGCTCTCAGCTCACACATAGCAGCCTCCTGCCACCTGGTCCCTCCTGGCTCCCGCCCCAACCCACCTCTACCCAGGGCTTGGGCCAAACCCTGGAAACTTCCTGATGGCTCTCACCTCACAAAACTAACTTATCAGTCCATCCCACCAGCACCTGCAGCAAGCTAACCTATCGGTCAGAGTGTCTGCTCCCTGGTGGTCAGTGTGCATCATAGCAACTGGTCAAGTGGTCAAACTCTCAGCAGAACTCCAGTCTAGGGGAGAATTTGCATATTAGGCTTTTATTATATAGGATACTGCTGTATTATATATTTGAAAATTTCTAAGATAGTTCCTCTTAATTGTTCTCATCATAAAAATAGTATGTGACAAAATTATGGTATTAGCTAAAGTTCTGGTGGTAATGATTTTGCAATATATAAGTGTATCAAATCAACACAAAAAACACTGTTATGTGTCAATTATATCTCAGTAAAGAAGAAAAATATCTCAAACATAACATAATTCTAAGATAATCTTTTTACTATATTCCTGAAGGACTAGATATTATGTTTATTAGTTTTGTAACTTGAATATTTTCATATTTTATTATGTCAAGAACTTAAAAATTTGGATGTGCCCTATATTAACTATATGGCTTGTTTGGTTAATTGATGGTATTTGTTTCCTTCATTTTTAATGGTACAGACAAACTTAGATTGGATGAAAGTTCATTTTCAAATCTAGGAAGAAATATCATTAATGTATTTAATACACAGGCCTCATTTAATAAATATTTTACAAGTTATTATCAAACATTGTGGCAAAAGGAGAATTAATTATAAGTAGCAATGACTTTTAAATCATGTTGGTATCAGCTTTTGATAATAAGGAAAAGTAAAGCAGTTTTTCTAAAAATCAGTAAATCAAGAAAATAAGGTGTTATGCAGTGCATAAAGAACTCAGGGCTATCTGTACATGAGATGTATTATATAGAATAGATAAAAGCCATCACCTCCATTACTTTTCCATGAATATACAGATGATGTGATGTTTCAGAAATGTTAATCTATCACCTCTAATGGGCTAACATCCAAGTTTGGCTAACAATTACCTATGTTACAATCATCAAAAATTAATACACCATGGATTGTTTATCCTCTGAATGATATGCCATAAATGAAAAAAGCTTTTGACGGATTTTTTATCTACTGAGACTGTTCTCTTGAAATTTCTCTCATGAATCAGAATTGTAGCCCATTTAGCCTAGAAGATTCAAGTAAGTAGCAGTTCATAACATCCTTCTTTGTCATTTTTGTAGCTATGATTTCCATTCATATGGGTTTATGAAAAATGAGAAAGACTTATTAAGTAGATAGGTGATCACCCTGTGCATTTCTGTCTCTGAGCTCTTCTATTCCATGTAAAACATTTCAGTTAAAAACACTGACATGAAAACTCCATACATCATGTTTTCAAATGAACTTGTGAATATACCAATAAAAACAGGAACTTTACCCTAGCTGGTTTTACTCAGTGGATAAAGTGTTGGCCTGCAATGATAGAAATAAATTCTAAGATTCCTGACTTCAAATCCATTAAGTATTTTTAGATACTAGTGTTTCTAAACACAGCATGTATTATGCTATAAGCATTTCATTTTTTCATGAATTACTTACGTTAAATTTAATTTTAAATTATAAATTTATTTTGCCATAATTTAATTTGCTAATAATGATTATTTATCCCTTATCCTTTTACAGTTACCTATTTACCCATTTTCTGAATTAGTAAATGATCTGTTATTCAATTTATGATGTCTAAACTTGCCATAACTATTTTCCATATATTAATATCATTTGTGATGCTCTATTAGCATTAACATGAGATTAAATTACACAAATGTAACTAGTATATATTTCTCTTACATGCCACAAAGAAAGTGGGTAACATTAGTAGAACTAGGATAGAGAAAATAAATGGGAAGGAAGAAAACTCTATTTAGGTCTGTATCTTAAAAATAAATTTCACAAATTATTTTACTTCACAGTCCTTGATACCAATCTGTTTTTCTTCTCTATATCTTGGCTTTTATATGATTTATAGGTTATGATAACACGAGTATTTCTCACTGGAGTTAGGATATTACATGCCATTAGAAACACATAATTCTATTTTTTTTATCAATAATAGTCATGCATTGGAGCAGAAAAATGGTAGCATATTCCAGACAGACATTTGATGTTTAGTATTTGAACATGTTTCAATGTTACTCTATCACCTTATCTGATATTATATGAAGTACTTGAGAAAATAGTGTCAAACAGCTAAGAAAATGTGATTTTTTTTTAAATGATGGCAAGGTTCATCATATATTGGTATACATTGAAGAAAAACATCATTCCTTACTGGAAGAAAAAAGAATGCCTATTATTATTAAGTCATCTTGAGAGACATGCTTATGAATTTTTAATGAGGTTAATATAAAACTCAATGAATGTTTGATTTTATCAATTAAATATATTTAAGTACCTAAACACACAATCTAAATTTGCAAGTAAAATGCAATGTCTTTTGAAAATATCAATTCATTTTTCAAAAAAATCTCACAGAAATTAAAAAAAAAAATTATATCTCTGTGTAGTTAAAATAGGTTATCCTGAGTCTATCAGCAAATTTTTATGTGACAAAAGTAAATGGCTTAACTTTTTATATATACAGCAATTCTCATGTTTAGCATTAATATAACAAATGTAAACAAAATTATGACTGCAATTATAAATAACTGGAGGCCCGGTGCACAAAATTTGTGCACAGGGAGAGGAGGGGTTGTGTGTCCCTCTCCAATTTGGGACCCCTCGAGGGATGTTTGACAGCCCTCTCACAATCCAGAACTGTTGGTTCCCAACTGCTGATTTCCCCTAATCACTTCTGCCTGCCAGCCTTATCACCCCCTAACTACTCCCCTGCCAGCCTGATTGATGCCTAACTGCTTCCCTGCCAGTCTGTTTGCCCCCAACTTTCCTCCTCTGCCATACTGGTCATTCCTAACTGCACTCCCCTGCAGGCTTGATTACCCCCAATTGCCCTCCCTTGTAGGCCCAGTACCTCTCAACTCCCCTCCCCTGCTGGCCTGATCTCCCACAACTGCCCTCCCTTGCAAGCTTGGTCCTTGCCAATTGCCCTCCTCTGCTGGTCATCTTGTGGTGGTCATCTTGTGTCCACATAGGGACAGGATCTTTGATCACATACATGCAAACATCTTGTGTATTGGAATGACAGTCAACTTGCATATTAATATTTTATTAGATAGGATGGAAGCGTGATGCACAGATGGGAACCAGCTGGTTTGCCCTGAAGGGTGTCCCAGAACAAGGTGGGGGTTCCTTTGGGGTGTGGGTGTCATGTGAGAGGGGCCTGTGGTAGTTTTCAGGTCAGTCATGCCCCCAAGTAACCCAAGCATAGGCCCTGGTATCTGAGATTTATTTATCTTCTATAATTGAAACTTTGTGGCCTTGATTGGAGGCCTGGGCCTGCCAGAGTGTGTGGAAAACTTGGCTCCCTCTATTGCTGAGGAAATCCAAGCCTCCTGTTCTCTCTGTTGCCACAGCCACCTTAGTTAGGGTTAATTTGCATACTCACTTCTGATTGGCTGGTGAGGATTGCCTGTGGGTGTATCAGAGTGGTGGTTAATTTGCATATTACTCTTTTATTAGATAGCATTTATTGCAGTTATGTATTTTTCAGTTATTAAAATAACATAAGGAAATTATGTTAATGCTAATTGTCAGAGACTCTCTCTTTTTTTTTAAATATATTTTATTGATTTTTTACAGAGAGGAAGGGAGAGAGATAGAAAGTCAGAAACATCGATGAGAGAGAGACATCGATCAGCTGCCTCCTGCACACCCCACAGTGGAGATGTGCCCACAAGCAAGGTACATGCCCCCGACCAGAATCGAACCTGGGACCTTTCAGTCCACAAGCCGACGCTCTATCCATTGAGCAAAACCGGTCTCGGCTAATTGTCAGAGACTCTTAAGATAAATTAATTATTAGTTTCAGCCCAACCAATTTGGCACAGTGATTGAACATCAACCTATGAACCAGGAGGTCATGGTTCAGTTCCTGGCACATGCCCCTATTGTGGTATCAATCCCCAGTGTGTAGCATGCAAGAGGCAGCTAATCAATGATTCCCTTTCATCACTAATGTTTCCATCTCTATTTCTCTCTCCCTTCCTGTCTGAAATCAATATATATATATATATATATATATATATATATATATATATTTTTAAGAGGTAAAAGAAAAGAAAGTTTGTCCTACTCAGAAGTATGTTCAAAGGTCTAGATTTAACATAATGGGTACTGCACTCAAAGAAAATAAGATGTGTGCAGAAATAGTTTCACTAGTTTTAGAATTCAAACTTTTCATTTGCTCAAACATTTATATATCTTTTCATTAATTCTTTATTTTAACTTGAATCTAATTTTGCTTATGCTCTTAAATGCACTTAGCATTTAGTATGACAAGAACATTGGGAATCATTGTACTCCTGTGAGTGATTTGTGATGGCTTTGGTTAAATATTAATATACCCTGTTTCCTCAAAGATAAGACAGTGTCTTATATTAATTTTTGCTCCCAAGGATGCACTAGGTCTTATTTTCAGGGGATGTCTTATTTTTCCATGAAGAAGAATACTGTACACATTTATTGTTGAACAAAAAAAAAAAAGAAATTTACGGTATTACCTGTATATGATATGGTAGTAGTTGTCATCACAAACCAGCTCACTGATTGGCCGCTGCAGAGCCAGAGCTGTTCAGGCAGTGCGAGGTCTCTTTAAATCAGGAGTCAGACACCTTACCATTCCTTTGGGGGCCTTATATTTCTGGGAGGCCTTATGTTCAGAAGAAGCCTTATTATCAGGGAGGTCTTATTTCCGGGGGCATGCCTTATATTACAGCGAGAGGCAAAACTGGAAGTAGGTATTATTTTCAGGGGATGTCTTACTTTCAAGGAAACAGGGTACTAAAGGCCCAGTGCAAGAAATTTGTGCATGGGGGGGGTGGTGTCCTTCAGCTCAGCCTGCTCCCTCTCCAATCTGGGACCCCTTGAGGGATATCTGACTGCCTCTTTAGGCCCAATCCATGAGACATCTCTCTCACAATCCAGGATTGCTGGCTCCCAACTGCTCACCTACTTGCCTTCCTAATTGCCCCTAACTGCTTCTGCCTGCCAGCCTGATCACCCCCTAACCACTCCCCTGCCAGCCTGATTGATGCTTAACTGCTCCCCTGCCAGCCTGTTTGCCCCTAACTGCCCTCCCCTGTGAGCCTGGTCACATCTAACTGCCCTCCCCTGCAGGCCTGGGTACCCCAACTGTCCTTCCCTGCAGGCCCAGTCACCCCCAACTTCTCTCTTTTGCCAGCCTGGTCACTCTAACGGCCCTCCCCTGCAAGCTTGATCATCACCAACTGCCCTCCCTTGCAGGCCTGGTCCCTCCCAATTGCCTTCCCCTGCTGGCCTGATTGCCCACAAATGCCCTCCCTTGCAGACTTGTTCCCTGACAACTGAGAGACATCAATCAGCCGCCTCCTGCACACCCTCTACTGGAGTTGTGCCTGCAAGCAAGGTACATGCCCCCCACTGAAATCTAACCTGGGACCTTTCAATCCGCAGGTCGACACTCTATCCACTGTGCCAAACCGGTCTTGGCCGGGCAGGATCTTTTGACCGCATGGGGGCAATCATCTTGTGTGTTAGAGTGATGGTCAATCTGCTTATCTTACTCTTTTATTAGATAGGATAGAGGCCTGATGCACAGGTGGGGGCCAGCTGGTTTGCCTTGAAGGGTGTCCTGGATCAGGGTGGGTATTCCCTTGGGTCATGGGGTGGCCTGGGCCAGGGGTCTGTGGTGGTTTACAGCCTGGCCACGCCCCCTGGTGACCCAAGCAGAGCCCTTGGTATCTGGGATTTATTATCTTCTACAATTGAAACTTTGTAGCCTGGAGCAGAGCCAAGCTTTCTGCTCATACAGCCATTGGAACTTTGTTGCCTTAAGTGGAGGCCTGGGCGCTTAGTGTCCTCCATCACCAGGGGCAAACCCAGACTCCCTCCTGCTCTCTCTGTGGCCATAGCCATCTTGGTTGGGTTAATTTTCATACTCACTCTGATTGTCTGGTGGGCATGGCTGGTGGGCATGGGCATGGCTTGTGGGTATAGTGGAGGTATGGTCAATTTTCAATTACTCTTTTATTAGATAGGATTTAACATCACACTGGCTGCTATTGCATTATGAGGTTAATGTTCCTTTCCATTTATCTGTCTGTACCATAAAAGGATTTAGTTTATTTTTCCTTCCTCTTCCTCCCCCAACACTTTTTAAAACTTAACATGCAATTAATTTATTTTACTTATGGGAATTGGCACTCAGACACCAGCCTGCTGCCCTAACACACCATCTATCTTTCTCTGCTGATTCCTCATCAACATCATTAGTTTTGCACAGCCTCCAGTGGAATGCAGGAATTAAAAAAAATAGTTAAGTGGTCATGATGGTTTTGTTTCTGAATTTGAAAGCCAATTTTTGATATACAGTGGATAAATTTGAGACTTAAATGTTCAGATATAAAAGAATCACATGACTTAATCAAAGCCAGAATGATATTTTGTAGTCATAGCCATACATCAAAACCTTAATAAATAAACAGCAGAAGAGTAAATGGAGTCATTTTTTTTTAATTTATTTGTTTGTAATTTATATAAGGAGTCTATTTTATAACATGTTATGACCTTCTTCTGGTGCTGTATTTTGTAAAAGTATAGGAGAACACTACAAAATGAAAACCAAAATTGGCATACATAATAGAAAAGAACGGGTATTAGAAAATTCAGTAACTAAGGAGTTAAAGTTTAAAGTATGTAAAATTATTACAAGCAATACAAAGCTTTCACAGCCTGTACAAGATGCATTACTTGCTATGCAAATGAATGTTTCTTATTTGATATTATTTTTTCTTTCATTATCATGTATTCTGGTTAAAGTTTTGAGTTGTTTTTTTTTTTAAGTTCTTAAATTTACTACTAAAATGCGGTTTATTTACTTTTTCCAAATCAATCCAATATTGCATTTTTCTCCTATGGTCTGATATGTAGTTTAGGAAAAAATAAAAATAAAAAGCTATCTTAACTCTGCAGCTTTGGTGTTATTGACCTTGTCAAATGTGAGAAGGATGACAGAAGAGAACACACATTTTTCAGTGGTATAAGCTGATTATATTCAGTAAAGTCGACATTTAAGGATCATTTCTAATCACATTTAGAGTTGAATCTTATGCTACTCTTGCTAAAGCCTTTTTGAACCTCAGAGCCTTTTGAACTTAAGAAGTAACAGTCTGATCCTTGGAAAAAAATGGTTGGCATTTAGGAAAAAATGGATACTGAAGAAGAAATGAACCATAACTTCAAATATAAGCAAGAAAAATCTCTACAGGATTTCTAAGATTTTATTTTAATTTAGAGGCACTTTAGGAGATTGGGCATATGTCATTTTCTCAATTGGCTTTTTAAAAAAGCACATATTGTTTATTACTGTCCCCTTTTAATAACTTGTATACAATGGATTTTACTCCTATTTCCAAAGTCATACTGCCAGAAGAAAAATTATAATGTAGTCAAAATTACTGCTAATCCCACCAAATTGTCTTTTAATTTCCAAAATTTGGACCTCAGATTCTGAAAATAATATTCATTTTATTTATGGCTTTTTTCCTCAAAAAAAAAAAAATGGAGGTCAAGGTTCTAATTGGTCCAAAATTGTTCTACCTCTTACTTCTTTTTATCTCTCTTCCTCTCCTTTCTCTCCCCTCCAGGCTCTATCTTTACTTTTATTTCTCCCTTTATCTTGCTCTTTTCTCTATCAACCATATTGTTGCAGTGGAGCTTGTTATATGTGCATATGATGGGTTTCCATTGTACTGAAATGGATGGAGCTGATATAAATCAAAGGCCATAATTTAACACCAAATCATTGAAAAAAATATTTCTTCTGTGAATAAATTATACATCTAATTAGGTCTTGTTACATATTTTCACAGGCTCCAGCTCAAGTAAGATATGGAGGTGAGAGATCACTAAGGACACTGAATCCTAAGATCTATTCATTTGTTCTACTCTCAAAATCAGAATTATGTTCTCTGGACCTTTCATTTAGCTCTTCCCTTTTTTAGTCAAGTATGTATATATATATATATACCTTTGTTACCTTTAACCATGAACATATCATGAATATTGCTCCTTGCAATGGGAGACATAATGGCTCATAATATAACACATTGTACCATTCTCTCTATAGATGATTTTGAGAACTGGAACAGTGGACCAAGGTTTTTTCCTGGGGTTGTGTCTTGCAATGCCAAATAATGAGCTCTGAGGACCAAAAGATTTAAGAAAAAGTAGAAAATGTATTACAAGCAGATTCAGGCTCCCCAATGGGGAGGAGGGCCTAATAATGAACTGCCCATTAAAGCCTTGGAGTCCAGGGGTATATATTTGCTACAAGCCTCTCCTATGTCTATCTGTGTCATCAGCTGATTGATTCTCTCAGATGTTCTTGCTCAGCAATGGACCTCAACTTTCCTTGTTTCTGTGTGTTCTTTATCTGTCCCTATGTTGAACTTTTTCTTTTTTCTATGTGTCAGTATACCTTATGTTGCAGGCCCTCCTTTGCTTTCCCATACCTCCTGCTTTGAGCACAGAAAGATTTTATTATTTCTGCTTGGTTGTTTTTCTGTGGTTAGGCTGCTCAAATTGCCATGTCTGCCTGCCTGTGTTCCACCTGCCTTTGTTTTCCACTGGACCCTGCCCTGTCTGCCTGTGTTTCAAGTTAACCTTCTCAATTTAGCTAGACATACACAGAATCAATGAAATCCCCAAATTTGAGACAATACAATAAAAATATTGTGAGATTCATTTTATTATCTCTAAAGAAAAGAACATTTTTTTTAAAAAAGGAGCACACTTTGCTAACATTTTAACTTGAGCACTAGTGCATGAAATTATAACAAATAAAAGTGGGGTCCTATTAAAATTAAAATAATGCTTTCCAGACAATATCGGGTGACTATATTTATTTTCTGCTCAAAAAATTTGCTCAAGAATATTGGAAAATATATTTCTCTAATACTTTTAAAATTTGACAAATATTTTCCAAGATTATAAGTAATAGTTAGGAAACAATGCAAAACACAAAAGCAAAGCTATTGGAAAACATGTTATCTAAATAAATTACTAATAATAAAATACATGAAAAATATAAAGGAATCACATAACATAAAGTTTATGCTGACTTTTTAATGTGACAGACCTACCATCCCTTCCTTTCTAAAAACACTTTTAACTGCCTAATATAAAAAGGCCTGATGTACAAAATTTGTGCATGGGTAGGGTCCCTAGACCTGGCCAGTGATCAGAGCCAGTTGGGGCCTTCTGGTTGTCAGCCGAGACCTTCTTTTGTTCTGTGCTGCTAACCCTGGTGGTCAATGCACATCATAGCAAGCAATAGAACTTCCAGTCACCTGGTGGAACTGCTGAGGGGACTATTTGCATATTAGCCTTTTATATATATACTAGTGGCCTGGTGCACAAAATTTGTGCACTAGTGGGCAGTGGGGTCCTCACCCCAGCCTGCACCCTCTCAATCTGGAACCCTTCAGGGGATAGGGCCTAAACCAGCAGTCAGACATCCCTTTCACAATCCAGGACAATTGGCTCCTAATCACTCGCCCTCCAGCCTTCTTGCCCCGAACTGCCTCCCTGCAGGCCTGCTCACTCCCAACTGCCCCCGCCACTGCCAGCCTGCTCACCCCCAACTGGCCCCACCACTGGCCTGATCATCTTCAACTGCCTTCCCCTCCTGGCCTGATCACCCCTAACTGCCTCTGCCTTGGCCCCGCCACCATGGCTTTGTCCGGAAGGTCTCCTGTTCTAATTAGCATATTATTCTTTCATTAATATAGATATAGATATAGATTCTCAATCATTTATGGCCATTTTTGTTCAGGTTTTATTGTAGTTTAAAATTACTTGACATATTTGCTTCAGCGTATTAGGCAAAATTAGTAGTTTATAAAACTAATAAATCTAACCGATATTACTTTTATTGTTTTGTCCATTCTACTCAAACCTAAATCATTAATTAATTTATTTTGAAATAAGCATGCTATTTTTAGTGATCCATTAATAAACTGGAATAAGAATTGAGGATTTTACCTGTCAGAAGAGTTAACTTTGTACTACAACAGACTAGTTGCAAACCTTAAACACCCCCATCTAGTAGGGTGTTTTATTATGTTTCAAATTTTGTCAATATCACAAATTTATCAGAATAAATGAGTGAACAAAACTATTGTCCATTCCATTTAAGTCTGCATGGCTATTGTTAAAATATTATCTTGTGTCTTCCCAGTAATTAGTTATAAGGAAGTATAATTCTAATTGTGTGCATTGAACTTTAATTTTTGTTAATTGTCCATGAACTGAGTTTCATATTATATATAATTAACAGTATATTTTAATAATATTAATTTAGTAAACATGACTTAATAAATGAAACTTTTCAATTAACTTTACAATCTAAAATACAATATACATTAAGTTAATAAAGCTCTAGTGGAAAGAAATGTGTGAGATGGGAAAAAGCAAAATATTTACTTTGATAACAAATTCCATTAATATATACAGAATATTTTTTTCCTATCTGCAAGTGTTTTAGGCCTATTTCTTATTTTAATAACTATGTACATTCTATTTTTATAATTTATTCTTTAAACAATGGCCAAATCATTCATAGTGCCATGACTATGAAAGAGAAAAATAATTTGGGGCAATACATTATCATATTAATTCTCTTGAAAGAAATGTATATAAATATTCTAATAAAATGCAATTCTATATTTAGTTTCACAATAAAAGTTAATTACACTAAATAACATTCAGAGAACTGCTTTTTATGTGAATTATAAAGAAACAGAATCCTCTGATCTCATATTTGTTTTAAGAGACAATTTTCTGAAACATCCCCAAACATTATACTACTTTAAACTTGTTTGTACTACTATGGCTGGTAGCATAATATGCAGTACAATACTGAAACATTGTCAAAATTTCCCTCTAAGAGAAGAACTTTCCTATCAAATTCAACATTCACATTGATAATTTCAGTAATCTGTCTATGGCATTTATAGCATCGCTGGATGCCATGGTGCATTCATCAATGAGAAGTTTGGCCTTTTTATTGGTTTTAGCAACTTCACTCTTTACATCAAGTCTAGAAATTTGAAGTTTCATTTAATGGAATTGGTAATTTATATTGAGAATAAAAGGTTCTTCCACCAAGAAGTAAATTTGCAGCAATTCCTGTAGACACTGTGGGTAAAACAGTACCACCACGACCTCCAATATATTGTATTAAAACTTTATAAAGATATGTTATTCCACTACACCTGGACCATCCAATAAAAAGCATTTGGGGGGTACGTTTCATCTTCAGTGGCTGAAGTTATAATCTGAAAGGCAGCTGCATCTCAGCACTGGGCAGGGATGCACACAGGCAGCGCCATGTCTTAGGTCAGTGACACAGGTAGGCAGCTTCACCTCAGCACTGGGCAGGCCTGCTTGTGCCTCCACTGGAGGTGGAATTCCCCACCCATCCCCTGCCTTCATGTGCCATTGGGAGCAGCCTTTGCCTCTGAGGCAGCGTGATGTTAGTGCTGGGCAGGTCTGGGTGCACCTGTGCTGGGGGCAGAAGTCCCCACGCCATCCCTGCCCACCAGCTCTGGTTGTGACTGAGATACCTTTAGGACTCATTAGCATATTACCTGTTTATATATTTATATATTAGCATAATTTCTTCCTTAAATGTTGGCTATACTTCACCAGTAAACCCACCTGGACCTAGTACTGTACTTTCCATTTTTGAAGGCCGTTAATAGTTTATTCATTTTCTTTAATAAATATAGGCTTATTGAAATTATCTACTTTTTCTTGTATGAGTTTTGTCAGACTGAAGCTTTTAAGGAATTGGTCCATTTCATTTAGGTTATCAAATAATGGGCATATAATTGTTCATTATATTTCTTTAAATCTTCATGGGATATTTAATAATATCCCCTCTTCAATTTCTGATATCTGTAACTTTTGTCATCCTTAGCCTCACTTGAGGCTTATGGATTTTATTAATATTTTCAAATGATCAGCATTTGGTTTCATTGATGTTTTTAATTTAGTTATTGTTTTTAATTTCATTGAATGCCATTCTAATTCTTATTATTTTCTTCTGCTTACTTTGAAATAAATTTGCTCTTCTTTTTCTAGCTTCTTAAGGTTGGAATATTAGATTTTTTATTTTAGAGCTTTCTTAACTTCTAATATATGAATTCGTTGCTGTAAATTTCCTCCTAAGAACTCCTTTTGCTTCAAATTTTGATAAATTGGGTTTTCATTTTATTTCAAAAATGTTTTTTAAATTTATTTTGAGATTTCTTCTTTCATGCATATATTATTTACAAAAATATTGTTTAATTTCCAGATAAATTGGTTAGCACCAAAGCAGATTTTCAAAGAATTAGCTCTTGGCTTTTGGTGTATAGCTCTTAGTTTTATTGATTTTCTCAGTTGTTTACCTACTTTGAATTTTATTAATTTCTGGTCTAATTTTTATTATTTCTTGTGCTTGATTTAGACTTAAATTATTATTATTATTTTGTTAATCCTCACCAGAGGATATGTTTTCTGTGGATTTTTAGAGAGAATGAAAGGGAGAAGGAGAGACAAAGAAAAACATAGATGCCAGAGAGACACATTCACTGGTTGCCTCCTGCAGGCTTCCCAGGTGGGATAGAGCCTTAACCAGAATAGAAACCAACACTCTAAATACTGCACATAACTGGCTAGGCTTAAATATATTTTCTTCTTCTAGTTTCTTTTTTCTTAAAATATATTTTTATTGATTTCAGAAGAAGGTACAGGGAGAGAAAGATAGAAACATCACTGATGAAAGAGAATCATTGACTGGCTCCTCTTGCATGCTCCTCCCCACCCCCAAATGAGGATTGAGCTGGGGATTTAGGCACATGCCCTGACTGAGAATCAAACTGTAACCTCCTGGTTCATAGGTCAACACTCAACTATTGTGCCACACTGGCTAGTATCTTATAGTTTCTTATGGTGGAAGCTTATGTTATTAATATCAGGTCTTTATTTTTTTATTAACATTTAATTAATTCTATAAATTTCTCTCTAAATGTTATTTTCACTACATCAAACAAATTTTAATAAAAATTGTATTTAATTTTCATTTACTTCAGAATTTTAAAATTTCTCTTGAGATTGTCTTATACCCAGGTGTTATTTAATATTATCTTTCTAAATTCCCAAATATTTGGTAATTCTTCAGCTTCTTTTTTTATTATTGATTTTTTTTACCTCAATCTATGGTTGTCTGAGAACAATGTATGCAATTTCTAGTCTGTTAAATTTGTTATGAAGCGTTTTATAGCTTAGGATGTAATCTTTGTTAATCATGCATATGAGTAAACGCAGTCATGTTGTAGGTTAAGACATCCAATTGATTGCGGTACCAGGGACAAAGTGAAGACCCTATTGTTACAAAGTTATGTTTTTGAGCAGCTAAGTGCTTTATGAATAGGGAATAATAGCATACAGATTGGCAGAGAGAAGTAGGAGTTGGCTTGGATGTTGAAAACAGTCAGAAAGCCGAAAAAGAAGTTTGAGCTGTATAGTATAGAGGCACTAATTTGCAAAGAGAAGTCAAATTGAGGAGCTCCAGGTATAAAGAAGAATTTAAACAGATGAACTATTTAGTGAAGAAACTTCTAGACCACAACAAGGCAAAAACCACAACAGAAAAACACATTATTTTAGAAAAATTTGAAACAAAATGAGAAGTAAAAAGTTAAACTAAAAATAACAGTTTTAAATATTATAGCAACAGTAAACAGTGAGAGTAAGAGAATTATGATTTAATTCTGACCAAGAAGTGTAAGTAACTTTATTTTCTGTTAAAGATGACCAATCTTTATTGAAAATTTGTCTATAGAGAATGAAAGGCAAGACTTATTATAAAATACTAGAGGCCCAATGCACAAAATTCATGCAGCGGAGAGGAGGTTCCTCAGCCAGGCCTGCACCCTCTCCACTCTGGGACCCCTTAGGCAGCGATTCTCAACCTGTGGGTCGCGACCCCGTTGGGAATCAAACAACACTTTCACACGGGTCGCCTAAGACCATTGGAAAACACAGATACGATTCATAACAGTTGCAAAATTACAGTTATGAAGTAGCAATAAAAATAATTTTATGGTTGGGGGTCACCACAACATGAGGAACTGTATTAAAGGGTCGTGTCATTAGAAAGACTGCCTTAGGGGGATGTCTGATTACTGGTTTAGGCCAGATCCCACAGTCGGACATCCCTCTTACAATTAGGGACCGCTGGCTCCTAAGTGCTTTCCTGCCTGCCTGCCTGGTTGCTCCTAACATGCCTCAGCCCCACACCCAGGATTCCCTCCTCTGGCTGGCCACAGGCACCCAGGACCTGGGCCAGCTTCACCTGGGCTGGCTGCAGCCTCAGGGAACCAGGGACAGGGGCCTTTGCCTGGGCTGCAACTGCAGATGCCCAGGACCACGGGGCAGGCAGCTTCTCTCTCTCCCAGACCGCAGCCATAGGTGCTGGTGCCCAGGACCTTGGGGTGGGCAACTTCTTCCTCTCCCACGCTACAGCCACAGCCTCTGGTACCCAGGACCATGCACCAATGGATTCACCTGAGACCAGCTTTGTCAGGAAGGACATCCAGTCTAATTAGCATTTTACCCTTTTATTAGTATAGGAGATACCTTCTGGTTGTAAAATATTTGCACAATGAAACTGTGCCTTTTTGTGCCTTCAAAGGTAATATTGTATTTTTATGAAATAAGAAGAGGTAGCACCAACTGTATAGTAGTTCAAAAGTTCACCAATGTTATAGACAGTTTGATAACTAATATTACGAACACTGTGCCTGTCACGTAGTTCAAGTTTCTTCTAAAATACAGTTTATATAGAGAAACAGCTAAAGAAAATGAAAGAATGGTAGGTCATAAAAGTCAAATAGAATAAGACATAAAATTTTATAATTCACCTTCAGTCAGTCCAACTGAAAAATCAAAGAAATGTGAAAACTACTTGCCATGGCTAAAGAATGGCAATAGTTGGCGGTTTATTCTCAGAATAATGATTTATGATGAAACAACCACATTTGGAAATATTTTAAAGACTATAAGTTGGTTACTGACATCACATGCTTGCATGAAGTTTATTCTCTATATAGTATGGGCATATATAATTATATATTTATAACTAAGTAATGGAAAGTATGGGGATTATGAATAAGCTAAATAGTTTGTGGCAGGGGGAAGGAAATGTTTCATAGAACAACAAGGACAATTCAGAGGCCATACAAAGAGAATAAAATTATAATCTGTTTCAGAAAAAAAGACATCTCCTGGAAGATAAAATTGATGCATGAATTTTATCTATGAAGTAAGTTGTATATTGAAATTAAATGTTTCATGACTGGAACTTAGTAGAGTTAGGGTTTAAGATGTGACAGTCTAATGAAGAATAGGGAGTAATGAGAACCTGCACAGAAGAGAGCCGCCTTCTCTGTGTCTGTTCCCATCTGACTGCACTTGGTTATGAGAATTGAGTTGACCTGAGAATGGAATCCTCAAGAGGGAAAAAGTAAAATAGTTCTTGCTTTGTTTTCCCTATCCTGTTATGATGAAAGAAAGCCGACTTTTAAAAGACTGAAAACAAACCCTAATGGTAAAATTTCATTTGATGCTGTGATTTTAGGCCTTGTTGAAAAGTATTACTTGGTTCAATACTACAAACCAGATTCCAGACACAGAATTTGGATAGGTCTAAAAATTATAATTTTTTTTTAGCTGTGTTTTTTAATCAGTTCTGAAGTGTTTTGAGCCCTCTATTTTTAAAAAGCTTATTATTTCTACTTGCCAAAATACTTGTGGAACACATTCACATGTGTAACAATATTTGGAAAAGAATCAGTATGTGTTTTCTATTTTAGAGTGCTTATATTTATTTATTATTATTATTTTTTAATCTAGTACATCTAAGGTACTCTCACTCATCTGCGAACCATTTGAGAATATTGCTGATTTTCAGTACTCCTTTCTTCTCTTTACAATAGATGTGCCCACCATGTTATTGTCATTTTGTCCTGTCATTTGATCTTTGATGTCCTAAGATCCCCTGGTGAACCTTGAAACCAGGCAGTCCATCTCAATGGCAGTGTTCCTTATGTTCACACCTGGGCTACAGAGAACAACCAGCTGGCAGTTCAAGGATGGTGTTTGCCTCACTATGAAAGGTTGAAGAAGAGAGTGTCTCCTGGTCCTTTTCATGGAATATAGTGAGGTAGTGAGCATACAAGTCACACATGACAAATCCAGTCCATTTTTTCTATATCTCCAAAGCTGTAGGTTCCCTCCTTATCACACTATCAAAGTTCTGGAATCTCAGTCCATTAAGTATAGTCAAGTTGTATTTAGTCTGCTAATAATTAGAGCTTGTTCTAGCTATTTATCTCAGTTGCAAGAGCTAAGTTTGTTGTGCTCATATAAGTAAATACAACCCAATTTAGTGTTACATCTTGCCTTGTTTGCTCTTTGGAAGCCATCCCCACATTCGTCCCCAGCTTTCTGATGACATATATTAGCAAAGGCTTGAGTAAGGTTTTTCTTACTCTATCATCATGGAAGAGAAAGAGAGTTAGTGTTTCTAGTGAGATTTGACCTTAGTTATGAGTAAATGGCAGAAGGGGGAAAGAAGATTATGGTTATTCTTGAGGGAAATTAGCATCCTTTCCCTATTCTGTAATCTAACCTTGGTAAAGTTACCACAGCTTTTCAAACAAAGAAAAGCTAGTCTCAAAGGCACAACAAAACCAACTTCAAGCCCCAACATTGAGGTCTATCTCCTGTAACCCTTCCTGGAACTAATTCAGAATCAGTCATGGTTCAATCAGGAGAAACAAACTGCTTAAAAATTTGAACAGGAAATGTTTAATATAAATATTAAGTAAATATAATAGAAATTATTTATTTAAGCAGATATGTTGAGTTATAAAATCTAGTTTATATTTTGAATAAGAAATTTTCAAAAAGGCAAAGAAAAAGATTAAGTTCAAAAAGAGACAAAACACTTAATACTTAATGGATCAACCTGCTTTACATTTGTGTAGTATTACAAAAACACTAACTAAACAATATTTCTCATTTGTACACACTACTTTCTCAATTATAGAAACTCTGGCTCTTTACTTCTCTGATCATCTATAAACTGATTTAGGGACCTTCCAGTAGTTTTGCACAAGTCCAGGTTTTCCTGCTCTAGCTGGCTTAGAGAACAGAATGATTGGTCCTAAATTACTCTGTGTCCTTTACATCTTGGTTCTTTGTAAGTCAACTATGTCATTAATATGAAAAAGAAACAGTAAATGTCATTTTTCTTTTTAGTTTATACCATGATTTAAGAACCGCTTCAGGAGCAGGAACCATGTTTTACTTATCTTTGGATCTCTGACGTTTTAAGGTTAACCTAGATATTCTTTACTTTTATTTTCAAAACTGTTTTTAAAGGTGATTTAAGTAATAGGAAACTAAACATGAACATTATGTTTTAATAAAAATTCCCTATCACATAAAAAATAATGTAGACAGAATATTTTGAGGGCCCTAGCCAGTTGGCTCGATGGATAGAGTGTCAGCTTTCCAACCAAAGGGTCCTGGGTTCAATTCCAGTCAAGGGCATGTACTCTGGTTGGGCTTCCTGCAGGAGGCAACCAATCATGTGTGTTTCTCTCACACTGATGTTTATCTCTGTCCTTCCCTCTCTCTTCCACTCTCCCTAAAAATCAATGGAAAAATATCCTCAGGTAAGGATTAACAAAAGTAAAAAAAGAAAAAGAAAAATTTGAGGGTAATAGAAAAACTTTATGCCTCAATGATAAATGAAAGCAAATGGAAAGAAAGTAAAACCAAAAAGCAAGAAAAAAACATAAAAGCATTAAAATTCTATTTTTCCAATTAAACAGGTACTTTACCATTATGTGACATTAATTGTTGCCAAGCTGGCATATTAAAAAAGCATTCTTATTAAAATTAACTTATTAGCCATCAAAAAAGAAGGGAATAGAAGAATGTAATACCTGAGGTTTACCATGCAGCATACTACTGACTATTCTTCCTAATCTTAGTAGAATCGAGGCCTGATAGCTATAAAGAGAAATAGCTGGAAATATAAGGAATGTGACTTACTCAACCTGACAGAAAACCAGCTGGCTATAAATTTTCTGTTTATTCCATTCATTTTTAAGAGATGCAGAGCAATATGTAATTAAAATATCTGGAAATCATACCAATGTGAGGCACTAACACTTTTATGAAATAATATCTTCTCTTTCTACAGTGAACTTGAATGGATCGGATTGTTTATCCAAAATTGAAAAACTTCTGCCACAGCCATGAACTTTGTTTTGTTTGTGTCATCCTGAGGGTCTGGCAAATGAAACATAAAATGTTACAGGGAAAGTGACTAAAAAATGATGGAAGAGTACACAGATAGTGTGACTGAATAGTAAGAAGAGTGTATTGTACAACTGAACATAAGCAGATTGATACTAGAGCAACCACAAAGTGGACATAACAAATAGAGATATTGATATAGCATTTAAAGGAGATTAGTCATTAATTGAGATGTCCTTGGGACTATATTCGTGATTATTATAAATTGCATAAATTAGACATTTTTTTCCAGGCATGGAGTAATATTTGTTTAACTGCACAATGGTACTGAGTTTAAATTACCCACATTGTGCTGTGTCTCATTTGCACTCAATCCATAATAACTTTTTTTATAAAGAAAACTAGGGGCCCAGTGCACGAATTTGTACACCTTGAAAGGAACTGTGGGCCACAAGGCTGCAGTGGGCACAGGGGTGGGTCTTGGCCATCCTTCATTCCCCCACCTGGCCCCTCCCACCAGACCTCGGGTCCCCTGTCTGCCAGCAGCCCTGCTTCTGCTGCTGCCACTCCCACGTGCTGATGGCCCCGGCCCTACTCACACCCACTGGGGGTGGCACTGCTGGCTCCGACTCCAAGCACTCTGTGCTGTCAGTGGGTGCGAGAGGCGGCTGCTGCCCCAATTGCTCCTCGGGAGTACGGGGAGATGTAGAAGCCCTGAGGGGCAATTGGACAGCACCGAGAGATGGGGGCTGGTGCCTGGCACTAGCAGTGGGTGCCAGCAGCTGCTTTGGCACTGGCAGTGGTGCGAGCAGGGCCAGCACCAGCAGCAGGTGTGAGCGCTGGGTGGGACTGCAGCATGTGAGAGCAAGAATTTTCAGTAATCACCAGAGGCTCACCCTGATGACAGTGGCTGGTGCCCTGGCTTGGCCTGGCATCCCCACTCACCTGCTCCACCATCGCTCCACGGTCAATGCCGGCCATGTTCCACATTCTGCCACCTGTTGCTGACACCTGACATGTTATGCATGCATCCCCTGGTGGTCAGTCCATATCATAGGGAACAGTTGTTCAGTTGTTTGGTTGCTCTGCCATTCAGGCTATTAGTATATTAGGGTTTTATATATGTAGATATATTTGCTTTGAATTTTATTTTTTCTCATGTTTTATATATTTTTTTGGTCAGTATAGATATCCAAAATACTGTACCAATCAATGTTCTCTACCTGTTAAAGAGTGGGTGCTGGTGGCTCTGATATATGTTTTTACTTTCCACAACACACTAGTAATTTCGACAGGAATTTCCTGGTTTAAGTTAAAATAGGAGATATTCTGAGATTATGGATGTCTGAAATTCTTCTGAAATGCCAAATAAATTCCCTTTCTTTGACTCTGGAGTGACCTCTACCTTCATATATACAGAAGCAGATTTGATGAGTTTTGGTTATTACATATTGTCAAAGTCTTCTTCAAAGTGCTTGTGACAATTTATATACCATCCCACCACTAGTAAAAAAATAACTCAGTTATCTTTGGAAATGCATGGTAATGTCAGCCTTTGTGTTTGATTTTTCCTTAACTGATGAGCATGAAATGTTATTCTCCATTGTGCTTTTAATTTGTCCTTTTTCTAATTACATGTAAGAATTAACAGCTTTTTATTAATTTATTGGCTCTTCAGCTTTTTTTTTTTACTTAGTGTCTTCTACTTTCGAATTTTATAATTCTTAAGATTATACATATATATATTTTCTTATGCTTTTTTAAAAATCACAAATATATCCTTCTTATTAGTGTTTTAATTATGGATCCATGTAAAGCAAAATTGGTTTTTATTGATATTTAAGATTGATTCATTTGCCTATAGATAATATTACTATATTAGATTTTTCTATTTCAATTTTATTTAAAAACTAGAAGCCTGGTACACAAAATTCATGCATGGAGATTTGTCCTTCAGCCCAGCCTGCTCCCTCTCAAATCTGGGACCCCTTGAGGGATGTCCGACTGCCCGTTTAGGCCCAATCCTACCTGGATCGGGCCTAAATAGGCAGTCGGACATTAGGATCAGGACTAAATGGGCAGTCAGACATCCCTCTCACAATACAGAACTGGTGGCTCACAACTGCTCACCTGCCTACCTTCTTGATCAACCCTAACCATTCCGCTGACAGCCTGATTGATGCCTAACTGCTCCCCTGACAGCCTGTTTGCCCCTAACTGCCCTCTCCTGTGGGTCTGGTCACCCCTAACTGCCCCCCCTTGCAGGCCTTCTCTCTCCCAACTATCCTCCCCTGCTGAACTGATCACCCACAACTGCCCTCCCTTGCAGGCTTAGTCCCTGCCAACTGCCCTCTCCTGGCAGCCATCTTGTGGTTGCCATCTTATGTCTACCTGGGGGCAGGATCTTTTGACCACATAGGGGCATTATCTTGTATGTTGGATTGATGGTCAATCTGAATATTATTCTTTTATTAAATAGGATAGAGGCCTGGTGCACGGTTAAGGGCCAGGTGGTTTGCCCTGAAGGGTGTCTAGCATCAGGGTGGGTGTTCCCTTGGGGCATGGGGTGGCCTGGGCGAAGGGGCTATGGTGGTTTGCAGGCCGGTCACACCCCCCAGCGACCCAAGCAGAGGCCCTGGTATCTGGGATTTATTTATCTTTTATAATTAAAACTTTGTAACCTGGAGCAGAGCCAAGCCTTCTGCTCACATAGCTATTGAAACTTTGTTGCCTTAAGCGGAGGCCTGCTGGCCAGGGTGTAGGGAAAGCTTGGCTTCTTCCATTGCCAGGAGAAATCAAAGCCTCTTTCCTGCTCTCTCTGTGTCTGTAGCCATCTTGGTTGGGTTAATTTGCACACTTGCTCTGATTGGCTGGTGAGCATAGCTTGTGGGTGTAGCAGAGGTACTATCAATTTGCATGTTACTCTTTTAATAGATAGGATTGTATATTAATGTAAAGTAACATGCTTAGTCATAATACATTCATAATTACTAAACTTTTTGTTAGACATAATAGTTATTTTATTTTGTAAAGTCAAATAATAATGATTATCCTTTTCTAATTTTATAACTATGATTTATTTTATAGCTTTATACCATATTTAAATCTCTCCATACAATATTGACAAATGAATAAAAGAGATCTTAGTGGATATGCCTATCTGGCCTGTCACTTTAAAAGGGTTACTTCGAATATTTAACTACTGTTATTTTTATTCATGTGTGAGTGTCATATTTCATATACTTTTCTCTATTTTTTTATGATAACAACTATTTTCATCTTAGCAAATACGATATATGTAAATATAATTTAAGAATATGATTTATCTTTGCAATCATTAAATAAACATATTTGGTTATGGACCATTTTGGAAACTGAAATCACTTCATTAAAAATACTTAACTTTTACTATTGTTTTAGCATTTGATTTAATACAGTTTTCAATTCTTGATTTTTAAAAAATTTTCATTATATTTTACTGACTTGCCTTCATTATTATGATTACATTATTTTCACAACATAAATTCATTACTATTAATTTCCTCTCCAAACAAGTTTATAATATCTATTCTTGAGAGTTTGTTAAGATTTCTGTATAGATTTATTTGCACTTGATATTGTATTAAGGCAGCAAAAAAAATATGTTATTATATATTTAATTTCTTAATGATTATTGGACATTCAGGTTCTTAACATTTATAAATTTCAAATAAGTAATATGTTTGAAAAAAATTATTTAAGATTTAATATAAATGCAAAATAACCCCAAATGTTTAACACAAAGTATCTTATAATGTTATAGTCAAATGATAATGTACCACATTTTCAGCTTATAAATGAGGAAACCCAGCCTAACCCCTGTTACCAGGCAGAAATCCTAGCCCTATTACCCTGGTATAACGTCATAGAACAAATTCCTGATTATCATTGTTTACTTCAGGACCTAAAGCTAACATAAACAATTTTACCCACATACACACTTTACTTAGCAATTTTCCTTTTATATCCATGGAGCTTGTTATTTTCATTTTTCCTCTGTAGTTCTTTTTGTTTGATTTTCTAACTTTGTATTTTAACTGTCATTGCTACTAGTATGTCTTCAGATCAGAGAGAATGTACTAAAAATTCTAAATGACTGTGTCATCTTAAATGGAAAAATTTACAAGATTTATAATAATTCCAACTTTTTTTTTTCTCAACCTGTCAGTTCTTAGGCAATACTACAAAATTCTTACAGCAGGAGGAATCATCTTTCTATACCTCACTGCAACTATTTTTATTTTATTTTAATTTTCTAGGATGTCTATAAAGGAAGATATTCAAGTGGTAGAAATTAGTTGTGGTTGTTAACACTAGGTGTACTATACTATATAGTAGAGGCTTTGGGAAAAAAAATAATTGTGTACGAATGATGAGGCCTATTACTGAAATTAAGCCATTATTTAGGTGGTTTGAGCATTGTAGAGCTGTAGATTCATTGTAAAGCTATGAATGGCTCTGGTAATTTTTTTAGTTTTTCTATTAAAGCTTCTCCATTTCTCATAGCTATTTAGTTATGCACAATTAGGCAACATTTACTACTACAAAAATCAACCACAGTCAAAGCCTCTTGCTCAAAAATATCTATCACAATAACTTGCCCTGGTGTCTAGAGTTTTATATTTTATATTGATTTGTTTTCATTAAAGCATTATTTTCTATTAAAATGCAAATACTCTTGAAGTTTGTACTTAAATTTTTGTCATATCTAGTTGTCATACAGGACCCAGAGGAAATTTAAGATTCTATGGAGATATATTTTAGTGCTGGTGTGGAAAGAAATGTGCTGAAAGGAGATAGTATGGCCCAAGAAAGCAAATATTATAGGGTAACTGTAGGAAACCTGTATCATATCTCAAATTTTAGTAGCCTTCTCAGAATACTAAAATAATCAGTGGAAATACATACTGCTTTCTAACATGCAAAATCTTTAAATTTGAACCTATTTGTTTGGAAATTTAAAAGATCAATAAGTATATGAGTATTTCTGTCTTCCCAAAAACCTGTTGAGGAGATAGAATAAGGCTAGACAGACAGGGACCAGGTAGAGTAGGGGGTGGGGGAAGGAGAGTCTTGCAGATGCCTGCAGAATGCAACTTGATTGACCATGTCCCGTTCCAAGAAAAACCACAGAGACAGACAAAATAAGCTTCAAAATGTATGGATGTTACTAAGGCAGGCAGCTTGCAGATAATCAAGGATGTTTCTAAGGTAGAATTCTTTGAAAAAAATAATCAGAAGCCAGCATAGTATATATGCTATTATACTATAATATAATAGCATATATTATATCACCCCTAGACAAAGAAGCTTAAGGGGAAACCCACTTTGGACACTCTCCCTGCCTACTGCAGGGAGCCCATCTATCTCTAATAAACTTTCCTTCTGCTTACCATCTTGTTCATGAACTCATTCTCTATTATATCATAAAACTATAAAATGAATGTGATTCAAATATGTTTGGCTTCTTTATGTTAAATTTTGAATAAAAAGCAACATATTTTATACTTGCTATTAATATGGTTATTCCCAATTTAAGTTTTACAAAGCTCTAAATTTGATATATTAATTTTAATGTTTGTTACACTATATAATATAAAAAAATATCAAGGCACTTGCATTTTCATCAGGACATTATTACTTAAATTAGTGTAGGCTTATAGATATTAGAAATTGTGTGTTTGATAAATTTTAATATGTGCTTTATACATAAGAAAATTTATACTTAATACTCCTTATTATCAGGTGCAACCCTTTACATTGATAAGGGTTGTTGTGTGTTTTTTTTTACATATAAGATTAAGTAAAGAATTCATATTGCTAAACTGAATTCATATTGCCTGTTGTGATTACTTTTATTACAGTTCAAAGACATGTGCATGTTATATGTTGTTCCTTTGTTCTTATCAATAATTGATATAAATAATATAGTTCTCTAAAAAGATTTAAAGTCTACAAAAGATGAACAATACCACCTAAGCCAACCTTTCATCTTGATATGATTCTCCCTTCATAAAGTTAGAGTTAATGAATATTACACATGAAGCTTGCTTAAAGTAGTTCTGCATATATTACCTTTGGGAACCTCTTTCCACGTCCCACGTGGTTCAGGGTTCCCGGTTCAGGGTTCGGGTTCTGAAGGAGGCCGCATGCAAACGAAATGAGAGATCAGAAAACATTAATTTGGCGATATTGGGGGGCCAGTCGGGAGCCTTCCTCTAGTGGAAAGGACTGCCACTTGCTCTGGCCTTTTTCTCCCTTTTATTAAGGCTTTGGGACACACCCCTAGCCTTTAGGCAGAAAATAACAAAACAGAAATTAACATGAAACAAACAGGTAGAGGTTGCTTCAGCCAACAAATCTTTCAACTAAACAGTGAGTGATTGATTAGCTCTGATCTTTCAGAGCAGTTAAGGTTGACCAGCCTTCTGGCCTCCTGTTTACATCTATTTAGTAAGAACAATGTTTGGTTTCCGACATCTCCCCGGTTTTCTTTCCTCTAAAAAATCTTGCATCTTCAGATTAGAAATAAATATTAAGAACAAAAAATAAGACAAGCAACAATGGCTATGCTAAGAGGTAAATGAATAAGTCTATAGTATCTTTCTTTCTGGACCAACAGTCCTTTGAGTCCCAGTTTCAATGTCCAACAGTTTTTTGAGTGTACATGTTAGGCAATGATATTTCAGTTCTGGATGGTGGACAAATGGTGGCAATGCAGGTCTGACCCTCTCTGGTTTGGTCCTGGGCAACCTGCATCGATTTACAGCTGCTGACTGTTAGGATGGCAAGGTGTCTTCAGCATCTTCCATCTCTGGACTGTTTCTCCTCTCATCTTCATAGCTGGAACATTCTCTGTTGTAGGAATTCACATGGTCTTGGAGCTGTTTTTCTGAAAATATATAAACATTGTCGACCAAAAGTTAGTAAAGGAATTTTTTCTATAAATTTGACTTTGGATCCTTTTTATTTTTGCCCAAATGATTTTCCTTTAGCTTATTTTAATACTATGTATGTTTTTCATGGGTGTCTTGCTGTTAAGTAAAAAAAAAATTTCTAGATGTAATTTGCTTACAGGATACTTTTCCTTACATAATATTACTGTACTATCCCCCCTTTTTTGAATTATTATGAGGCTTTTGGAAAATTTTTATAATGCAAATATGACTGCTTTGTGTTTATTGCATGTTAAGTAATTTTACCATGCAATGAACTACCAATAGAAATTTAAGTTAATACTTTAGGAACAACTTTTTTCCAGTACAATTAAATTTTCTTGAATATTCACCTATTTCAATTAACCAATTCAATTAATTTAAAAATTTAACTACTATTTTATTGTTAAATTTAATATTCTAACAACAATCTTAGTTTTATCCTGTAAATATTAGTGGAAAGGATTATTTGCATTCTTGAGTAGGCCCTGAGCATTCCTGGTGTTAAGTTGGATTTACAATATAGGGCAGCTGTCAGCCAAGTCTGTCTGTTGCTGGGTCCCAATCTGAGCTGCACCAAATCTTTGTCTGTAATCTGTGTCCCGAACGGAGTTGGGCCAAGTCTCTGTCTTGTCACCTGGGTCCCGATCAGAGAAGGGCATGGGAAGTGAAGCAGCCATGGGGCAGGAGACCTCCATCAGAAAGGGCGAAGGTTCAAGCCCCTGCAATGTTGGGAGGTGAAGATCTGTGCCTCACCTCTGTTGATCCCCAAGTTTTCTCCTGATGGCCCCTCTGCGACTGTGCCTGTCTTAGGTTGTTCCTCCCCTGAGGAATCTTACCCGTCACTGGCTAACCAGCCATCCTCCAGGGCCAAGCAAGTTGATGTGAAGTTCAGTTCTGTCTCCTTGGTAGCCATTGCCCTTGTGGCCTCCACACCCAGTACCTGCCTTGGGATCTTCTCGCCTGCTGGCAGGGTCCCAGCACTGATCACATATCTTGGGAAACCCAGGTTTCTTCTCCAGTGAGGGCCCAGCTCACACCACTGGGTGAGAGACAGATTCATGGTACCAGCCAACACAAGGCTTCAACTTCAGCATGAACAGAAAGCTCAGGCGATAGCTGTGGGTGGGTCCCTCTTGGCAAAAAGAGCAAGAAGAGCCAATATAGAATGCTCAAGTGTCTTCTCACTGCCTTAATTCCTTTCATGTTATTTTTTAAAATTGCTACCAAATATTCAGAGAATTAGATTGTAAGTTTGTTTGGGATATTTGTCAAAAAAAATTATAATGACATTGTAGAATAATATTATGTAAGGATATTCTTTGTTCTAGGCCATGGCAATTCAATTTCAAACTGGCTATCAATTTCTTTTTGTATAGACAAGGTCTTAGCTACTTTATTAGAATACTTAATCAAATTGCTTACAAAAACATTGGCTCTTTATTTAGCTGAAAACCTTGACTTTTATTTAAAAAGCTAATTTATTAATTAAAGTAGGTATCTTAATTTAAAAAACAAAGCAAATTTAGTAAATGTTTATGTCTGATTCACAAGCCATAAATGTTGCCCCGCCTCTAGATTAAGAATCAGGCAGCTATGGGCTTTTTGTCATTTTAAATTCTAATGTTGGAATTTTTTGCTCGCTTCGGCAGCACATATGTTGGAATTTTAAGAAATACTTAGTTACTTAATTTTGCCCTTCTTAGAGACTACAAGAAACAGGGGAATCAGTACACCTAAGGGTTCTTACCCATGAAGGGTCAGGAATATAAGTCAAAAATACTTCCCCATGTGCCCCATGTAATATTACCGTACAGCTGGTAACTGTTGGTATTGCAAGAAGTACGTTCTTAGGCGTCTGTACAGTCCTCTTTACCATGCTCCCGGTGACATAGGACCCCAAATTCCTGTAGGAATAGCTTGTAGAGCAATATCAGGAGTCAAAGTGACTGCTATAGTGCTGTTAAGATCCAGGCCTGCGCTTTCTGGAGTTGCTCCGATGAGGGAATCCACTGTGCGCCTTGCAGGGCAGGTTTCCCTATTAATAACGGGACTGGGGGGGCACCCCTCTGGCCATGTGACCATACCCTGTATCTTGATTTAGAGGCTGCCCATTTCTATGAAATTTTTATTTACACTGCCTGGCCCAATGGTTACCTCTCTGACATCTAGGACACCGAGAGACTGGATCTCTCAGAGGCTGAATGTTTATGTCTTTCCCTAGAGTGCTACCTTGTGTCCTTCTTAGAGGCCAAAACCTTTACAACGTTTAAAATATACTTATTAATTCTCATTTGATAAAGCTTTCCATGAAATTTCAAGTATATCTGATTGGTTAAATTTAAGGAGATGTCCTTTAAAAAGAGAGGACAAATTTCTTGTTTACTCTGGGCCCATGGAGCTTTCCAATAATCATTTCTGTTAAAGCCTTGAAATTTTAACATGGAAAAAACCATCAAATATATATATTGATATATGATTTAAAGATTATAATATTTTTTATAATTATCTTAAGATATCAATTATATTTTAAACTATCAGTTGGGAATCACAGAATTAATCCTTTTTTATTAGACTAATCAACAATGTATTTTGAATTCCTAATTATTAGAGAAATTTTATTTTATTTTCTTCCAATTTAATTTGCATTTAGCTGAAAACCTTGATTAATAACACAAAATCATCTCCTTTTGGTTCCTTTACACCATTTTTCTTAAAAAATAAAGACCAGTTCTGGGTTTTTTTCTGCACCTTTTGTAGAGAGATTCCAGCTTAAAACCCTGTTTAATATGTCCAAAAAGGTGGACAATTGCACGCATTTCTTTTTAAGCCGGCTTCTCTCCTCACAAGTACAGAAATTCCAGACACATCTCTAAATTTTTAAAACTTTTTCAAGGCGAGAAAGGAGACTTTAGATTAGTATACTGGGAGAGTGGACTTTCATACTGGATTGCCACAGTGTCTCTCTTCCTTCCCCATCCTGCTTACTTTGGGGGAAAGCATCAGTAACAGATCTGGCCCAATTTCTTTTCATGCTTAAAAGATAAAGACAGATCTTTAATTTTTTCTTTCTTTTTTGCTTTCCGAAGTAATAACTAGCACCTAATTTGGCCAAGATTAGCATTTCCCTGCGATTTCTCTTATAATTTTTAAATGAAACCTTCAGTAATCTCATTCCAGGAGAGCAGAGAGCCTTGAGCCTTGCCCTCTCCTGCCACCTTTGAATTTCTCCACACCAGAGGCGGTTTCAGCAGTGGAGTTTCAGTTATTACAAATTTCAAATTCCAAATGCAAACTAAGATTTTAATCTGAACAAGGAACCACATTATTTAAGCATGCAAACCAAAAGTCTATAATAAAGTTTACATTATATTTATAACCTAATTCTTCCCCATTAGCCTGGCTGCAAAAGACGTTCCCACCCTACTTACAGATTGCGACTCTGTAGTTAATCCGTGGGCTTTGTGTACCTTGAATTCTCCTCACCTTTTCCTAGGTGAATCTTCCCTCACCATTTTCCTTGGTGAATTTTCCTTCCTTCGCTCTTAGGCGAATAATACCTTCTCCTCCAGACGTCCCGCGGTCAGGCGCCAGATGTGGGAACCTCTTTCCACGTCCCGCGTGGTTCAGGGTTCCCGGTTCAGGGTTCGGGTTCTGAAGGAGGCCGCACGCAAATGAAATGAGAGATCAGAAAACATTAATTTGGCGATATTGGGGGGCCAGGCGGGAGCCTTCCTTTAGTGGAAAGGACTGCCACTTGCTCTGGCCTTTTTCTCCCTTTTATTAAGGCTTTGGGACACATCCCTAGCCTTTAGGCAGGAAATAACAAAACAGAAATTAACATGAAACAAACAGGTAGAGGTTGCTTCAGTCAACAATGTTTCAACTAAACAGTAAGTGATGAGCTCTGACCTTTCAGAGCAGTTAAGGTTGACCAGCCTTCTGGCCTCCTGTTTACATCTATTTAGTAAGAACAATGTTTGGTTTCTGACAATTACCCTAAGAAAGTACTTACTAGTTTATAGGTTGAGAGTTATTTTAAATACTAGTTATAGTTACAATGTAAATAAATCTTGTGCTAGGTGTTATGTATCTGGGGACAAGCAAATCTGTATTTGGGGGCAAAATTGATGTTAGCTGTTAAAAAAAATCTGCTTCTCCTCAAGGCAAAAGTTTAGGAAAAAATAGTATTCTTCCCACTTGGTGTCATAAACTATGACACCAAGACAATTTCAGTCATATTATATACCATGTTTTAGTTAAAATTAATTTAATTTCTGGTAATATAACCTTGACCTACAGTATAGTTGCTCCTTAAGCTCTACAATTATAAAACAATATTATATAAAAATACTAGTAGAAATAAAATACAATGATTCATTGCTATCTTTAAATCATAGGTTATACATGTCTTTTCTTCAACTGTATAATGTTTGTATTGTCCAACAGAATATTTATTTATACTTCCATAATTATCGCTGCATAGATAACTGTTTAGATTTCAAATAAAATTTTTAAGAATATATTCTTTAAAGAATTAAGGAAAAAATAAAATTAAAGGCATGCATAAATGTAATAAATATCACTTATTGTTTTAGGCAATATTTTGAATACAAATGTTACTTATTATAAGTTCAAAGCCTGTACAATAGTAATTATTAACTTTTTAATTCAGTAGTTTTTTCCCAAATATATATTTCTATGTGCACATTGGGAAATTTAAGAAACAATAATATTGTTAGATATATTAATTACTTGCTATGCACATCTACTTTATTTCAAAACCACAATAAAAATATAAAGAACTTTCTTTGATTACCGAGGTTGTTAGAATTCTCTGCTAAAAGATTTGAGTTAATATCTTGCTTTTGGGAATCCTTTTTAAAGCATCCCTTTAAAATTGTAAAGAGTAAATGAGATGAAATATACTAAGAAAACTGTTGTAAAGTTGATGTAGTGATGCTTTATCTCATTTCACCCTATTAGTGTTCGTTAAATTGTGTTGATAAGCAGGTAATTGCTCAGATGCTTACACAGATTACTAAAGGAGAGAAATCGTATTTTCAATTTATCACCTCCACAGCACAGATCACAGTTAAATTCTGCGAGTATGTTTTTCATAGACACATGGTAAACAAGCCAATGGATAAGCCAAAAAAAAAACAAAAACATATTTATTACTAGAGGCTCAGTGTGCAAAATTCATGTGCTGGCCAGTTCTTTCAGCCCAGCCTGCCCCCTCTCACAGTCCAGGAACCCTCAGGGGATGTCCTACTGATGGCAATCCGTGGGAGGCCATCGGCTGATCAGGAGAAGGTGCCATACCTATCACCCGCTGCTGCTGCCACTGCTGACTGCTGTAGCCACCAAGGTGTTTTCATCAACACAGACCTTTCTTTTTTTTATCCTTACCTGAGATATTTTTCCTTTCTTTCTTTCCTTTCTTTTTTTGTCCTTACCTGAGATATTTTTCCATTGATTTTTAGAGAATGTGGAAGAGAGAGGGAAAGACAGAAAGAAACATCAATGTGAGAGGCACACTTCAATTGGTTGCCTCCTGCATGAATCCTGACCTGGGCCCTGGCCAGGGAGGAACCTGCAACCTAGGTATATGCCCTTGATCAGAATCAAACCCAGACCCTGCAGTCTGCAGGCCAAGGCTTTATCCACTAATCCGAACCAGCTTAGGAATGATATAAAATTTCTTAGTCCCTCCAGAGTGGACCTTTGTTTTTCTCCAGGAGTGAGGTAGAAAAACCCTAGATCGCCTTCTTGGATTCTTATTAGCCAAACAAGTGGCATACTGCAAGCTTAGCAATGAGTGGTCAGAAAAAGTGTTTCCTCTGTAGTTCCCAAGTAGAGGCAGGACTGCTGGTGCGCAGTAGCCATAAGCTGCTAAGGACCGGGCCTCCCTACGGGTTTGTGTCTCCACTCCAGCCCTTCTGTATGTTGTTCTGTATGGCTCTGGGGCCGGGCATAAGTCACCCTGTGTGTTGTTCTCTCCTTCTCCGGGCTCACGCCTGGCCCCTCCTGAGCTGGCTGTGACTGTTACTGCAGCCTGGCCTAATCTACATATTACATATATATATATATATCTTCTATTTATTTATTTATTTTTTGTTTATTTAATTGATTTTTTACAGAGAGAAAGGGAGAGGGATAGAGAGCTAGAAACATCGATGAGAGAGAGACATTGATCAGCTGCCTCCTGCACGCCCCCTACTGGGGATGTGTCCACAACCAAGGTACATGCACTTGACCAGAATCGAACCTGGGACCCTTCACTCTGCAGGCCGATGTTCTATCCACTGAGCCAAACCGGTTTCGGCAATTGCTCTTCTTTTTAATGTGGATATTTATAAGTAATGGATATCTATAGTTATTTTAGTTAGCTAATTTATTAACTATTTTATTTTTCCTGTCACTATTTATACTCTCTTCCACCTCCACCGACACCCCTTCAATCACCACATTGTTGTCCATGTCCATGAGTTCTCTTTTTTTCTCAATCCTTCCACCCCACTAATACCCGCCATTTCAGACACACACACACACACACATGCACCAAAGCTGTCTGCCTGCTCTCTATCTATGAGTCTGTCTCTATGTTGCTTGGTAAGTCAATTTGGATATTAAATGATAAATAGTAATGGTTTCTTATCAAAACCTTTTCCTTTTGGCAACTTGAGATGTCTGAAAGTGAAAAGTCTCTAAAGCAGAGAAGGAAACTCTTCCTTACTGCTTAAACACAGAATAAAAACCACAACAAACATAAATAATGTTTTTGCTTGTTTTGGTAAATACCAACATTATCTGAGTTTTACTTTTGGTCAGGAATTATGCTTGGAAAAGTACATAAATTATTTGGTTTAATTGTCACAATTTTACTTGATGGTAGATTATGAATAAGCTTAGGTTTAGAAAGGTTAAGAACTTTACTAGAAGTTACTTAGCTAGGTTAAAAGCTGTTTCCAAGAGGTGTCTTTGGTTGCAAATAATGAAAGTAATACTAAACTAACCTATGCAGAAATAAGAAATTCAATATTGATGCTCAGAGCCATTTTACAAAATCCATGAGTACAAATCCAATTGAGCATTAAAAAGTGGTTGTTTCCTGGTATTGAATAGTTCTCTGTGTCTTAAATTGATTCATTCTTCTATATCTGAAAAATATATGCTTCAGCTTTTATGTTTTCATGGTACAATTTGATCAAATTTCACATATTATGGCTTCAGAAACCTGAAGTTAATGATTTTTTTCTCTGTCTCAGCTTAGTTGAGATATGCATTCATAGACCAATTACTCTAAAAGAGAAGGATGTCACATTATGTGCATTTACGTGAACCGCACAGCCCTCTCCAGGCAGAATGAGAAATTAATAAAGTCATCTAAAAAGTGGTTCCTACAGGAGCAGAATGGCACAGTACTTAATCAGGATTAATTGTCTCAAAATACATGAATTGAATACTACTCAGTTTCATTTTTTAAAAGTCTTTTGCATTTTATTTTTGTATTTTTCTATCTTTTCCCCAGACAGCACTAAGTAGTTGCTGTGGTCTGTAGCTCTCAATAGCAGTTAGATTGCACAAACAACTGGAAAAACATTCAACTGTGGGTGGTAGACAAACAATGGAATATACAGATGATGTGTCATAGATTTGTACACTTGAAACTTATATGATTTTATTAACCTATGTCACCCCAGTAAATTTAATCAAAAAAAGAAATCAATGAAGAGTACTTAAATACAAAAAAATGGTACTAAATTACCACTTATTAAAAAAATTAGGAAAATATTAGATTTATGGAAACCTTACTGAAATTATATGCATTTTTGTAAGAGAAGTTTGTAAACACAGCAATAATGTTTTGAATTATAAAAATTGAAAAATTAATAAAGAATATATTACTGTGTTAGGGAAACTCTATAATACAAAAAGTAATTAGGTTGTAAGTGATTTTAATGTATGAAAGTTAGGAAGCTCTACGATTCTTTCTGTTCTCATGAGAGGGCTAATGGTCTGAGTGATTCCTGGCATTTGAATTGTTGCAAAATAAAGACACATGGACTTTTAAATTTTAAAATCAAGGCAAATAAAAGTTCAGAATGTAATTAATTCTGTACAAGGAAACAAAGACTTCATCCAATGAGTCTACTCTTGTGTTTGGCTTTAAGCACAATAAAAAAAATGGATGAATGGAAGACACTACATTTCTCACACACCTTTGGAAGTGGAAAATTTACAATGAAAGATTTGATTATAAAAACAGTGGAAATTCACAATTATAGGAAAATTTTACAACACAAGATACCATTCCTATCTATAGAATATGATTATTAGGTTTGGTGAGGTCTCTTAAAATATCTATACATACAGCTTTATAAAAAAAATATGAAATTTAGCCTAAACTATTGCTATGACAACTGAATGGAAAATTCCAAAAGTTTATTTCATTTGATAATCTGAGCTGAAATGTATTTCTATGGCTAATGAGCAGAGTAGGCTCAAGGCATTTAAAATTTGGCAACTGGACATGCCCCATAACAGCCACATCATGGATTTTAACCAGTATTTGCCCAAATTGTACAATCTTAAACTATTGGCTCACAATATATAAACATGGCTTTTATGAAATATGAATTCACTTTGCCAACACATTTTTTCCTCTTGGCCCAATGCACATTTCTGTGAACACAATAGCTCTAAAAAATATATCCATCTCTAGAACATGCCAGTACAATAACAAGAAGGAAAACTGACAGTTTTATAATGACTGACAGCATAAAGATTTTAGAGAGGCAAATTTATCTTCCAAATCACTGGAAATTATTAAAGACACATTGTATTCCATGTGTTTGCCTGAATAAAATCCCAAACTGAAATGAATCAACCAGCCTGTGCAGATGGATACCATCCTACAGGACAGATTGCTTTGGAATATGAAGACTTTGCAAATTTATGGGAGTAACTTCCTTTGTTAGTTTTTTTTCTTTTAAGGCAAAAATATAAAATAGTTCAAAAGAATATCCTCTTTGACCTTTCAAAATTTTATGAAGTATTTTTTAAATGATGTTTTTTATTTAGGAATAAACAAGTTTGGAATGGCCTGTCATATTTTTATCTTTACATGTGCTAATGATTTTTAGTATCCATTTCCTAATACTATTTCTTATATACTCTGGCCTTTGAATAAGATTTTGGAGTTTCTGATATTTCTAATAAGATGCTATGATGATTGAAATCTTTACTTGCATGTAGTAACTTCAATGTATAGACTATAACAATCTCCTTTCAGTATTTGGAGGGAAAAAAAACCAACAACAACACAAATTATCAATTGTAGTGGGTAAAGAAATGTGCCATTCAAATTGCCAAACAAGGAAGGCCGTGATGCCCCACTGTGGGCATTGTGGGTAGCAGACAGCTCCAGCTGTGCATCACTGGAATATACCTCAGCAGAGAAATTGCCTTCTTCAAGGCCATGACTTCCTAAGCAGCCTGCACCTGATGACTGAGCAAAGTGGAGATGCAAATGACTGACCATGTTAGCCTATGGTAGGACAACTGATGGACAGTATAAGTCCAAGAACTCCTATTGGTATTGATCAGTTCTCTGTCAGGACTACATCACATTTGACATCTCCATCCGCTATATCCTCTCCTTTATTTCTTTTCACTAATATTGCCCCACAAATATTGTGCACTGCAAACTATGTCTTGTCCTCTAGATTTAGAGAACTCACTCTATAATATATATGCAGTATCAAATACAATCAGTAAAAAATTTATGCATGCCACTACATGGGATGGCATATAAATGTGACAGTAGGAAAGGAGGCATTTGAAACAATGGTTCAATATTTGCTAATTCAGTGTTTGTGGAGGTTTTATAGATCATAATTATTGTAAATAATAATTCACTACATAGAACATTGTTGATTTGCAGTTCTATATACACAAGTTTTGTTCTCCCTCCAAAATTATTCTATCGGAAGCCAAAGCTGGCTACTTAAGACTAGTATTTTGTACTAAGCTTATTTTAGGGTTTTATCCTAATTTCCATGAAGCCAATCTTTTTTATTTTATACTAGAGGCACGGTGCACAAATTTGTGCATGGGTGGGGTCCCTCATCCTAGTTGCGGGGGAGGACTGTGGGAGTGTATTGAGTGTCTGCCCCTGTTTAGTGTGTCATCATAGCTACTGGTTGTAAAGGTCATTTAGGTCCATATAATAATTTTATAATAATTTTCCCAACCATGCTAAAATTCCATCAGAATGTGTCTAGTTTTGCAAAATGAATTACCAAGGCCTGACTATACTTGCAAAAATGTAACAATTTCTATATAACCCTATATAGAAATATATAGGCAACATATATTTATATTGTCAGTTCGAGAAACAAAAATGCCTTCTTAAAGAGAAAATAGAGCACTGGCATATGCAAATGCCTTAAAAACTATAAATATCTAAGGACAAATATAGATGTTGATGATTATTAATATCATAAACATGTTACATATGCAGAAGTAGTGCTTTGGATCATATACATTTGTACTATTGCTTTATGAAGTCAATGAAAATTATTCATCTTAAACTCTATATATGTTTACATATAATTTAGTAAATAGTCCAAATGTGGTATTCTTATGGTGAAGCATTCAAAACATGTAACCAACAATTAAAAATTAGCTTAATGTGTTTACCAGTGAAAACTATTTGGGTGTAGTAATTGCATGAATGTCATTCTTTATATCTCTATCATAGCCAATTCAAATATATGTGCATTGTTTTGTATCATTTGGGAAATCAGTTATTAGAAACCAGTAATTTCAGTAGAGAAATATATGGAAAACCAATTGTACATCTAGAATTTCAGTAACTCTGGCTGTATTTGCATGAACATATGAGAAATGTATCAATGTATATATTTAAAGTGCTTACCATAGGGCTTTCCTTCATTCCAACTGAATGATAAAGATGTGACAAAAGTTGACTTGAGTCCTGCCAAGAAATAGAAATGTAATGGTAAATATAATATACCCTAAAATTTGACCAAATGGTGTTACATTCCTGGTCTATGTGAACTTGGATAACCTATATCACAGAGTTATTATAAGAAATTAATATTAGAAAATGTACATGAAATACTTGGTATCCATAGTTAATGTTTTCGCCTGTAGGAAAATAATGGTAATTCTGTATTTTGTTAGAAGTTAATTGAGCAGTAAAAATACCAAAAAAAAAAAAAATACCAAGGCTTGGTTCTATTTCAAGTACATAGGCAAAAATAAATATTAATTTATTTTTATAAAATAAATTTTTATAAATTTTATTTACTTTGCATTATAATTTTCTATTGAGGAATGCCTCTGGACTTTGACTTTTGGTGTCTGATTCATAGAAATGTTAAATATCTATTGACAGGCTACCTTTCATTTTAGACTAGAGGCTTGGTGCATGAAATTTGTACAGGGGTGTGTGTATCACTCAGCCCAGTCTGCACCCTTTCCAATCAGGGACTCCTCGAGAGATGTCCAACTGCCCATTTAGGCCCGATCCCAATAGGACATCTCTCTCACAATCCAGGACTGCTGGTTCTCAACTGCTCACCTTCTTGCCTTCTTGATTGCCCCTAAATGCTTGTGTCTGCCAGCCTGATCACCCCCTAATCACTCTCCGACCAGTCTGATGCCTAACTGCTCCACTGCCAGTCTTATTGCTCCTAACTGCCCTCCCTTACAGGCCTGGTCACCTCTAACTTCCCTCCCCTGAAGGCCTGGTCATCCCTAACTGCCCTCCCCTGCCAGCCTAATAACCTCTAACTGCCCTCACCTGCAGGCTTGGTCCCTCCCAACTGTCCTCTCCTGCTGGCCTGATCACCCACAACTGTCCTCCCATGTGGGCCTAGTCCCTCCCAACAGCCCTCCACTGCTGGCCATCTAATGGCAACCATCTTGTGTCCACATGGGGGCAGTCACCTTGTGTGTTGGAGTGATGGTCAATTTGCATATTGCTCTTTTATTAGATAGGATTATTTGAAAACATTTTCAACATTATAATAAACTAGTGGCCTGGTGCATGGAATTGTGCACATTAAAAGAGAATTAATTAGAGCAAATATTTTAATATTGCTATTTGCCCTTCCTCTATAATAGAAGTGTCAACAATGAAAGAAAATTAGTAAGATGTATATGAAAATCTTCTTCCTGTCAGATTCTGGGTCATGCTGTGGATCCTAGAGTCAGGTCCCTGTCCACTACCCGCACAGGCTTCGAAAATGCAGGAAACCCAAACCCGGCTGGCCCCACCTCCATCAAACCCCTCCTGGTGGGGGGTGTAGCCTCAAGTCCTCCAGTCTGGTGCCAGGAGGGGGGCATGGCCTGAGGCTCCCCCAGCCCAGCGCTGGTGTAGGGGTACATGGTTTGAGGTCCCCTGGCCCAGTGCTGGTGTAGGGTGGTGGAGCATGGTGCCAGGGTGGGGAATGGCACGTCCTGAATTACCCATCAAGTCCCACTGGGCAGGGGGTGCAGCCTGAGGCCCCCTGGCCCAGTGCTGGGGCTGGGGGTATGGCCTGAGATCTCTTAGCCCTGCACCAGAGCAGGAGTGTGGCCTGAGGTCTCCTGTTAAACCTCATGGGGTGGAGGGGCACAGCCAGGCACCATGCAGTCCCAGGTCCCTGCTGTTTGGTTGTGATGTTATGGTGTCCTGGCTAATTTGCATACTCCTCTATTATATAGATAGGTTATGGAACATACATGTGAAATAAAAAATAAAATTTTTAAAAGATTATTTTCAGTGTTTTCTGCCTATACTTAGTATTGTTAGACTTGTTGCCAATGTTGTATAAAAAGGTACATCAGAGTACATAGCTTTAATATGTTATGTCTCTCTTTTGTAATAAAATTTAATTTATTTTCTAGTCACAAGGAACCCTGAGGTGATGTAGAACAGGCTTATTGAGGAATGACACACCTTTGAGTCATGTCTACGGTTCAGGAAGTAATTGACTTGCTCTCACCTGTCCCCTTCTTTATTCCACTCATTATCCAAGCAGTGAAAAATGAGTCAGGCTTTTATAATAAAACTAAAATTAGCATTCTTTTTATCATTTAGTTGTCATATTTTTTCTCCTTTACAAGACCTTGCTTAGCTATCTATTTTGACATTTTAAACTGTTCAAAATCATGCATTTCTCTATCATTAAGTATATCACATATATTCTAGTGTAAATTGTGTGTGACAATAAAATATGAATCCTAAAGTCAGAACTGTCAGAATAGCATTAAATTATTCATTTATACCAGGGAATATCCCTTAATGCTTATTCTTATTAAATTAAAAAATAATTACTTTTTATAGTCACTTTTAATAAAAGCCCTTTGGACAGCATTCATCCATTCAAAACTTAGGGTTTATGAGTTGAAATAGAAAAAATAAAGGAAAGGGAAGAGAAAAAAATAAAAAAAAAAGATTTGGCATACAAGTTTTCTTTAATGGATGTGCATAGATATAAAGTGAGGGTAAAACTAAAGTCATCCCACACTAATGTATCAGAAAATATTATGGGGTTTATCCAGACCTCATAAATCACACTTTGCCTGAACTGTGAGATAGTGATGGGCCTTTAGGCTGGAAAGTAGAGTCAGATGGCTCATAGCATTACAAAGAATTGGTTTTGTATTCTGGATTTTTTAAAATTTAAGGGTTTAAACAATTAGTTAGGGGCATTGTGGGAGCCCCTTTCCATGTCCCGCATGGTTCAGGGTTTGGATTCTGAAGGAAGCCACAAGCAAGTGAAAAGAGAGACTAGAAAATATTAATTTGGCGATATTGGGGGGCCAGGAGGGAGCCTTCCTTTAGTGGAAAGGGCTACCACTTGCTCTGGCCTTTTTCTCCCTTTTATTAAGGCTTTGGGACACACCCATAGCCTTAGGCAGGAAATAACAAAACAGAAATTAACATGAAACAAACAGGTAGAAGCTGCTTCAGCTAACAATGTTTCAACTAAACAGTGAGTGATTAGCTCTGACCTTTCAGAGCAATTAAGGTTGACCAGTCTTCTGGTTTCCTGTTCATAGTGAGACAATGTTTTGTCTCTGGCAGGGCATCTAATACTTTGGTAAAATAATCTAGTATGTCAGAGAAAAAGTATTAAAGTATAATTGCATTAAAGACCCTCTATTAGTTCCATAATGCAGGGTATCCCCCCAAAAATGTGTACATACTTAAGGGCTGAGAACTCACTTAATTTTGAAAACAAATTATATATTAATAAAAACTAACTTTATAATCATTCAACATGTGTATATAGTTTTGGGGGATATCCTGTATGATAGCTCAGTTTGAGCAGGCAGAAGGAAGCTAGGTAGGCAAGAACTGGGCCCTAGTCAGGGTAGGAAGTAGAAACAGGAACCCAGCTGTACAGGGAAAGAGGGGCATGTGGGAGCAGTGAGCTTTAAAATGTATGGATGTTGCTAAGATAGGCAGCTTGTATCAATCACAAGGAAATAAACCCCAATGATATTACTAAGACAGAATTATTTGAAAGAGCCAATCAGGAGCTAGCAAAGCATGTATCTACTCTTGACCAAGAAGCACATAGCCCTCTGCTTTTCCTGGTGCACGGGGTTCCTATCTATCCTATGGCACCCCTGTGCCCACATGGCTTATGGCCATATGGGATTCTGCATAGGGACCAATAGACTTTAGTTAGCTTGGATACTAAACTATACCCAGCTGCAACTCTGGACCCTGGCCTGCTTTGGGCTGTCCTGGAACCCCAGCTACACCGTTTCCAGGACTGGCTTAAAGAGAATGAGACTTTGGAAAATGAGATAAAGAAACTTTAACAGTAACTTGCTTCGGGCCCTCTTTCTGCTGCCTCATGTGGCAGGGAGTCTGCCTAACTCTCAATAAACTCTGCTTCCACTCACTATTGTTTTTTCCCCATCAAGAAGTCATTCTTTGATTTTGCAAGACAAGGAACTCTGACCCAAATGGAAATTTTGGCATCAAATTGATGTTTCTTTTCAGATTTAACACACTGGAATTAATAGTTATTCAAAGTGTGTATACAGTTTTTTGGGACATTGTATTTTTATGTTAATATTTATCTTTTTTTCTCATTTTATGGTAAAATAGACTGTTAAAAGTTATTCACACAATACTCATCTATATATTCTAAATTTACCAGTTAATAATAGCAGACTTTGTAATAAAAAAACACACAATAATTTCAAGGAAACATCTAAAGTGCTTTATTCAAAGTAATGTCCATCACTAGCTACACATTTCCCCATCTTTTAGGTAATTTGTGGATACCATCCCAATAGAACTTTTCTTGTTTTGAGGCAAATCATTCAGAGACCCAATTTTCCACTTCTTCGTATGTTTTAAAGTGCTGCTCAGGAAGTGCTTGTGCCATTGATGGAAACAAGTGGTAATCTGAAGGAGCAAGGTCTGGTGAACACAGCGGCTAGGTTAATACGTTTCCTTATCTGGTTTTGAAGTATGTGATGGTGTGTCATCATTAAGCAAAATTACTTTTTCGTGTCTTCTGGCCCATTCTGGACATTTCATGATCAAAGCATGGTTCAAATTGATTATTTGTTGTTGTTAGTGATCAGTATTAACAATTTCACCTGGTTTTAGAAGCTCCTAATACTCCAAACCTTCCTGATCTTACCAAACATAGAGCATTGTATTCTTTCTGAGACAATTTGGCTTTGCAGTAATTGTTGGTAGTTGCCTAGATTAACCGATGATTTTGTGCATTTGGGATTCTCAAAATAAGTCCACTTTTCATCGCCAGTCACAATTCCATGCAAAAAACGTTCTTTTCGTGCCTTTGAAGCAACATTTTACAAATGACTTTTCAGTTTTCCATTGTCTTTCCTTCAGTTGATGTGGCACCCAATTTCCTTCCTTTAAAATCTTTCCCATTGCTAGTAAACAATCGGGGATTATTTTCTGAGCAATGTTAAATCTTTCTGCAAGTTGTTCTGAGTTTGACACACATGTCCATCCAATAATGCTTGAAATTGTTGTTCTTCAAACTTTTTTTTCTTTTCTTTTTTTAAAATTTATTTTAGAGAGAGAGGGAAAGGGAAAGAGAGAGAGAAACAGCAATGATGAGACAGAATCACTGACTAGCTGCCTCCTGCACATTCCCCACAGGGGAACAAGCCCACAACCTGGGCATGTGTCCTTGACCAGAATTGAACCCAGGCTGATGCTCTATCCACTGAGCAAAACTGGCTAGGGCTCTTCAAACTTTTTCGGTTGACCTGGACGTTTTTGTCTTTCACATAAAAATCATCACTTTTAAAGCATTTAAACCAGCATTCACAAGTATCTTGAGATGCAGCATGTTCACCATAAGCTTTCCGAAGTATTTAATAGCACTTTTCTTCAAAATAAAGTAATGAATTAAATCTTCCCACAAATGCTTTTTGGCATGAAATTTGAAATTTTAAGTGTAAAAATATCTATGATGTTAAGACCTTCAGCAAATTTGACATATAAAGTTTTGAAGCTTGTTGTCAATATAACAAAAAAGCATACATATCAAATCACATATATACATCAACATATGTGTAACTCCATCTATTGAAAAAAATCTGCATTATTAATCAACTAGAGGTGTGGTGCATGAAATTTGTGCATGGGGATGTGTGTCCCTAAGCCCAGCCTGCACCCTCTTCAATCTGGCACCCCTCAAGGGATCTCCGACTGCCCGTTTAGGTTCAATCCCAGTAGGACATCCCTCTCACAATCCAAGACGGCTGGCTTCCAACTGCTCACCTGCCTGCCTTCCTGATTGCCTCTAATCACTTTTTCCCACAAGCCTGAGCACGCCTAACCACTCCCCTGACATCCTGAGTGATGCCCAAGTGCTCCCCTGCCAAGCTGTTTGCCCCTAACTGCCCTCCTCTGCAGGCTTGGTACCCCTCAACTGCTCTCCCCTGCAGGCCTGGATACGCCCCAACTGCCCTTCCCTGCAGGCCCAATTTCCCTCCCTTTCAGGCTTGGTTCCTCCCAACAGCCCTCTCCTACTGGCCATCTTGTGGCGGCCATCTTGTGTCCACATGGGGGCAGCCATCTTTGACCACATGGGGGCATCCATATTATGTATTGGAGTGACAGTTAATTTGCATATTACTCTTTTGTTAGATAGAATAGAGGCCTGGTGCATGGGTGGGGGTCATTTTGTTTGCCCCGAAGGGTTTCCTGAATCAGGGTGGGGGTTCTCTTGGGGTGTTGGGCAGCCTGGAAAAGGGGCCTGTGGTGGTTTGTATGCTGCCACATCCCCTGGCAACCTAAGTAGAGGCCCTGGTATCTGGTATTTATTTATCTTCCGTAATTGAAACTTTGTAGCCTTTAGCAGAGCCAAGCCTCCTGCTCGCACCACAGCTGCAGCCATTTTGGTTGGGATTTATTTATCTTCTATTATTGGAACTTTGTAGCCTTCAGTGGGTGTGTGGACTGCCAGGATGTGCGGAAAGCTTGGCTTCCTTCATCGCCAGGGAAACCCAAGCCTCCTGCTCACTCCGTGGCCACAGCTATCTTGGTTGGGTTAATTTTGCATACTCACTCCTGATTGGCTGGTGGGCATGGCTTATGGCTGTAGAAGAAGGATGATTAATTTGCATATTACTCTTTTATTAGAAAGGATACACCTGCTATAAAAGGCTAATATTCAATGTGTCCCTATGGGAGTTTGACTGGGAGTTCTATTGCTCACTATGATGTGAGCTGACCACCAGGGGGGATCATAGAATGAAGGAAAGCCCTGGCCAGAAGTTAACAGCCAGGAAAGGGAGGCCCCCAGACAGCAGCCTGAAGGCCCTTATCGGCCCTGACCACCAGCCAGGCCTAGGGACCCTACCTGTGCATGAATTTCATGCACCAAGTCTTCAGTAAATATTATATTCTCCAGAGTTATTTCCTTATGCAGAGGTGGAATGATAAATTCTTGTGTTGTAAACAATTTTTTATTTAGTTTGATTTCCAGGGCATATTTACTGGTGAAAAAAGTAAAATATGTTCTTGAATTACTACTATACCAAGAGGAAGAGCACTCTACCATCTCTCCTTAGAGAAAAAAGAAAAGTTATAGACTTGAAATCTCAAGCAAGGATTAAGCAAAAATATATGTAAAATCTGTATGAAAGAATAAATGAAATCACCAGGTGAATTAAATTTTTGTTTTCTATATCCAATTATGTTTATTATGAATAAATCACTTCATGGTATATTAAGTATGTAAATATAGCCATTAGAGGTAGAGTTAATGAAGTAAAGAAATAATTTATAACAAACAAATATATTTTTAGGCATGTGTCTATTCACTAGAACCCAGACTTTAATTTGAGTCTAGAAGAAAAGAAAAGTGGTAAATATGTTGGTAGTAGATGAAGAAAGCACATGAGAGTAATTTTGTCTAATTCTTCTCATGTAAAAACTCATAGGACACCAAAACCGGTTTGGCTCAGTGGATAGAGCGTTGGCCTGCAGACTGGGGGGGTCCCAGGTTCGATTCTGGTCAAGGGCATGTACCTTGGTTGTGGGAACATCCTCAGTAGGGGGCGTGCAGGAGGCAGCTGATTGATGTTTCTCTCTCACTGATATTTCTAACTCTCTATCTCTCTCTTCCTCTCTGTAAAAAATCAATTAAAAAAACAACACAAAAAATAAACCTCATAGGACACAGTTTCTTATAAAGTTGAATATGGAATATAGTGGCAACCATACTCCTCAATTAATGAAAGTATATATCTGCAAAATCACATTTCTACTGCTGTACATAGCACATTTATGCATAATTAACAACACTGGAGAAAATTCAAATATCTATCAGTTGGTAATTCAATATTAAAATTGTGTATATTCATCCAGTAAGATACAACTCAGTAAAAAACAACAACATTCTGCTAAATGCAAACATGTGGATGAATCTCAAAAACAGTAGGCAATTTGATCATAGAAAAGGCTAATACTGTAATTCTATTTAAATAGCTGTCTATGAAGAACAAAACCAAGGAACAATATATTTGATCACTGGCTTCCAAGGCCTGAATCTATGGACAGAAAATTAACCTCAAAGAAAATGAGGGGACTTTTTGAAATTTTGAAAATATTCATCTTGACTGTAGTCATGGTTATATTACTGTATGCATTTGTTAAAATCCAGATTGGTTTATTTTATAATGGTTATATTACTGTATGCATTTGTTAAAATCCAGATACACCTAAAATGTGGATTTTTAAATAATTTAAATACCTCATCTTATCTACATAATTAAATAACATAAAAGCTCAGGCAGTGTGGCTCAATGGTTGAGCATTGACTTATGAATCAAGAGGTCACTGTTCAATTCCTGATCAGGACATATGCCTGGATTGTAGGCTTAGTCCCCAGAAGGGGGCATGCAGGAAGCAGCCAACCAATGATTCTCTCTCATCATTGATATTTCTATCTTTCCTTCTTGCTTCCTCTCTGAAAGCAATACAAATATATTAAAACAACAACAACAACAACAATAAAAGTTGAATATAAAATATAGTGGCAACCATACCCTCAATTAATGAAAGCCATCAATTCAAAAATAAAAATAAAATATCTTAGGGAATATTTGACTAGCATGTAAATGTAACAAACAAAAACACATAAAACTACACAAATATAAATAATTTTTAGCATTGTCTGTGTACTGCCATGAAATAAAAGCCAGATTTAAGCATCATTACATATATTCAAATAAAAATTGTGTTCCTATGTGTCAGATGTATTAGGTTTAGTGTAATTAAAAAAAATAACCTCCTATCCTGACTTATTTTTTTTCAAAGTACTCCCCTCCCCACTCTCTCAGAGTAAAAGCCTTTATGTTTTAGCAAAGTTGCTGAATTATTTTTTAGATGAGGATGATTTCATCTGTCAATCTCTAGTGCAGTTATGTGGGAGTTATCTCAATTTCTACCTCTCTATGATCAATATAAGTAATTCTTGATTAATTTCAGCTGTAATAAAAATTAAATTCACAAGAAATTCTAGACAGGGTTGAAAGTTGGCATCAAAGCATGTTCACTGTTGGTCTTAGCTCCATATTCAAGGTTTTAAAGCAATGTTATTATATTTATTTTATACATTCATTCATTTATTCATTCGGTTATATATCTTTGATAGCTAATCTATGACTTGTTCAGTAGTCCCTGATCTAGTTATGACATGCACAATGATGACTAGAAACTTTCATTGTGGTTACATTCTATGAGGAAGAGACAGAAAACAAATTAGAATGTACTAGATAGCAAACAAGATAGTTCAAACTGAAATCTGAATAAATGTTGTAATCAGGATAATCTGAAAGAACGGAATTGGAAAAAGTGGTTTCTGCCTTCATGGCAATTCATCTTGAAGAGTTAAGGCTTGAATGAGATAAGGAATGGTAAGGAGTGAAACACTGAAAGAAAGGTTTACTAGCAGAAGGAAAGCAAATGTAAAGTTCTAAAGCAGGATAAACAAACAAAACAAAAATAGTAATATTTTTGAAAAATACAAGTAAGTCTTATCTCTTGAAATGTCCCTGTGACATAAAGAATAACTGGTATGAACTGATGGAGGATCTTTTAACTGATTGTTCAAAGTCTGAATGTTAATCTACTAGTAAATGCAAGGAGAAACAACTGAAGGGATATAAATATGGTAGAAATATGACCTCAATTCTGTTTTCAAATATCTGCTGTCTGATGTGTGGGAAATAGTTTGTGAAGGTTAAGGAGGAAATTGGAGTAATTAATACAATTAATTGGAGTAATTAATACAAAGGTCTTAGCATTTGGTTCCTGTAAAGGGAGATGACTGCCTGCATGATGGGACTGGAGGTGGAAATGGACGAAATTCTTCAGTTGGGATAGAACTTACTTAACATTACTGTCAACTTAATTATTACATATGTTATAGAAGGTTTTGTGGGAGAGTGCAGATTTGAGTCATTCATTTTTTAGATGTTATTTAAAACCATGGGGATAATTAAAAGAATTGCTCCTAATGACAGAAGATTGTGACAATGCATTTTAAAAGCCTCTGAAGTATATAAAACTTAGTCTTACGAGGACATTCAAATGGACCAAGATCGCTTAATAAGCCCTAACTGGTTGGGCTTAGTGGACAGAGCTTCGGCCCTCAGACTGAAAGGTCCCGAGTTTGATTCCTGTCACAGGCATGTACCTTGATTGCAAGCACATCCCCAGTAGGAGGTGTGCAGGAGACAGCTGATGCATGTTTCTCATTGATGTTTCTAACTCTCTCTAACCTCTCCCTTCCTCTCTATAAAAAAATCAATAAAATGTATATATTTTAAAAAGATCACTTAACAACTCATATTAGTACCTATAACAGAGGGCTGGGAGAATATAATATATAATTTGACTATATATTCCTGTACCACAAAGTAATAAATTATTTTTCTTATTATTGCAATTGTATTTGAAGATATTAGGCTTTTGGTGAAAGCATACTATGTTAGTGGCTCCATGTTAAAAAACAACATATCCTAAGTAATGTGTAACAAAACCTAAGATAATATTAGAGGTAAGATATTTCCATAATTATATTTAGAAATTCCCTATCAAAGGTTTTTGCTGCCATGTGACATCACTGCAGCTGATAAACTTGTTTCCCATGGAGGACAGGTAGGCAGCTCTGCCATGGCTATAATGTATACTGTAATTGAACTATTAAATAAATGGATGATGGTTAAAAGAAAGTTTCTGTTGAATTAGAGTTACATGTGAATACAGAGTGATAGTTTTCTCCCAGTTGTGTTGGCAGAGATGTCTTATCTTACAGATCTCTTAGCTGCTCAGATGAGGGCTACTTTTGGTCTAACTTATGGTCCCTTTAATTGCTCAGGTCAGAGATACCCCTGACCTTGGTTTATGGCTATTTTAATTGCTCAGGTCAGAGATGTTTCCATCTGCCTGTGGCCTTTCTCTATCCTCTGTACAAATAAGACAAGTATCTTCCAGTCCCCATCTATGTACTAGTATTCCTCTCCCATGGACCCTTCTCATTCCCTAAACCTTCCTAATTAAGCTAGCTAGCTAACCCTTTCAAAAGCAGGAAATACATGAGCAGCAAAATAAGCAATGTAGTATTGGGTTATAACTGGTAAGTATAAAATAAATATCCATAAGTCTATAGTGATATGAACAAATGTATCTATTATTTATAAATCATTTTACAAATGAATTAAGTGGACATTTAGAAGTTCTGGCTAAATAATAAACTACAAAAAAGATTGGGTATGTTTTCAAGGATTTTAAATGATTCTCTAATTTTTCTGGGATTAAGACATTTTACCTCCAATAATTATATTCCTTTAATACTCAGACTAGCTCTGCCTCAAGTGATGATTAGTTGAATAGATTCTTGAATAGTAGGAAATTCCAACTGTGTTAATGCTATAAATTTTCTATATCCAGTGGAGAGATTGTTGGTTAAACATTTGAAAGGATTATGCATCACTAAAATAAATGACTAACCTAGTATCATACTAATCCCTGTATTGCTAACTGATTATACAAAACTTCTTTCCTGAAAAAGCTGAGAAACTGTCATTCATATTAAATTAAAATGTAATGTTAGAATCTAAGAAAATTGAATTGGCTGATACATAACATCTTGAATGTCTCCTGAAGTGTTATGAGTAATTATAATAAGAGAATTCTCAGGCACATGGCAATTTCTTGTAAAATTAGGAATGATTAAGTTTGTTTTGTTATGTGAGAAAATAAAATTGACATTGCTTTCATTATGACAAGGTAGAGATGCTCTCCTTAACATTATTTCAAAATAGGTTTTATTTCTCATTATAAGAAGAAAATAAAAAGAATGTAAGAAAACTTTATTTAGATTTAAACAAGGAAGGAAAATTTCTGTTTCAGTATATTTGATCCTATGTAGCATTTTTAATTTAAAGAGTTTCCTGTAACCTTATATCAGAAGCTCTGATGTAGAGAATACCATTTGGAATTAATTTTTTTATTTTGTTCTTTCAGTTTATTCGTCATGATAAATATGTTGGAATAAATTGGTTAATGTTGAAATAAATATTTGCCTCAAGTAAAGACTAATTTTGACTATTTTGTTTTTTGTGTTTAATATATCATGTCATTTTGCCTCTCATTTTCTGTTACATTTAATATATTTACAGTGTTTTGACTTGACTCTCATCTAAAGCCTTTTAAATCATGTAGAAATAAAAGTGGTGTTGCAAAGTAAAAACATGTAATAGTGACTTTTATATTTGCTTATGTAATCACCTTCCCCAGAATAAAGATATCTGTTTAGTGTCCTTTCATTTCAAACTGAAGGACTTTTCAAAAAAATTTTAGCATTTCTTACAGTTTCACTAGTAACAAACTCCACTTTTATTTACCTGGGAATGTCTTAATTATCCTTTAGACTGTTCACTTCATTCTTGTTTTCCTTTGCAACTCAAATATATTGATTTTAATTGTGCTGTCTTTGTGTTCACTGATTCATTCTTTTACCTGTTCATATCTTCTGTTGAGCACCTATAATAAATATCCCTTTCAGATATTTTATACTTTTTGCCATCACTGACTCTAGAGATCAGGCAGAGGCATAGCTTACAGTGCTCTCAAGTGTTTTGGGGGGCAAATGCATTCTAGGAATGCACATGGTTTCCTCGGTTCTGAGCACTTTGAATGACATAATTTCCCTTTTCTGGGAAAAAAAATAATCTTTCTAAGTTTTCCTATTATATTTGGATATTCTACTTTATATTTCAACAGTTAACAGTTTGCCCCTGGTGCCTACAGGTATTTTCTTTTAATTTACTTATATTGTTTCCAAACAATGCCCATCACTATTCTGACCTTAGGTGAAAAGGAGATGAGCACCAGGCATCAGTTCTTCAAGTAGCCCCCAGATAACATAAAGTTACACAATATCTTAAGAATAGGGTCTGCTCTGTTCTCAGTGGTTGCTGTCTTCATGATCATCACCAAGTCTGGAGAGTAATGGGGCAAAGGCATTAGTGCCTCAAAGCTTTCCTACCATTTTTATGTTCTTTTAATCTTGTTCAGCATTTGCTTGGTTGCTTATATATCTGAACATTTTCCAGAGTACTGACAAAATTGGTTATGATACTTTTTGCTTGTTTTTCAATGTTTCTGTGGGGGGATGAGTGTTTGGAGCTTTATGTCATTTTGGTAATATCATTTCTGATTTTTAATTAAGTTTTAATAACAACACCATTATATAAATAACATCCCTATTTTAAACACCAGAAATTTTATCTACATGGGTTGAATAAGTTAGTTTAGGCAATAAGTTTAGTAATTTTTGAGAACAAGAGAAATAATAATATATTTCAAATACATTATTTCACATGAAAATTCAAAATTGATAACAAAAAGGTAAAAATTTTGGGAAGTTATTAGAATTTGGGCTTGTGTTTCTTAAAAATAATGGGTTGAATGAAACTTAGCAAGTAGATCTCATCCATCCTAAACATCCTATGAAGATTTTACTAATCAAACTTGTCCAGGAAACTAACTTTTCTTATATTTACGATGATTACTTCAATGTGAAACCTATTTGTTTAGCCTTTCTAATTATGTTTCTTTTATATTCTTGTTAGTTTGCAACTGGCATAGGTAAAAGGCTTCTTATTTTCTCTGATGATAGGAGAGAGGAGAGTAAAAAAACATTTTCATGCTCATGGGTATTACAAATCTCAACTATATAAAATTCCTCCAGCACAACCACAACAAAGAGAGAAGAGCAAATATCAATTCACATTTGCAAATATCAAAAAAATGTTTGTTATCATAATAACATTAACAATAAAAACCAATGGCTTTATATGTCACATAAATTAGAATTATTTATTATATGGAAAGTATCACTAAAGGGAAGTATGGCAGATAGCAAATAAAACTGTATTGTACTATGAAAAATAAACAACAATAAAATCATTATGTAAGTCACCACTTCTGTGACTGCTCAAAAGACTGTAATAAACCATATTTTATATAAATATATCAATTTCTATATCTGTTAGTTTCTATTCCATTTTTAACTATTTTATAATTTCTGTTTCAGAGGGGTAAAAGAAAGAGAACACATACCTCACAGAGCTACTTCACTTGTTGACAGACATGTCTTTTATAACAGATAAAAATGGTAACTAACATGTCGGAAAACAAATATTGTTCTCACTAAATGGATGTAAACAGGAAGCCAGAAGGCTGGTCAACCTTAATTGCTCTGAAAGGTCAGAGCTGATTACTCACTGTTTAGTTGAAACATTATTGGTTGAAGCAACCTCTATCTGTTTGTTTCATGTTAATTTCTGTTTTTGTTATTTCCTGCCTAAAGGCTAGGGGTGTCCCAAAAGCCTTAATAAAAGGGAGAAAAAGGCCAGAGCAAGTGGCAGTCCTTTCCACTAGAGGAAGGCTGTAGCCTGGCCCCCCAATATCGCCAAATTAATGCTTTCTGGTCTCTCATTTCGTTTGTGTGCAGCCTCCTTCAGAACCCGAACCCTGAACCGGGAACCCTGAACCACGTGGGACGTGGAAAGAGGTTCCCACACTAACATAGTAGTATTAATATTTAGAAATAAACATCTTTCAATCTTTGTCAATTATTATAAAATGATTTTTCATAATGCAGATATTTTAAGCACTGTGTATCATTAAATTTTCTAATAATTAACCATTTCAAGAGTTAGTATTATTATACTGTTTTGCTGGCATATAAAGAAAGGTGCTGGATTTAATATATTCTAGCACTGGATCAATTTTCAATTAGTTACTGGTACTAATTGGATAGGACACTTGACTTATTTCTGTTGCTTTACCTTTACCTATTCTTTTTTCCTTTCACTCTACCTGCAGTCTAACAGAAAAAGTCAATCTATTTTATCTACTACTTTTGTTTAAATTATCTTAAGAGATAGGATGTAAATTCACTATAACTAGCATCTCTCTATATTTCTAGCAAGACATTTAGCAATTAGTTCTAAATGATAAAGATAAAACTGACTTCCAAATAAAATGTGTTATCCATTTCAGACAGCTTCCTTATTAATCAGCATCTAAACTCTTTCTCTCCCAATGCTGTTATATTCTCAAGATCGGAGTCATTTAGTCTTTAAAGGAGAATGCAATATTTTCTATATGAATTGATTTAAAAGGATATTAGGGACTTAACTACCACTCCCACCTTCCTCCACTGACATACATAAATATTTAGCAAAAACAGGAAAAAAAAACATATTTACTTTTCCCCAATATTATCCACTTGTACCTTGCTATAAACTTCAGAAGTCCTTATTAAACTTTAATGGAAAGCTAAGCAGAATTAATATGACAAATATAAACTGTAGATTATGTCTGTGTATTTAAGGAAAATAACTTTCTTTTTAAAATGGTTCATTGTGATAGAGCCATGATTCTTTAGGAAGTCATAAAGGCCATGTTACCACAAGCCCAGTAGAAACATTTAGCTGGAGGCAACCTATTTGCATCCCAGGACTTGATCTTGGCATCTTTACTCAAATTCCTCAACCTGGCAAGTGGGCCTAGGATAGCTGCCTGCAGAATCAGCCAATGATTGTCCACTGGACCATCCACCTGTATAAAAAGCATAACCAGTTTTGCAATGGCTCAACTGCATTGTTACTCTGTATAGATCAGACATTTCCTTTAAAAACTGTTTTTATACCTAAATGAAGAAAATAGGCTATAATGGCCTACTTGCAACTTACCTTCAGACCATCCACTCTATTATAGAGCATAATAAATTTAATGTAATTATTTATCAACTACCCCACAGGTCTCTTCTGAGAATAACTTTTGAAGGTTTTTCTATCTTTAGAAGGGTGGGATTTTTTTCTATCCCTCTTCTTCCACTTCCTCCTTTGGAAAGGGTATCTTAGCATCCCACCCCCTGTAGTTTCAGCTAATACCAGGTCTGTGTTAGTGTAAAAACTTTCAAACCTGTAAAGAATTGCTGGGAAATAATATCTCAATGGATTGGGATAATGCTCCAGAAAATAGTGGTTTCTCATCTATTTTTATACATTGCAAAGGAGGGGACATAGGTGGGTTACATGAAATCCATTGATGATAGATGAGAGAGGTGGGAGAAAGCAAAGTGGGGAAACGCCTGGGATTGGATAAAAAGTAAAATGAAAGACACATACCTAGGTGGGTGCAGGATAGTTAACAGTCAACAATTAACATGATAACAATAACAATGAAGGAATTTGTGGTATCTGTTCTGGCACCCAGGCACATTAGGTTGTGCTCCAAGGGGTCCAGAAAAATGGAAGTTACAAGTCATTTCAAAGATATGCTAACAGAGATGCAAAAAAACAGACAAACTCAGTTAAGGTAAAGGTTGACCTTGTCAGTGAAGATACTGGCCTAGGACATAACTACACACCATAACTGCTTTTAATTCAAGTTTAATTTTAGACTATCTTTTGTGGTGACTTTAGGTCTCTGAGTTTGCAAGACTGCCATGCAGGCCTTCCTAGAGCTTGTCAGGTTAGCATGTGGTACCTTCCGTCCACACTTGGAAAAGCAAAGCGGAATGTCAGTGGCTCTATAATCATGGCAATGGTTATTGTGTAATGAAGGATGGACACTCCAGGATTTTCAAGAGCAAATGTGTTAGTCCTGTAGGCTTTAATTCTCTCACTCTAAAGTTAAATAAGAAAGCTTCTCTTTTATCAGATATTGTTTTTCTTCCTCTTAAAGACTACAGGAATTACATACAGGAAAAGCAATATTTTACCTCACTCCCACATCCCTATGACCCTATACACATGGCTGAGAATATGCTGTAAACCATTGCCTGAGAGCTAGAACAAGAAACTAAAAGGAAGACGATTCACAATCATAAATGCAATGTTAAATGGTGGAGATGAGGGTAATCTTAAGGGAAGAGTTAGAGATGGAAGAAGTTCCAGAGACATCTTACGATCTCATTGCTCATGAAGGTGTGCATTTGTGATTTCTCAACCAATAATGTAATTCAAACTCACATGATTATTTAAAACATCTTTTTGGAAATCCCCAGCACCCACCTTAGTTGTGATCTCATGAAAGTTTCAATGATGATTCCTCTTTTAACTCAGCTCATTAAATGAGTCTTTTTAAACTGGCAACTTTCTATAGTGCCACCATTGTGGAAATCACTTCAGTTAAGGCTTTACTTTAGGACCTATACTTCTGAATGGTTGACTTGATTTGCCAATGGAAACATTAAGGATGCCTGTTGCTACCTGGAAGGAAAGATCTGCCACTCACTAGAATCCTTGGACTTCAATGATACCTTCATTAATGACTTTACTACCTGACCATCTTCAGTGTCTTCAGCGCGTGTGTTAACATTACTGAGAGCCCTTTGCCTTCAAATGGGGGATTACGCCTTAGACCCCGGCCTAGAGCTGCCAGCCCTGCCCCATGATCCCGCAGCAGCACCATTCTGATTCCTTGGCCTGTTTGGGGGGGCTGGGGAGTCGAGGCTCTACACCCTTTCTTTATCCTGTTCCTCAGTGTCCATTCCTCTTGTTCTCCTCACCCCGCTCCTTTCTTTTTTTGCAACTCCATCGGGGAAGCCCTAGGACCAGTCAGGGGTGCAGTCCAAGTGTGTGGAGTGTGGGATTTCCAGAGAAGTGAATCAGGGTGCAGTTGGAGCCCGCAAGGTGTGCTCTGTGGCTTCGGGTGGGTATGGGTCGGGGGAGGAAGCGTGGTTCAGGAGAATAGGCTAGGAAGCGCGGAGCATCTGGATAGCTTACAAAACTGGAATCCGGTCTCCGAAGCCTCTGCTGAAGCGATGCCCACCTGTGCGGGAGGAGGCCGGGTCTCTTATTTCGTGGGATCTTAGCTGGATCTCACGGTTCCCTGGGAGGCCAGGGAATGCTGGGAGGAGAAACACCTGGTGCCCTGCTTGTCCCAGACTTGTCCAGGTGTTTTCTGTCTCAAACAAGCACCAATTATTGAAGAGGCCTCGCCACCCCTCCTCTCCCACTCAGCGTCCTAAAGCCCAGCGGGGTACCTCTGGTAAGGGGAGGCCAAAGGGCTCAGACCCAAAGGTGGTGCCCGGCGGGCAAAATATAAAAATGATTTCCCTTAAGATACTATCATCTCAATAAATGTGTGTGAGTTGAGTGAGTACATAAATGAACGTTATACTATTTAGTCTTCCACTGAAAATGTTTTGTGTTTATTTAAACAACATATTTCAGCTTTATCAAAGTTGAGAGGTCTGAGATGTAATTATGTAGGATTTGAGCACAACCATTTTGGAAACAGTGAGAGAAGTAAAAATTGCTCCAATTTATTTAAAGAGAAGAAATTTATCCTGATAAGACTTCTTTGTCTCTTTTATTTTGTTCTTGCAACAACTGATTGTTATTATTCTCATGTTAGCTTCAGGGGGAAAAAGGGTATCAATACATCAAACTGTATTAGATGATATGGATTGGGTGATAAAACGCTAATTTCCTTTGCTCATTATTTATCCCCTTTCAAGAGTCTATTTATTTTATAGAAAAAAATAGTTAATGGAAATGAAGAGCCTTATAAAATTGAATTTTTTAAAATGGAGTTTTAACTATTAAATTTTATATCTCAAACAGATGTGCATCATGAGAACCTATAAACACGGTGCTTAGGAAGGGACTTCTACTCATGGTGAGTGGTTATTTATTTGTTTAAAGCACAGAACCTGAATCCAAACATGAATGTTGCATTTTTTTTTAAAGAGTGGAATACAGTACATATCTGGTATTATATTGATCTTATCTATCTACTTATACATGATTATTTAATTCATCATTTGTTTATCTTCTTTTTCCAACTAAGTTATTGTACATTCCAATTAATTAGTCAGAGGATAGAATAACATCTGATGAAATGATGAAGTTCAGCATATGGAGACTATGAGAATGAAGCTAGTCCTTGAAGGGAAAGGTTTTAGATAGGCAAGGAAAGAGTTACTTAGAATTTTAGGCAGAAAATAACAGTGTATGCCAATGGAGAGAGTTTTATATGAAAACTACAGGCCCGGTGCATGAAATTCATGCATGGAAGGGGGGTGTCCCCCAGCCCAGCCTGCACTCTCTCCATCCAGGACCCCTGAAGGAATGTCCAACTGCCGGTTTAGTCCCCACCCCAGGATTGGGCCTAAACCGGCAGTTGGACATCCCTCTCACAATCTGGGACCACTGGCTCCTAACTGCTCACCTGCCTGCCTGCCTGATTGCCCCTAACTGCCCCCCTACCAGCCTAGTCACCCCGAACTGTCCCCCCTGACAGTCTGGTCGCACCTTATTGCCCCCCCAGAACACCCCCAGCTGACCTTCTGCCAGCCTGGTTGCCCCCAACTGCCCCACCTGTGGGACTGGTCACCCACGCAGCTTGCTGCTCAGTTTGTTTGGTCGCTCCTCACCAACACCCCTGCCGGCCTGGTCACCCCACATAGCCTACTGCTCAGTCATTTGGTCATCCCTCACTAACCCCCGTGCTAGTCTGGTTGCTCTACACAGCCTGTTCAGTTGTTCACTTGGTTGCAATGGTTGCTTAGGCTTTTATTATTATAGATCACTGAGCTTTTTTTTTCTATATTTTCATTTTATTCATTCATTTACACACCTATTTATTCAACAAGCATTCATAGAGTGCATATTATGTTCCAGGCACAATGCTAAGCCTTTGTGATTCAGAATAAAATAATGCACAGTTATCTACAGTTGTCTCCAAACAATTCCATTGTAGTCATGACATATGTATAACAGATTTAATATACACCTGTGTTATGTATTAAATCCTCACAATCTATTGGAGCTCACCCATAAAGCAGGCTATTGTTGAGCAGATGCTGTAAACAAATGATATAAAGCTAAGTGAGGAAGCACTGACAATTTTTGTGACTTACTGAGCCATTTAAAATGAGCAATGAGCCAAAGCAGGAGTCCTACAGAGAAAGAATCAATAATGAATGCATTATCATGCATATTTCCCTAAGACGGGAGTAATAATCATGTGGCATTCACTTCTGTTACTGAATAATTTTAAGGATCCTCCCCTCCCCCGCTCATGGACTCTAACATACCTATTTCTGGTAAAATAAATAAATAAAAATAGAGAGATCTCAATTGTTGTTAACACCATAACTTTGTTAGACTTTAGCTGCCAGTACATTTTTCAGAATCCATCGGCTCATTTAAACCTTCAGTGGGAAAATGGCAATTGAGCATGAGTTTTACATTAAAGCAATACTGCACTGACAAGAAGCAATGTGGCATTTCACCATTTCATCAGCTGTGCTATAGCCGGTAAACTTACAATGGATAAATAAATTCCCTGTCTTCTCTCCCATCTTACTTTCCAATCCCAAATTGAACACAAACCTTAATTTTATTATATTATCAAAATGATTATTTTCATATTTTAAAAAGTTATATCAGAAAATATGACATTTTAATCCTGCTGTTTTATCCATGATTTTTATTATATACTATTGTCCATTTCTAGTATTTTCTTAATATATTATAAGTTGGTGGAGAAGTTACATAGTTCAACAAATGGTGGTTATATAAAATGCAACTGTATTCTTTAGGAGAAAATAATTAAAGGATAAAGAAAACAACAGTGCAGGTTGCCACCTTTTTATTCACAGGGTTTACCCCCTGGGAGGAAAGGAAAAACATAATTCTGCTATTTTCACAGCCAGCTTAAGTTGCCTCGTGCCTTTCATTGATTGAATGTCAAATCCAAACAGATGTGCATGCTAGTGATTAAAGAAATGTATTAGTGTATTTTTAAATATACTTTTATTAAATCTATTGGGGTGACAGTGGTTAATAAAATTATATAGGTTTAAAGTGTACAGTTATATCATACATCTTTGTATATTGCATTGTATGCCAACCTCCCAAAGTCAAATCTCCATATGGCTTTTAGAGTTTTGTAGGCCTCTCAACAATTGATAATTCGATGATTTGTAAGGTTACAGAAGTGAGGAAGCATTGGAAAGCTTTGGAAATGTTATAAAATGCTTACATTTCTGTTTCCAGATTCATACATCCTAGACTACATTTTAGATGGAGTTGGGCTGAAAGTATAAATAGGAGCCAAAATCAAGAAATCCCAAGTCATGCAAAGTATGCATGGTTTTGTACATAAAAACAATTTTACAACTTTCATAGTTTTAGTGTATACTGAAATTTAAGAATCACAATCTAGGAAACATATATTTCAAAGCCTATTAACAAAGGTCTGAATTTTCAAACCATTTACCTTTAATATAACATTTATTAAATCCCCCATAATTGCTCAGGCCTCTATACAGAATTATATACTTGGCATTCAGGGTTCAAGTCATTGTTTTTAATATGTATTATCTTTATTACTTTAACACATATTAATAGAATTTGATTTTATGGGGGTAAGCAGAAATGCATCTTATTGGGTCAGGAGGGGAAATAATTTCTAATATTACCAACAGAAGATTAAAATACTTATAACTTGACCACATTATTTCCTGATTTAGCTGATGATAAGACAATTAATAGAGACCTTATTTTACTTGACACTTCAATTCCTGAAGATGGAGCTCACCACAATGTATTTCTCACCACACAGCTTCACATAGTCATATAAACCTCTCTTCAGCATTGATTGGCATTCAAATAAAATTTAAAAGAATAAACTATTCTCTTATCACATATGGCAACCAGCCTCTCTGAGGACCTGTAAACCAACACATTCTCTACTAACTTGGCATGTGATTATTGTAGACTCCAGAAATAAATGTAATTCTTTCCTCTTGGCCATTGATTTTATTTGATCCTGGCAATTTTCTATCCTTCTGTCTTGGTGCATACTCTTCAACATGCCTTCAAACTCTGGACAATATAGGGGATAAGTCAAATTACCTTTTACACCTCATTAGCTTTAACAAATACATAGCTGGCACTTACACAAACACCATCTTACCTGCTGTTCTGTTCTTCATGATATTGCTTTCCTGCTGTTTTTACAGGTGGTATTTAGGCAGTGCTATTCTGAGATACATCATTGTTACTACATCATTGTCACAGATTTACAAACACAAATCTGGGAACAAAAGTTAACTTGGAAAAAATTACAATCACAGTATCAAAAGCTCCTACAGCACCATTTGGAAACTATTTCTTTAAGACAATAAACACCTGCAAGAATCAATGGAAATAAATCACTATTGTCTTCTTTCTTCTCATAATTATTGTCTTCTCTTAAACAGTCTCGTGTCACGGACATATTTGTTCATGCACTGTACTGAAGTTCTCTTTTTTTCCTTTGTAAGAGTAGAGTATGCTGGTATCAGTAATAAAATAGGCAATTATTTACTCCACCTTCACATATCATTTTGATATAGCTGCTTGGACTTCTGCTACTTCTTGGTATTAACCTATAATGGTTATTAGTAGTTGAAAAAAGATTTTAAGGTCTCACTTTTGGAGGTTACAATAAAAATGGGAAACCAGGAATTTAACTTTAATAAAGATGATAATCAAATGCAAATTTTAAATGTAGGCCAATCCTTTCTAAAAAAAAAAATAACCAACAAAATAAATAAACTTTTTTTGTTTTTTCTTTGAACAATAAATAATTCATTTATTAAGTAAATAATTATTCCTATCATGTTCCAGGCTCTGGGGATACAGTATCTTATAAGTCAAATAGGATCCGTATTCTATGAAACTTACTCTTTGAAACAATGGAAGTGGGATTTGTGAAGTTTGTTCAAGGTTCCATGGTTAAGGAAAGGGCAGTAGAAAAACAAGCTCTATCATAGACACCTAGATTTTATCATCCTGGTCTTGCTAATAAGACAGACATCATTTTCATAGTTAACTTCAGAGTTGGATTTAAGCCTCCCTATGGCCAGTAATCTGACACAAAAATAGAGAAGGGTCTTCAAGGAGCCTGAGGCTCCAAAGAACAGCCCTTTGCACTATATTCCTTCTCCTATCCTTTTTCTTTCCTCTCCTAAAACCTTTCCTCTTGGACTCTGTCATTAGAACATGCTGAGAATTTTCTGGGGAAATATTACATAGCCAGCAGCATCTCACACATGAAAGAGAGACTCTGGAAAGAGATCATGAAACCAAGTTTAGCTTAAAACCTAGCTTCCCAGTGTGTGAAATTATTTAGTGATCCTGAAGTTATTAGAAATTTCCTTATTCCTCAGCTTTTCTTTTGTAACATAGGCTAAATGCGATACTACTCACTGGCCCTTATCAGGGAAACATACCCATTTTTCTTTGTTTTTAAATGCTTCCTTGGTAATGAAATAAGGAAAAAAAAAAAAAAGGATGAGTGAAAATTGCTGCAAACTTGCCCTTGCTAAATTGGCCTAAAGAAATTTAACATGATAGACCATAAAAACTATTGGAGTTGAATTTGAATAACCATACTAAAAATTCCAGAGTCTTTATTTCCAGTGTTCTCAGTCAAGTCTGGATGAAATTAAGTTTTAATTTGAAAAGAAAATAAATCAAACAAACAAAAAACAGTGATGCCAATGCTAGTTAATGGATACCATTCCTTATAAAGAAAGATTTTTTAGCTTGAAATCAATTCTTTGTCTTTGAGTGGAGAAAAAAACAAAACCTCAAAAATGTTACTTTTGCTCTTCTGCCAGTTAAGATTTTCACTATAGTCAATGTAAAACTCTGCCCCAACTCTCCACACCTTTTATCACCAAAATAATAATAATAATAATAATAATAATAATAATAAAATAAAAATAAATCAAGCAAATATCTTTTTCCTTTCTGGAATGAAGGAGAATGCCATTTTTCAGTGTCTATGAATTGCTTCTTCCAGAGAGTAATCAATTATTGATTGTATGAGATTTCATAAATAAAGTCAAATGTAAGCAGATGATTAATCATTCATTCTGGTTCACCTTGAGAGAATACAATGATAACAAAAGCAAAACATTGACTGTGCTTCTTTTTCATTCTGTGCAAGTTGAGAAGGTGAAGGCTCTATGTAGTTCATAAAGATTCTTGCACTTTTAGCTAAGACATTTGGTAAGGAAAAATCAGACAGGGAAAAGTGACATTTTGAGAGTGTTAGATCCATGCTGATAGGAGCCAGGCCAAGAAACAATGTGAGAGTTAAAGAAATTTTATTAGATTCTGACAGTGGGCTGATACTAGTATAACGGTGTCAGCAAGCAAGGGAAGGTAGGGTGGGATATTTATGTCTCCTGTGCAGGTCAGGGTGACCTGTCTGACTGGGTATAGGCAGCACTGGAAACTGAGTATAGGTAGTTTACTGGAAACTGGAAGCCATTAGTCATATCTTGCAAAACCTGAAATGAGAATAATAGGGAGGGCGAGAATCCCAAGCAGGACATAATGGAAAAGTACTGAGCACACAGGGGAATAGTAAAGAATATGCCTAGATTAGCCAAGATGGCGGCATAAGTAAACACATACAATGCTGCCTCGCACAACAATTTCAAACCTACAACTAAAAGACAGAACAGACATCATCCAGAACCACAGGAAAGCTGGCCGAATGTAAGTTCTACAGCTAGAAGGAAAGAGAGGGGCTCACAGAAACCCAGAGGAGTTGCAAAAAGCTGAGGTATGGAGACGGAGACGCGCGCGCTGAGAGAGCGGGTGCCGGAGTACCTGGCTGGCTTTCTCTGGCGCGAGGGAAACGGAGACTCCCAACGGCATTGAACCACTTATCCTACAACACTAAACCCCAGATCCAGCCGAAACTCATATGGGGGGAGTTTGGACTGTGAAAAGGGAGAGGTGCATGGAAATTTAGGGGAGTCGCAGAAGATCAGGTCCGGTCTCGCATGTGCACGGTGCTGCGCGGAGGAGAGACTGCTGATTGTGCCGATGGCTTTCGCGAGTGGGCGGGAGACAGACCCTCCCAACTGTGCCACTTCTGAGTCCACTGGGCCCCTGTTTCGGGCAAAACCCTGGGAACCTAGACTCGTGTGGTCCTGGTGCGCAGGGGAGCTGGAAAGGCAGCGGTTAGAGGCACCGCGGGTGCGCGCACAAGGACCGCTCCAGCCATTACCCAGTCACGTGAGACTCAGAGGCTGTGGAGGGCGGGGCCGACTGGAAGGCAAGGCGGTCCCTTAAGCCCTAAGACTCCACCCCTCCCAAGCTCAACAGAGGCTTCTGCGGCTTTGCGTCTGGTATCATAAGGCTGAATTCAACACAAGTTTCCCAGGCATAGTGAAAATGCCCAGACAAGGGAAGGGATCACAAACAAAAGAAATGGAGGAAAAAAAACGACTGGATATAGAGTTCAAAACCACGCTTGTAAGGTTTTTCAAGAATATGCTAGAAAAGATGGATAAATTTAGTGAGACCCAAGAGGAGATGAAAAAGGACATACTAGAGATGATAAAGGACCAAATAGAAATTAAACATACACTGACTGAAATAAAAAATATTATACAGAGTCCTAACAGCAGACTAGAGAAAGGCAAGAATCAAGTAAAAAATTTGAAATATAAAGAAGTAGACAACATTCAACTGGAAAAGCAAGAAGAGAAAAGAATCCAAAAATGTGAAGATAATGTAAGGAGCCTCTGGGACAGCTTCAAGCGTACCAACATCAGAATTGTGTGGGTGCCTGAAGAAGAGAGAGAGCAAGATACTGAAAACCTATTTAAAGAAATAATGACTGAAAACTTCCCACATCTGGTAAAAGAACTAGACTTACAAATCCAGGAAGCACACAGAACCCCATATAAAAGGAATCCAAAGAGGACCACACCAAGACACATCATAATTAAATACCAAGAGCAAAAGACAAAGAGAGAATATTAAAAGCAGCAAGAGAAAAACAGTTCATTACCTACAAGTCATATTACCATACGACTGTCAGCTGATTTCTCAACAGAAACAATGCAGGCCAGATGGGAGTGGCAAGAAATATTCAACGTGATGAATAGCAAGAACCTACAACCAAGAATAATCTATCCAGCAAAGCTAACATTCAGAAATGAAGGGCAGATAAAGAGCTTCACAGATAAGAAAAAGCTAAAGGAGTTCATTAACTCCAAACCAGTATTATATGAAATGCTGAAAGGTACTCTTTTAGAAGAGGAAGAAGA
>JAAGEH010002531.1:34543394-34559007 GCA_011751065.1 Lasiurus cinereus
TATGGATGAGATCAATGGGAGGGAACTAAGGGCAGAGGGAGGGGTGGAAGCTGGGTGGGGGGGTGCTATGGAGGGAAAAAAAGAGAAACATGTAATAATATGAATAATAAAGATTTAATTAAAAAAAAAATATGCCTAACAGAGAGTACCTACTATGTAACAGTTACTTTATATAGTTATATAGGTTACTGTGCTAAACATTAATAACTTCTTCCTTGAAAAAAAAAAAAAGGCTTAACAGACTGGTTCTGTTAGTGATTGAATTATGTGCTTTTTTGCAATGTGATCTTGGACATGTCTTTTAACCTCCGATTTCATTTTCTAATCTCCAAAATAGGGATAATAAAGGATATCCTATATAATAAAAGTCTAATATGCTAAGTGTCTGGCTGACCAGTCAGCCATTCAACCAACCAGAGCATAATATGCTAATGATAAAAGACTGCTCAACCACTTGTGATGATGTGCACTGACCACCAGGGGGCAGACACTGCGATTGGTAGGTTAGCTTGGTGCTGGAGTCCAGCCAATCTGGAATGAGCAAGATGGGCTGGGCACACCCTGAAGGCCTCCTGCACTCCCTCACCAGCTGACCAACCTCATATGTCCCGTCCCAGCTCTGATTGTGCACTACTGGGGTCCCTTGGCTGGCCTTCACCTTCTCGCAATCCAGGCCCCCTTGGGAGATGTTGGAGAACTGGTTTCATCCAGATCCTGCAAGCCAGGCCGAGAGACCCCATTGGTGCACAAATTCATGCACCAGGCCTCTAGTTATTTCATAAGATCATTGTGAGAACACACAACACATACACTTTATCAGTCAGGTTCCAACCACAGAAACAGAACCAGTAAGGAAATATAAGTATACAAATATATGAAAGTGTTTGTTACAAGAGGTTGATTTTTCTTATATAATTTTAAGACTTAAGCAGTCCCCATAGCAGAACTGTTGTCTCCACAACTGGTGCCAAAGTTGAGTCCACCAGGCAGGCGGTCAGGAAAGGAAGATGGATGCAAAATGGTGAAGATTAAGGACAGGTGGGAACTCACTAGCAAGAACTGGAAATCTACTGGGGCCAGAGTCTGGTGTTACTGCTGCTAAATTTAGTGACAAAGGTATCCTCCCTAGGTTGGAAATCTTCTTTGTCACAGAGATGAACACACACACACCTCATCCAGGGGTGAGAGAGGCTAATAGATGATGCTGAGAAGAAAGTGCAATTTTAGGCCCAGCTGCTGCTTCAAATCAACAAGGTGAATCAGCTGATCAGCAGCCATGTATATTTGTGCTACAAAAGTATGCTGCTTTCCAAATCTCCTAGGAATCCTCCTTGTGGCTTCCCCTAACCAGAAATGTACAAGAAAGTGAATTCTAGGAAACATGGTTCATCTTAGTCACGTTGGTACATTATAACAGCATCTTACATATGTAGATATACCACATATACAAATATATTTAGGGTTTCTTTGTTATATATTTTTAATAGAGTCATATTTTTTTTCAATTTACTTATTTTCATTCAAGAATTTAATAAGATTCAGGACAATTTTATGAGTAAAAGATGGTGGGGAAGAGAGTTTATCAAGTTAAAATGAGATATACTTAGAACAAGTATCAACTGAAATAAAGTCATTATTTATAATGGATTTAATTTAAAACAAACTTTAAAGTTACCAAAACTTCATTAAAAATTGAAATTTCTAATTTTTGTAAATCAGAGGTAGTGTTTGTCTCTCTACCAATTAAGATAAATGTACCCAAGAAATCCCACTTTCAGTAAACAACCAGGAATGTAGTTCCAACACTTTTGATCATTTATTTTTCTCAATCATCTTCTATTTAGATAGATTTCATTTTGAAATAGAGATTCATTTCACACATAGATTCTGTACAGAATCATCCCTTACTGAGGGAAGATTGCTTTGTTGTTAGGGTTAGAGTAAGCTTATCATTAATTACTCAATTAAGTTTATCTTCAGTTGAACAACTCAGTTACTCAGATAATATATTAAACCATTTAATCTTTCATGATTGATACTTTTATTCTTCAGTGAAGAGTATTAGCTTTGGTTTTTAATAACAATTTAGTAACTATTTCATTAAATTCTTCTAACCTACTTTTAAAATAATGTCTTTCATATTTTAGTCCATTGTGCCTTGGGATCTTCATGGACTTGAGAAAACTTCACAGTCCAAAGTCTTGAGTACTTAGGGATACTTTTTGTTTTTTGTTTTTAGTATTCAGATCCTATTGAATGGAGTTAAATTTTATTATCAGGTAGTTATGGAGACCAGGATCTGCAATTTTAAGAAACCAGAGTTTTGTGGTTTTTGTTATTTTTATGACAAAACCTTGAGAACATTATTTTAGAAGATAGTATGATCTCAAGATAGGGCTGGCTACAGAAAGAGTGATATCTATAGATGTGTATAGGTGCAACAGGAGAAGGGAATTCCTAAAGGGAATTTGAGTGGTGCTGAGAAAGTATCTTCGTCACAAATTTTTGCTCAAGAACCTTTGACAGCTTGTTTAGTGCATTTTGAGTTCCAAAATCAATTGATAGCAGACTATGCTAGATTTCTGGGAGTTTACTAAGTAATAACTCAAGACAATATTTGTTCCTGAAGAATATTTGCTCCAGCAATTTATAGAAAATATATTCTCATAGACTGAGGAATTTCAAAGGGAAGGTGGGGTAGGGGAGTGGGGGAGAAAGAGATTAACCTGGAAATTTATATGCATATATGCATAGCCCATGGACACAGACAATAGTGTGTCTAAGGCTTAGGAGGGTGCTGGGAGGAGAGGTCAGTGGAAAAAAAAATACTTTCAACAAAAAAGATAAATTTAAAAAAAGAAAAAAATATATCTTCAGACAGAGCTGTTGAACAATTGTGTGAGAAATGAGTAATCATCTTGTTTAGATAGGGGTCATTTTGGTCAAAACTGGAAAAGTTACTCAGGGCTGCAGTTGTGTTCTTGAAAGTACCAAGTTAACAATGTAATCTTTGTGTACCTTTCCAAACATTTTCTTAAGGCCTATCATTTTTTAACTGTGAACTTTATATATAGTCACCATGTCTTATACTTAATTGGTACTCAGTATTGTGATTTCAGGAAAAATATGGTATGAAAATATAAAGCAAAGCTTTTTGAAAATACAAATTCCTGTTTATAGTAATTACAGGAGAAAAAAACACACAAAGTAACAAAAATTCATGCAAGCAAATATCCATAAAATTGTACCATTGCTTAAAAAATCTCCTTGATCTATTGTTGAAAGAACAGATTGTTTATATTATGACTCAGAATAAAAGTGACAAATTCCATTAAATGAAAACCAATGAATACAGGTGGGAGCTTTCATTATTAAAGAACTTCAATTGTACCCTTGCTTATAGAGTATTATCTATTAGAATTAGTCAGATATTTCAGTTATAAAATAAAGGTTAAAAGTTTATTTATCGCTGAAACCCGTTTGGCTCAGTGGATAGAGTGTTGGCCTGCAGACTGAAGGGTCCCAGGTTTGATTCCAGTCGAGGGCATGTACCTTGGTTGTGGGCACATCTCCAGTGAGGGGCATGCAGGAGGTGGCTGATCGATGTCTCTCTCTCATCAATGTTTCTAACTCTCTATCCCTTTCCCTTCCTTTCTGTAAAAAATCAATAAAAATATATTTTAAAAAATTTATTTATCTATGATGAAGCAAATTTTTAAAAAGTTTTATTTAGCTGTTCTTCACTGTTTTACTGTCCATTTATTATTGTTTTTCTAATGCACTCAGTATTTTTGAATGCTCATTTTAGACAGTTGCTAAGTGTTGTACATGTATTATTTTGTTTAATCTTCACAATATTCCAGCAACTTATATAAAAAGTCATTTCACTCACAACCAGGGTATAAATAAGAAATAATAATATAAGTTGAAATAAAAAATTTAAATACCATATAAGTTTTCCAAGTGACAAAAATATCTATTTTTATTCTGTTTGTTTAAAAATAAGGCTATGGGGGGTAATTACTTAGTCAAGGTAATTAATATCTCCACTCTTTTTCTTTAATTTTATTTTCTTGGATCTCTAGTGCACAAAGTTGAATTAACCCTATTCCTCAAGCGAAAGGGTTAGTGACTTACTTTGTTCATTTTGTGCAAAAATTTGTAACATAAATATGGATAGAGGGTAAACTAAGTTGTATTCTGTTCTGGGTGTTTATATTTTGTTTGGTAGTTTTAGTTTTGGGAACTGGCAAATGTCTTCATAATAATATCTACTAAAAAGATTAGTGCACCTGCAGCAGGCCTAAAGCTAAAGATTTAACCTACAATATCAACAAATATTCTATTTAATGATGATAATCAAATAACTGACCAACACTGACATACATAAGCAAGAAAACACAAAAATTATGGAAGTAGGCTGTTTGATGCTCGTACAAGCTGCAAAAACATCAGAGGGACCTTGTTTCTTCTACCTTCTTTTTGCAATTTAGCTTTGGCTTTCATCCACAGATGATGATAACCTCTGTACTCCTAGTAATCAAAACCATTTCTGATATTATACATAAGAACCAGGGAGTAGGGCAAAGGATAAAGGGCTGAATGAGATGTCAGGTGAGTTTGTGGGATTTTTTTATAAACTTTCCTGGCAATCTCACCCAATGTATTTCTCTTATATCACATTGGCTAAACTTGAGTCACATAGCTACAGAAACACAAAAGAATATGCTGTAAGATTCCATTTATATAAGATAAAACTAATATATAGTGACAGAAACAGATCTGGGTTTCTTGCTGGCAGGTTGAGAAGAGAGGTAAAGGACTATAAGGACCCTTTGGAGGAAGATGAAGAAATCTGTATCTTGTTGATATATGTCTGTAAGAACCCCTCAAATTGTACATTTTAGATGGCTACAGTTTATCTTTTCCTCAATAATGTTGATATGGAAAAAATAAGAATGGATTAAGGCAGGAAAAAGAAAATTCGGGGCAAAAGAATTTGCTATGGTGGAAAAGCATGAGCTTCAGAATCCAACAAGCCTAGGTACAAAACCTGCTACCAGAACTTACTAGCTTTGGCACTTCAAAGAAGTTATTTCATTCTCTGGTTTTCAGTTTAACCATCTCTAATACGTGGAAAATAATCTAACAGTGTTGTTAAAAACTTAAGCTAAAATGACTAGAGAGAATCATGTACACCATAGGTACTTCACTTTTTTTAAACTGCATGGCTGATGTAAATGATTTCAGATATTTACTTTTGCTTAATAAGTTACAGCTTTACATAACTGATAGCATTTAAAATGAAAAAAAGCTAACTACAATTATTATAAACCCCACTAATAGTTCATCTGTTTAAATAAATGCGCAAAGTATCCCTCTCATCTACTAGCTATTTTATTCCTATTTTCTCATATTCAACTGCCAAAGATCTTATTTGTTTCCAATAGAATGAAATGATCATTGCCATGATCAGTATCAGCCTTGTATTATTGTCATATATTACAGTCTATTAAGAGTTGGAACTACAAGATCATTTAAATATAAAAATGGGTTGGATATTGCTAGTAATGTGTTAAGTGACCACTGCATTTCCATTTGAGTTGCTATATTCAATAAACATAGTTCTTCTCAAGAATATGATTGTCCTATGAACTCATTTTATTCTACCCTTTGTATATATTTGGAGGACCCTGGATAGATTTTTACTTTTATTCTATGATTCATCGCTCACAGGGACATCCATTAAATTATCTTTCAAGGCCCAATTTCAATAACAACTTCTCTTACATCTTCCCCTGGCCTTTTCTATGACAAGAAGAAAAGCACTGTAATTTAAGTAATAAAACCTTAAAGATATCTACTCTAATTCCTTTATTTAGTAAATGGCTTTGGAGAAGAAAAATCACTTATTCAAAGGAAAATAGCATATCTTGTCAAAACTAGGACTGGGATACAAGTTCATTATGCCCCGTAAAATCTAGCAAAATATTCACTCTCTATGTTGATGTTTTTTAGATTTTCTGAAATAATATAACGACTTTCTTTTCCATTTATTTCCTTAGCATGTACATTATTTAGAATACATAAATTTATGTTTCAAAGAAGATACACTCCAAATAACGACATAAATAAGAGAGCTATTTATTTCACTTATGTTTCAAATCAGAGGTGAGCCATCTGGGGCTTATTGGCTAATGGCCTTGTCTTTCTTCACATGTGGGTTTCCATTTCTGGAATACAAGATAACTGTTCAGCCATTGTCATAGCCCAGAGAATCTGAAAGGGTGAAGATGAGTGGCAGGCAAGCAATTTATCTTAGGGTGACCAAGCAGAAATTACACTTACAATGTTGTCTCATACTCTGTTTCATGGTCACAACTAGATACATGGAAAAGGGGAACATAGGATCGCCAGTTCAATATTGATATTTAATAAAATAAGGAATTAGGTCATGGCAAGAAAAGACATGAAGAATGCAAAATGACAAATAATTAGAAGTGTTTATTACAGGATGCTTTTTATCAGTGACTTACACTTTTTCCAGGCAAACCTTGAAAGAATTTTGAACCAAAAAAATTAACATTTCTAAGTTAATATAGAAAATTATGTCATAAATTTACACAGTTGCCAAGGTTGTAAATTCTAGCATATGTTGATTAAATTGTGTTTTTATACCCAGTGTCATCCGGCTAAAAGTGTATGAAAAATCTCTCATTTAAAAATCATTTTATATGTTTTTTTTTTCCTGCTTGAATTTATATTTTTATTCTACCTTTGCCATAGAATTATATTCTAGTCGATACTAATAAAAGGATAAGATGCTAATTAGACTGGACATCTTCCAGGCAACCTTCTGGACATCCTTCCAGGCAAAGGCAGTTAGGGACAATCAGGCAGGTAGGCAGGTGAGTGGTTAGGAGCCAGTGGTCCCAGATTGTGAGAGGGATGTCTGGATGTCTGGCTGGCAGGCAGGATTGGGCCTAAACCTGCAGTTGGATATTCCCTGACAGGCCCTGTATTGGAGAGGGTACAGGCCAAGCTGAGGAACCCCCTCCTGTATGCAAATTTCATGCACTGGCCTCTAGTCTATATACATAAAAGCCTAAGCAACCCTTACAACCAGAAGGACCAGAAGGTTTGGTCAACCAGTTGACCAGTCACTATGATGCTCACTGACTTCCAGGGGGCAGATGCTCAAAGCAGGAGGTCAGTGCGATCCTACAGCCAACCTCCCATGGTCTCTCAATCCCCCAGCCAGTTGGCCAACCTCCCATGATCTCTTCTCCAAGCTGGCCAATCTCTTGCAGTCCCTCCCCTCAGCTGGCCATCCTCCTAATAGGCCTCAATCACCAGCCAAGTTGAGGAATCCCATCCATGCATGCATTCCTGCATCAAGCCTCTAGTATATTTGTATTTCAGTTCTCTTACTAAGCACACTTCATAGCTTCTTACAAAAATATTATATACAAAATTTGAATTTTTTTTCTGTGCTTATGTAGTTTGAAGTTTAATTTTTTTCTAGGATAGCCTCATCATTATCATCTATCTATATAAAAGCCTAAGTAACTGTCCCAACTAAAACAACTGAATAGACGACCAAACAGGCTGTGTGGGGCAACCAGGCTGGCAGGGAGGTAGTGAGGGATGACCAAACAATTAAGCAGCAGGCTGTGTGGGGTGACCCGGCCAGCAGGAGGTACAGTTGGGAGTGATCAGGCAGGCAGGCAGGTGAGCAGTTAGAAGCCATTAGTCCAGGACTGTGAGAGGGATATCTGACTGCCAGTTTAGGATTGGGCCTAAAGCAGATCGGGCCTAAACTGGCAGTCAGACATTCCCCAAGGGTTCCAGATTAGAGAGAGTGCTGGCTGGGCTGAAGGGAACCACCATGTACCAGGCCTATAGTAAATATACAATTGATAAACATTGTTATACATTACAATAGTTTATTTTAAAAAGGTTTTAAAAACTACTTTGATGAATGGAGTTTTTTCCCTTTGAAAACTTTCTATAGATTAATATCACCTATTGCTCAATTGAGATATAGTTGAGGCTCCATATAATTCCCATTTTTGCACTTTGCACATGTAGATAATTATAATCATTATCTATCTACTGTATATAAAAGCCTAACTGACTGTCCGATTATTTGACTGTTTGGTAGCTTTGATGAGCACTGACCACCTGGGGGCAGATGCTTAATGCAGGAGCTGCCAAGCTGCAGTGAGTTGGCAGATGCAGTGGTCAGGTGACATATCCAGAACCAGAGAGGAGGGAGCCTGATTCCAGGCTGCATTACCTGAGAACTGCCCTCTCGCAATTCAGAAGCCCTTATGGGATGTTGGGTAGCCAGTTTCTGCCTAGATCCTGCAGGGTAGACCAAGGGATCCCACTGGTGCAGGAATCTGTGCACCAGGCCTCTAGTTATAATATATAGATGAGAGTGAGAAGAATGTTATTAAAAAATGCAATGTCACTTAATTCTTTGTATACCTTCTGAGTTATATGCCAAAAAAATCACATTGAGATTTGTTATGAATAATCTATTAATTAAAAAATGAAAGAGGTATTTTTTCAATGTAATGAAAGCAAGGAATCTGGAAATTATATGATATGTGAAAGTATTTGTCACAAGTCTTTACTGTCAGTCACTTTCTGGACACTAAACTGAAATCTTGAATAATCCTTTTCATTTCTACTCTGAATGAATTTTATACAATAACTAATTTGTAATTAAGATATTAAAAATGGAGGTTAACATTACTTTTAAAAATGGATGACATAGACTGGTCAAGGAAAGAAGGGCAAGAAGAAATACTGGTTTATTCTCATGAAGGTTAAATTTATGAAAGCAGGAAGCCAAAATGTGCTGATTGGGTCCCAGTTCATTGTCTCATAAAATCAACAAATGAATTTGTGAACAAAAACAGGTAGCAGAGACAAAATTTATTGAGAGAAGCCAGTCCTGGAGAAGGTACAGCTCAGGTTCCAAAAGCAGGCCAGGTTCCAGAGCTTCCGTTCCATGATGCAGTTCAGTATCCAAGCTAATTAAAGTCTGTTAGTCCATGTGTGGAGTCCCACATGGCCATAAACAATGTGAGCATAGGAGAGCACATTCCCTGCCATAGGAGCCCAGAATCCAGGGTGCCAGACAGAGCCGAAAGGGAGGAAGAGAGTGGGTTTCTTTGTTGAGGGATAGATACAAATTTGCTAACTTCTGATTGGTTCTTTAAAAAAAAATTCTGCCTTAGCAACATCCTTAGGATTGGTTATAAGCCTCACTGCCCATCTTTGCAACATCCATATATTTTAAAGTTCATGTCTCCCTTGCATGCACCCTTTCCTCACCCTGCTGGGTTACCTTAGTAACACCTGCCAGCTGAGTTTCCTGGTGCTACTTCCTCCTCCCCAAACCCGGACTGCCTAGCTGCTACCTTCTACTGTCTTCTCAAGCATACATAAGAGAATCTAGGGTTTGGCAATGATTGTACTATTTCCTTAGAAAGTCTTCATGTTATTCCAGATTGCAGGTCCCTAAGTTGTAGATTATTAGTTAACAATGTATTATTTGCTTATTATTTTTAATGTTCTGTTTTAAAAGCTTTGCCCAAACACAGCCTTCTACTCACAAAATATTTGCCATGTGATATTTTATGTATATACAGAGTAAGCAAAGTAGATTTACAGTTGTGATAATACAACACAGTTAATAAAATTATTGTCATAATCATAGCCTGCATTTCTTTTTGAACAACTGTAAACCTATTTTTCCCACCCCTGATTATACCTGACATAGCATGTCCAACCAGGATTACCTACTAAGAAGTGAAGTCATTCTATCAAGGGTATGGTTATTTATCGCAGGCTAAAACATTGAAGAGAGATCAATAAGTATTGGAGAACATAAAGTTCTTAGAATATGCTGCATTTCTCGTTATCCATTTCTTTTTCTTATAACCAAAACAATGTCCAAATGGGACCAGCCAAACCCACCTTTGGCCCATTGCCTCCAATTCCAACCAAAACAGACTGGATTCTCTATATTTATCAAAGCCATCATATCCTTTATTTTGATTGAAAAAATTAAAAATGGTCAGGAGTCATTTTGAATGGGCATATTTGAAACTAAGAACTATAAAATTTACATTAATCATTGCTGGTTGGAGTTTTCAGGGTCAATATTTAAAGTTATGTCATCTCACTATCAAATAACCAGCCTCTGAGATTCCCTCATAGTCATACTTCAAGGGCGGATGCTAAGCCCTTGATAAATGTGCAAGTGAGATAAGAAGAGGGACTGCTAAGTGGGACCAGGTAATCTATCAAGCCCATTGGTATCTTATCTTTGCTTTACCTACTGGTTATCTTGTAACCGGTGTTCTTTTAATTAAAAGTAATTCATCTTCTCTTGCTTAACTGATATGTCTAACCTCAGGGAGTGGAGGCTAAGGAAATAGAAAACTGTAAGAAAAGAACCTAATTTTTTAGCAGAAAGTCTTTTATAGGCCAAAAAAAGATTTAAAACTTTATCTGCTCTAAAATATCTTAAATTACTTAAGGAAAGACACCTCTTTGTGTATTTAGTCTTTTCTTTGTTTGTTTTGTAATGTTTTACTTGTTCAACAAGTATTGACCCAGGCTTTATTAGAATCTAAGAATATAATAGTAAACAGAAGAGGGAAAAAAAATCCTTATTAGTGGACCTTGCACCGTAATAAGAAATTATCAATGTGAGTTTGTGGAGAGGGCAGAGAACTGAATGAGTAGATTCATAGATTAATAGTATATATAAGGTTTCCCCAAAAATGTGTACACATACTTTTTTTTGACAATTCAATTGATATTTCTTTCTTTGCAGATTTAATCCATTGGAATTAATAATTGTTCTAAGTGATGTTTAGGGGACATCCTGCATTTACTAAAAGCCACATTTCTTGTAGTTGAAATTGTCTAATGGCAAAGAGAGTACTGTTTAACGAGGACAAAAGAGTGATGATGCATAGTTTTCCAGATAGTCCTAATTTCAAATATTTTATCACTTTTATAAACATGTTTGAAAGTAATGAATACATGTAATCTTTGCATACGCGCACAATGCAAAAATTACCCCAGTTATCTCAGTTCTATTTTGAGATCTTCCAGTTTCCATCCTTGGTAATCTTGTATAAGTCTATGAGCTTTGTTTCTCTCATTATGTCAAGCTAAAATATTGTCAACACTATATACCATTATATGGGAGCTATATATCAGTGTGTTTGGAAGCATCATGAAGAATATAGAGTGCTATTTAACTGTAGGGTGTCCATAACAAAATACCATAGGCTGGGTGTCTTAACAGAAATTTATTTTCTCTCACTTCTAGAGTGAGAGGAGGGATGGAGAGAAAAAGAGAGACAGAGAGAGAGATGGAGAGGAAAACATTGGTCCTTTGCCTCAACTGCGGAATGAACCTTCAACCTTTTGGTATACAGGACAACGTTCCAACCAACTGAGCTACCAGACCTGGACTGTCTTATTTTTTAAGATGGTTTGGCTATTATAAATCCTTTATTTTCATATAATTTTAATTGATACTGAGAAAATGTTTGTAAAAATTCTGTTGACCTTGCATTAGGTTGCAGTAAGTTTATCAAATGATTTGGAATGATTTAATACTTTAAAAATTCTTATTACATTTTCAAACATATCTTCAATAAAATTATATCCCCCTTGTCTTTTCGAAAATCAGGTACTCTCTATGTTTGACCATTTGATATGATAAATCATATCTCCATTTTTTTGCATTCTTCTCTACTTTTTTGTTTGTTCATTTTAATATAGATGCTTTTTATTTACTTATCTTCAAATTCACTGAGACTATATTGTTCTTTCTCTAGGTCTCTGTTAAGTCTATTAAAAAGATTCTTTGTGATAGCACCTTTTTAATTTTTAGAACATAGACATGGTTTTAAAGAATATTTTCTATATTCTGTAATTCTCCATTAGTATAGATATAGTTTCTAAGTTTTTCACTATTTTCTTCAAGATATTTATCATGGTTATTTTAAAGTTTCTGTTAGCTGATTCTAACATAAGGGTCCAACTTTGGGTCTGCTTGGGTTTGTGCCACTTACCAATATATTGCCTATCGGCTCCAAATTTACTCTTTATTGCCTTGCTTGTTATATGGGAGCTACAGCCCATAAACATTTCTCTTCTATCAGCTGACAGAATGGTTGCGCAGCATATTGAGCATCCAGTGGTGCTAGCCTGCAGTGAGTGTCATTGCACGACCACGGTAGCTTCCCAATAAATTATGTGAGCATTGCAACCACCTTTTCATTAGCTCAGCAGCAAGCCTGTGGGCAATTCCTGGGGAGTTTCATTGACATCTAAGTAGGCAATTTCCTGCTTGCTTACTTCTGCCTGCACAACTACAGCAGACTTGTATGACATACAGTGGCTATAGCCATACCACCTCCAGTGAGATCTGAATCTAAGTCATGTATTAGGGAATTTCTTGAAAAATTTTCCTTCCTTGGAGTATTCAGCTTCAGCATATTGATAGCACTGTTCTCTATAGCTGATTTATTTTTATTTTTATTTTTTTAGAGTTCTATTTACATCTAAAACTTAATCTGTGTTGGCAGTTTATACATCTTTATTATAAACTCCCTATTCAAATGTCCTGTGTTGTTTATATCTCTCCATAGGACTCTGACTGATATAAAATTGCTAGTAATAATGGTCCACTGAGATGGGATTTGTGAATTGATTTTGTTGTGTTTTGGATTTTGACACTTTAGAGTTCCTTGCTAATTAGAAGTGGAATACTAATAATTCAGGGCATTCTGTGGCATTATACTTAATCAAGCTATCATTAGTGTTTGGTTGTGGTGAAGTGCCAGTTAACACAAGTGCCTTGGAGTCCAGTGACTGTTCACTTGACTCTTGTGGCAGTAGTGACAACTACATGAACCTTTGAGAACTATGGTGTGAAGTAGATTTTTCTGTGTGTACTGCAGCACTCATAGAAAACAAATGACAAGCTCAGGTCCCTTAATTCTCAGCTCAAGTCACAATATGAAAACAGAGCACTTCTTTGAGAGGCTACAGGTTTGACATTGCTGAAAAATCAAAGACAAAAAGTAAAGACAGCAATCAAAGACAAAAAATGTGATTGTGTGACATGCTGATTTGAAACATTAGAGAATTCAATAGCACCAGCTTTATATGTTGAAGTTAGATTATAGATTAGTAAAAATTTAAACTTGTAATGGGAATATCTGGTAGCCCTAGATGAAATGAACAATCTTTATCAACTATATCATTCTGTACGGCACTTGTCGGTAGTAGACTGCCCTTCTGTGTGTGAGGAGATTGGACTTTCTTCGCTTGCAAATCTTATGTCCTTTAGAAGGGATGGATTCAAGTTCTACTCAAGGCATATCACACTCACTCCCTTTTACCATTAGGTCCATAACTTGTGTCAAATCTCATAATGTCCCAAAGAGGAAAAATACACAGTATAACCCAGGAGAAAACACCATAAACACAAAAAGAACTTTAAAGCTTAGCTATTTTATCTACAGAAACATGGAGATAAATTAGATGAACAAAGGAGGAAACAGATACTATTTATGTTAGTGAACTTACTAGCCATTCTGAACTTAATGCATTACCTTGGGTGCTGGAGGTGAGCCAAGTGGTTTATTATTTGGTCTACTGAAACTTGGAATCAGTGTGGCCTAGACTTAATGAGCTTAGGTGCTAGAGCTTACCTGGTAAGCTATGAAGGAAGGAATTTAAAGGCCTAAGCATATAATAAAACATATAATAAAAATGTAGTGGTCATGATATATGACCGTATACCCACTGTGTTCTATATGAAGGGACAGAAAACAGTCCTTTCACTGAGGCATTAAAAATTCATAAACAAGGGCAGTATCTGCATCTTTGAAAAGACCTTCAATTGCTCTCCTCTACAGGAGAAATACTAGTATGACCATTTGGGTTGCTAGCTAGATATGGCCTTCTTGATTTTAATGTAATCATTAGTTCCCAGAATAGCAGAGACCTCAGTGACAATGCTTAACTACCAAAATCAAGGTGGTCATATCTATCACAGGAAATAAGTACTAAATATGCCTCGTTTAGAAGGATATTTTCCAGTGTTGAATTATCACTGTTTTGATAGGAATGAACTAGATGGGTAACTAACTAGTTTATGGAAATATACCTATACCTATACCAATACCTATACTTATATCTATACCTATACCTATGTATCTATATCTATAACTATATCTATATCTATCTATATTTATATCATCTATATTTATATAGTGTTATTCTGATATTACTGGTAGATATTTAAATCAAGATCTTTCAGGTATTCTATGAATTTTCTAAATTATTGTTGCTATAAAAATTACGTTGGTTAAAAAATTTTTTCCTAATCAGATTCTTCAATATGTCTATATTTTATATGTTGAATTTTAAGTTGATCTAGTCATTTAATTTGATTTTCTGCTGGAAGCGAAACAAAAAAAATTCTTATAATAAAAGGGCACCTTAAATTCCCTTTATAACTATGAAAAGATAAAATAAAGCACACTTAGGATAGACATGGGCTGTGTGTAAAGCTGCAGTTGATTTTCTTGTTCAATATCATAATAATAAACTCTAGTAGAATAATCCCTTGTTCAGATTAAACAGATATCTATGATGCATTAGCACTAAGATGTGTGACATCCTGTGTATATGTATAAAAAATAAAATTCACGGATTCTGTGCTTAAAGATTGTACATTGTCTTTGGAAAGATAATTCTAGTGGATAAAGTATAATCATTGCATCTATATATTATTTGGGTATATAATGTATATATGCACTATATATAATATGATATACATATGTAATATAATTATCACATAGCATTACATGCATAAGTATATGTGTTATAACCTTGCCCTATATTAACACGTGATGGAGCAGATTATTATATAAGGGAGAAAAGAGGAAAATAAACAAAAGAAACAACCCATTAAATAGTATTCATACACTTGGAAACTAAATTGAAAAAGAAGTACATCATTAACTTGATAACCAGAGATGTATCATCGCTTACATGACATTTAATGGGTAAAAATAACAACAATGAATCTTTTCAACTTCTACATGGATTAATAAAAGTATTATATCATTTACTATAGTCAAATTTGTGTTGGAAGCCAATTTGATTGAAAAAAAAATGTTGCTTAGGTATTTCTAACTTTAAACATGTGGACCAAAGAAGAAGGGCTCCTTTTGGCTTAACTGGGTTTAAATTAAAAAACAAATCAAAATAAAAAACAGAGTCTACCAACCATTTCTAAATAGGGGCCTCTCACACAAATGGCACTTCAGGGAGAAACCTGCACTAAGCTGCCTGCCTCCTGCATTGAACTGCTTTCCTGCACTGTGTTTCTGCCTTCTGAGCCAGCTCTTGTAGAGGAGTTCCTAGAATCCTATTTCAATCAACAGAACTGATCTTTCCCCTTGAAAAAGAAGTACATAATTAACTTGATAACCAGAGATGTATCATCACTTACATGACATTTAATGGGTAAAAATAACAACAATGAATCTTTTCA
>JAAGEH010002531.1:34559017-34636667 GCA_011751065.1 Lasiurus cinereus
ATTTCTAAATAGGGGCCTCTCACACAAATGGCACTTCAGGGAGAAACAGATCAAAACACAACCAGAGTTGGGGACCTTAATACTCCAACTTTTTCCTTTCTCCTAAAGACTGTTTCTCTGGCTGAAGCTAAAATACTAGAGATATCTTGCCAGAGCAGAGTGACCAGCTCAATCCAAAGCAGACTGGCACCAGTGCAGAATGAGGCAGGCTGCACAGAGTAGAACAGGTCAGAGCACAGCAGAGCTGCTTTGTGCCAGGGCTATTTCCCCACACCTGTGCTATTTTCACTACAGTCTATCTTACTATTGAGCTGTTTTGCACTGCATTCAGTTTCCTTCTTTACTTCACCCTAAATTGGGGGTTCCTGTTGGCTTTGAATTGACACCAACCACCAGTTGACAGACCCTAACTCTGACTCCATGCATTTTATTTCACTTTACCACATAGTGTTTAGGATTATTAATTTACTTTTTTCTTTTCATGCAGATCTTATATGACCTAAGAGACCATCGCAACCGGCACAACCAAACAGTTTACATGGGGTGATCAGGCCGACAGGGGGAGGGGGGGTTAGTGAGGGGTCAACCAAAAGACTGAACAACAGACTGCATGGGGTGACCAGGCCCAGAGGGAGGCTGTTGGGGGTGACCAGGCTTGTGTGCCGGGGAGCGAGGGCAGTGAGGGATGACCAAACTACTGAGCAGCAGGCTGCATGGGGTGACCAGGCTGGCAGGCAGGTGAGCAGTTAGGAGCCAGTGGTTCTGGATTGTGAGAGGGATGTATGAATGTTGGTTTAGGCCTGATCCCCAGGACAGTTGGACATCCCCTGAGGGGTCCTGGGTTGGAGAGGGTGCAGGCCAGGCTGAGGGAAATCTCCCCCCACATGCATGAATTTTGTGCAGTGAGCCTCTAATCCTATATAATAAAAGGGTAATATGCAAATTGGCCCTAATAGCAGAATGACCAGGAATGACTGGTCACTATGATATGCACTAACCACAAGGGGGCAGATGCTCAATGCAGGAGCTGCCCCTGGTGGTCAGTGCACTCCCATAGGGGGAACTCCATTCAGCCAAAAGCCCATAAGCCAGGCTGAGGGCTGAAAGCACAGAGGTGGTGGCAGGAGCTTCTCCCAACTTCTCAGCAGCTCTATGGATGTCCAACTGTGGCTTAGGCAGGTGGACACCACCGAGGGCTCCAAGCTGCCTGAAGGATGTCTGACTGTCAGCTTAGGCCTGGTCTCCTGGGGAGTGGGCCAAAGCTGGCAGGTGGACATCCCTTGAGAGGTCCCAGACTATGAGAGGATGCAGGCTGGGCTGAGGGACCCATGTGCACCGGGCCTCTAGTGTTATATAATTGTGGAGACATTTCATAATTATTTGCTTGCTGTAATGGCACTTTGCATAATGCCACTTGCTTTAGATGAAGCCATCTTTTATTGTGTATAATTATTTGGCAATGAAATAAATATACTAGCTACCTGTGGAATTTACAACTATATAAACGTTTAGTTATTGGAATTAAGGAAGCTCAATTTTTAAATATAAAATATTATTTAATGATAATAATTACTGTTGGACTTCATAGTAAAGTAGGCATAAATAAGCAAACTCAAAACTCAATATTGGCCAAAATTGGTTTGGTCAGTGTCTCTCTCTCATCGATATTTCTAACACTCTATCCCTCTCTCTTCTTCTCTGTAAAAAATCAATAAAATATTTTAGAAAAATAAAAACTAAATATTGCCCCTTGCTGGTTGTGCTCAGTGGAAAAAGCATTGGCCTGTGAACTGAAGGGTCCCAGGTTCAATTTTTGTCAAGGGCATGTATCTTGGTTGCAGCATAAGAGGCAACCAATTAATGTGTTTCTCATACATTATTTCTCTCTGTTTTTCCCCTCTCTTCCATTCTTTTTTTTTAATTTAATAAATCTTTATTGATCAGATTATTATAATCTGTCCTCTTTTTTCCCCCTGTATCTCCCCTCCATCTGTTTCCCATCCCACCCTCTGCCATTACCTCCCATCCATTGTCTTCATCCATAGGTGTATGATTTTTGTCTAGTCTCTTCCCACACCTCCCTCACCCCTTTCCCCCTGAGAATTGTCAGATCATTCCCTTTCTATGCCCCTGATTCTATTATAGTCACCAGTTTATTCTGTTCATCAGATTTTTTATTCATTTGATTTTTACATTCACTTGTTGATAGATATGTATTTGTTGTTCATAATTTTTATCTTTAACTTTTTCTTCTTCTGCCTCTTCTTAAAGAGTATTTTCAGCATTTCATATAATACTGGTTTGGTGATGATAAACTCCTTTAGCTTTTTCTTATCTGTGAACCTCTTTATCTGCCCTTCAGTTCTGAATGATAGCTTTGCTGGGTAGAGTAATCTTGTTTGTAGGTTCTTGCTATTCATCACTTAGAATATTTCTTGCCACTCCTATCTGGCCTACATAGTTTCTGTTGAGAAATCAGCTGACAATCCTGTGAGTGCTCCCTTGTAAGTAATTAACTGTTTATCTTTTGATTCTTTTTATATTCTCTCTTTGCCTTTTGCTCTTGGTATTTTAATTATGATGTGTCTTGCTGTGGTCCTCTTTGGATTCCTTTTGTTTGGGGTTCTGTGTGCTTACTAGACTTGTAAGTTTATTTCTTTCAGCAGGTGGGGAAGTTTTCAGTCATTATTTCTTCAAATAGGCTTTCAGCATCTTTCTCTCTCTCTTCTTTTGGGACCCCCATAATTCTGATGTTGGCATGCTTGAAGTTGTCCCAAAGACTCCTTATACTATCTTCACATTTGGGGGTTCTTTTTTCTTTTCCAGTTGAATGTTTTCTGCTTCTTTATATTTCAAATCTTTGACTTGATTCTTTCATTCCTCTGGTCTGCTGTTAGGTCTCTGTATAACATTTTTTTATTTTTATTTTAGTCAGTGTATGTTTAATTTCTATTTGGTCCTTTTTCATATCCTTAAGGGTCTTGCTAAATTAATTGACACTTTCTAGGAAATTTTTGAAAAACCTTATAACCATAGTTTTGAACTCTATATCCAGTCATTTGTTTTCCTCCATTTCTTTTGTTTGTGATCTGTTTCTTTGTCTCCGCATTTTAGCTGCTTCCCTGAGTTGGTAGAGTAGCTTTGTGTGCTAGGTGTCCTATATGGCCCCGTGACTACACCTCCCAGTTACCTGAGGTGGACACTCTTGGTGCACCCCTTTGTGGACTGTGTGTACAGCCTTGTTGTAGTTAAGTCTTCATTGTTGTTGGTATCACTGAGGGGAATTGACCTCCAGACCAATTGGCTGATAGGATCATCTGTGTCTATGCTGGGAGAACTTCTGTGCTGGAGTTAGCCTTATGAGACAAGACTTGCAAAATTGTAAAAGCCTCTGTGTTAGACTTGGATGGGGTGGAGTCTCAGGACTGGGCAGACAGCTTTAGCTTCCCGTCAGCCCTGCCTTAGGTAACCCCTGTGTCTTAGTGTCCCTCGGTAATCACTGTAGTCCTCTTTGCACATACTTGCACTCATGTGCCTCCTGACTTCTGCCTTTCACAGATACCCTGAGTTTCTATGTGCTCCAGGGACCCGTATGAGTCTGCATCCACAGAGTCTCGCCCAAAACTGGGGTTTAATGTAGTCAGAATTGGAGTTCAGTGCAGTCGGGAGGTTCCATCTTCCTCCCTCTAGAGAAAGCCAATGGTATAATCAGCAGTCAGTCCTCTCTGAGTGCACTCATGTGCATGCCACCAGACCTCTGCCATTTGCAGCTCCCCTGAGTTTCTGTATACTCCTCTCTTTTTCCGACAGTCTAGACTCCCCCAGTATGAGTCTTGCCTGGAACTGGAGTGTAGGGCAGTTGGAACCTGGTTCAGTGCAGTTGGGAGTTTCCATCTCCCTTCTGCTAGAGGAAGCCAGCAAGGCACTCTCTGCCTGTCTTCTCCAGGTGCGTGTCTCCATACCTCAGCTTTTGGCAGCTCCTCTGAGTCTCTGTGAGCCTCTCTCTTTCCTTCTAGTTGTTGAATTTCCACTCTGCTAGCTTTCCTGTGGTTCTTGTGATGTCCGTTTTATCTTTTAGCTGTAATTTTGAAATTGTTGTGTGAGGCAGCAGTTTAGGTGTTTACCTATACTGCCATCTTGGTTTATCCTCTCTTCCACTCTTTCTAAATCAATGGAAAAATATTCTCAGATGAGGATTTAAAAAAACACCACCAAAATAAACTCCCCAAAACCAAATCCTAAATATTGTATAGCCTGTCATCATGCCTTCTTTTTTGGAAAGGTTCCCATCATAAGAAGGTTTTTGCTTTTCTATTTGCTATCTACCTAATAAAAGAGTAACATGCTATTTGATTGTACCTTTGTGATGTCCACCAGCCAAATTAACCCAATAATGATGGCAGGTTAATTTGCATATGCAGGTGCTGAGCAGCCAGGTATAGGGTGGGATGCTGGCGTTGTTGCCATGGTGACAATGCAGGAGTTCTGCACCACCCCAGCCGCTCCAGGCCTTGGTGGAAAGGTGCCTCCAGCCAGGAGCAAAGGCGGTGCCAGCAGCAGAGGAAGGAAGGCTCATTCTTGGACAAACCTTTGTGCATTTGGCCTCTAGTTTTTAGATAAAGAGAATGAATGTGTGGATATCAACAACCTCTTACATGTAATAAAAGTGGTGTATTAGGTTTATAAAAAAATGGTTGAAGTATTCTTAAATAGTACTGGGTGATATTTTAAATTTTCTAGTTTTCAGAAAGAATTCCTGAAGACCTGAGGTTTTCTCTGAAGTAATTCAGTGAAGTGACCAAATACCCTCACTTTAATGGACTGTATCAGCCTCCTAGGAATTTTCATTGGAACATTAACTTGTTCCTTTATAGCCCTATTCTCAAATAGCAGTTCTTGTCCTCTTTCAAAAAGTCAGCAATTGTGAAAGCATTCCTTTTTATTAGGGGTGTTTTCTAGCTTTGTGCAGACCTTATTTTTAAAGCCACATTTTCAAAGCCATGGCTATTATTTTTAAATAGTCAAATTTTTTAGGTAAAACAAAAATACATTTAATGTAATTGTTACCTATAATAGTCTCATTAGTAGATATTTAATATTTTAAAAATAGTTTTATTCTTTGTAATTGATCACTTTACATATATTGATAGAATATCTAATATACTCAGATTGCTAGATTCTGACATTGTGGTGACAGATTTAAATAAATACCTTAGAAATGAAAACATAAAACATTGACTGTGAATAAAGAAATACAGAATATTTACAGCTGAATCACAATGAAAGGAGTGAAATCTGTCTGAGAATTAGGTGAAGCATCACATAAATATAAGGAGATATCTGAAACACATTTTTAAAAATAAGTGAGAATTATAAACTATATCAAAACATATTCATATTCTGGGCCAAAGTCAATCTGCAAAATATCAAAGAATATTCAAACAAAGACCAGTGAGAAAACCTGGGCAGATTCAGTAATAATACCAGATGGGAGAAAAGAAACCAGTACACACAATTGAGTAAAATTTTGTTTGTTAATAGAATATATTGGACCCAACTGGTGTTGCTCGGTGGTTGAGTGTGGACTGATGAACCAAGTGGTTTGATTCCTGGTCAGGGCATGTTCCTGGGTTTCCATCTCAATCCCTGATTCCTGGTGGGGGTGTGCAGGAGGCAGCCAATCAATGTTTCTCTGTCATTAATGTCTCTCTCTCTCTCTGTTTCTCTCTCCCTCAATCAATAAAAATATATTCAAAGAAAGATAAGATATTGGAATGCTCTTGGCTCTAAGTAACAGAAAATCCCAACTCAAATTTGCTTTAAGAAGAACAAATTTATCATATTACATAAAAGAAATTTAGTTCTAGAATTGAGTCATAAGAAGACGTTTTGGGAAAATTGTTTTTTAAAAAATAAATTTGATACTTAGAAATATATAATAAAAATGAAATTAAAGAATATGATTTTAATGGCACTGTATGGAGAGAGATATAATATAGAATCCATATGTACAAAAGTCATTTATATAACATAATAGAGGCCTTCTACATGAAATTCGTGCTAAGTGGGGAGGGCGGGGGTGTCCCTCAGCCTGGCCTGCACCCTCTCCAATCTGGAACCCTTCAAAGGATATCCTTCTGCCGGTTTACAGGGATCAGGCCTAAACCAGCAGTCAGACATCCCTCTCACAATCTGGGACTGCTGGTTCCTAACTGCTCACTTGCCTGCCTGTCTGATTGCCTCTAACCACTCTGCATGCCAGCCTGATCACCCCCAAATGCCCCCTGTTCCAGCATGCTTACCTCCGACTGCCCCCCCCTGCTAGCCTGCTTGCACCCAACTATTCCCCTGATGGCCTAATCACCACCAATGACCCCCCTAACAGGCCTGATCACCCATAACTGCCATCCCATTCTGGCCTGATCAACCAAACTGTCCTCATCTCTGGGTCTCTAACCACCTCTACTTTGGCCCTGCCACCATGGCTTTGTCCAGAAGAACATCCAGAAAATCTTCTGGAAGGTCTCCCAGGCTAATAAGCATGTTACCCTTTTATTAGTATAAATAGAGGCCTTGTGCACAGGTGGAGGCCAATTGGTTTGCCCTGAACAGTGTCCTGGATCAGAGTGGGGGTTCCCTTGTGGTATGGGGCAGCCTGAGTGAGGGACTGATGGCTATTTGCAGGATGGCTGCTTCCCCTAGTGGGAACTCTTACTCCATGGGGGTGTGGCAGCCTGGGTAAGAGGCTAAGGGCCGTTTTCAGACTGGCCACACCACCTTCAGGGTGGGGTTTCTCGCTGGGGTGCCTGGCCAGCCTGGGTGAAGGGCTGAAGGCCATTTTCAGGCTGGCCAAACCCCCCAGTGGGAACCTCATCCCGTGGGGGTGTGGCTAACCTGGGTAAGGGGCTGAGAGCTGTTTTAAGGCTGGCCACCCCCCTACCAATGACCCAGGCTCCCCAGCCCTTCCTTGAACAGAGTCCAGGGTGGGCTGGAAACTTGGCTTCCTCCATTGCTGGGGGCAACTCAAGCCTCCTGCTTGCTCCAACTCCATGGCCACCACCTTCTTTGTTGGGTTAATTGGCTAGTGAGTGTAGTGGAAGGATGGTCAATTTGCATGTTTCTCTTTTATTAATGTAGATAAAGCATTTACAGTAAGAACACAATCACATCCATAGATCTTCTCTGCTTCAGCATCTTTCCTAGCTGTAGAGAATACTTATCAAAGATTTCTTTGCAGGTCTTCCCAATGCAGTGACCATGAGATAGATAATATGGTAAGACATGTTCTTAAACGATGTTAGCTTATTGCATTTTGGAGAAATAATTGGACAGTCCTTATAAGGAAACCAGACTGAGTGCCTTGTCTGTTATCCACATAAGTGATGGCAATAGTTTGCATCAGATTGATGACAGCAGATATGGAGAAGGGATAGATTTGAGGAATATACCAGTCATATATCCCAGATGTTAGAAATGAATCGTTTTTAAGGAACTTTGGACAGCCAGTTAAATTAATGACACCTACATCCCTGGCTTCTGGAAGGGAATGAATAATGCTATTCTCTAAGATAGAGGAATAAAACTAGAAAAGAGCTAAATTTGGAAGGACAAAGTATAAATTTTTCTTTTTGTCACTTTATTTTGAAGTGTCTAGGTTCTAAAATTGAGCAGCTAAATATAGGACAAAGAGCCCACCAAATAAAATAATAGGTTCATTTTCTTCTACCCTACCACTCACTTTAACAGTTTTTTTCACTTTTAGTATCTTAGAATTCTTCCCATCTTTGCTTAATTTCTGTGGAATCATACACTTAGCTAAATTTACCACAAACATGCAGATGATTCATATATTTATCATTCAAATTAATAGTCTTCTATGTCATTCTGTATTTCTTTGGGCAATCTCTCACATTCACAGCCTCAATTACCACTGATCTTAAAAGACAAGGTGGGATTCCTGGATGTTTTCTTTCCATTGTCTGAAACTCTCCAGAAACTTTAAAAGAAGATAATTTCAGAAGGAAGAAATAAACAACTAATGACAGGATAGTTTAGGAAACTAAAAATTACACTGGTATTGATGTGAGCCTTGTGAGTGAGATTCAGCAACAATTTTAGTGCTTCATGAAGCTGGAAGACAGACTTTATCAGGTTTAATAATGAATAAGAGATTAAAAAATACAGACAGTAAGTATAAAAGTTTGCTTGTAATAAGACAATATTTATTTCCTTTTTAATACAGGAAAAGAGGAAATGTGCAAAATCCAGTAACAAATATGCAGTTGTAAGGGGGAAGATGGACTATACAAGAGAAAGGATATTCAAAATTGTAAATTTCCTGAGTGACTAAAGGGGATAAAATGAAAGCGAACGTGGGATTAAAACATAGACTGCTGGGTGCCAGGCACACAATTTGTAATTTAATACATCTGACTGAAACCAGTAATTTGCATTTGCATTGAGTTCAAAATTGATGCATTTGCTGCTGCTCTATAGACCACATTTTGAGAATCACTGCTGTGAAGATTGGGGGATTAAACTGAGCAAAAAAGGTAGCAGTGTTACTGGGCACTGCTGAGTGCTACTTTGATATATTGATCATGTATTTACAGTGTTACCAATCTAATATTTGTGTATTTTTCTAGTAATGCTTTATAATCATCAAAAGCATATATATCTTGGATACAGGTATGGTTAAGACACAGTGAAAAGAAGAAGGAAAGATGTTCATGGACTGGTGAAAACATTGTTAAAATGATAAACTTCAAAATATTAACTGAAGATTTATATAATTAGGCTGTGATAATATAATGAATGAATCAACACACTATTTATTTTCACATCTGTACATTACCCAGCATATTCAGGAGCTTGTGCCTTCAGTCAAATATATCAAAGCAGGTCAAAAGGAGAATGGATTTTGTAAAAAGGCAGATTTTATATAGTTTCATACTGGGCTTACAATCTCTATTAGTCACATTTTTTTTTTAGAAACTGCTTTATAAACTGCCTTCTTCTAGTCTATTATGAGATAATAGCTTTTATGTTATTGATATATCTTCAAGGAATTTTGAATATTTAAGGCTATTTTTAATAATTTTAATCTTAAATTACTCAAAGTGCAAGCTGAAAGTGAATATATTTAAATTAAGTAAATATTTGTAGCAATATTTAGAGAAAAAAATAAAGGGAAACTAGATTTTCTTGTCCACAGAGTATCCTAAAGCCGTACTAATTTGGCTATTTGAAAGTTGAGTGGCTCCTTATAGAAATACTTGTAGTTAATGTGTAAGCACTGTTTTATTTTTATCTGTTAACATAGTTTTATATTTGTCTTCAGCAGAAAAACTTCTTTACTTTTTAAAGAGATAGTTCAGTAAAGTCCTTTCTTAGAATTAATGTAGATCATTTTTCAAAAAATTCATCTCTAAGCAGTGAAATAGGGGCCACCACAGCAGGCAAGAGAAAGTTGAATTCTGCCAGAGCTATTCCTCTCTCATCTATCATTCACTAGTTTCCACATAAAATTATTGTACATGCCATAAAAATGGGTTGACATTTTAAAACAAAGCTTGAAGAACAGTGTCTGAGAGACCAGCTTCACTGTCACTGAGGAGTGTCTGATGATAGGATTTCTTAGAATTGCTTAAGAGAAATACTCATGCAGATAGAAATATACATACATTAAGCATATGCATTGCAGTAGGATTATAATTTTATCTCTCCCCAGTTTTTTTTTCATCTCTAATGTGAAGATATTACTATATGAAGTGAGTTAATACTCATTTTAGTATAGTGACTGGCACATAGTATGCATGCACTTAATATTAGCTATGACAATAATTTTATTGGATATGGAAGAGGCTTTTTAAAACAAATTTTTGCATTCAAAAGAAAGATCTAAATTGTATTTATTGAACTCAAATTGTTATTCTCTGGCTGTATATTTAAATACATATTTTATATAATTACATATAAGTGAGAAGGCTATTCTTTATCTACTTACATGTAGGGAATTTTTATTATTTGTTTTTATTATAAAGACTTATCACAGTTGCCTGGTACCTGGTATCAACTTTCATGTATGCTTTCAGGAAAAATATTAAAAACAAAATATTGTTAGTAGACCAGCTTATAGTCACTATAAAAACATAATTCACATTAACATGGATGGGAATATTTCATATGCTTTCTATTGACTTTAAATTCACTAATGGAAAATCATACCCTCTGTATTAAGCAAAGAAAGAAGGCCAAAGGACAATATGGGCATTTTTATAAGCAACCTGTAATAAAATTAGGCTTTTGAAGCCACACAAAATTACTCTTTAATATTTTCTGTATCCCTAATACAATATGTGAAACCAATTATTCACTTTTCTGTAAGGATAACAAAGTTTAGTTCCCAGTTGATTATTTCCTAATAAATAATGCCAAGTTTTAGGGAGAATTGTATTGTCAAAGTCAGACAGATGAAATTCTTTTCAGAAAGAAAGTTTGTAAACATATGAATAATTTATAAATATTGAGGATTCTTTAGCACCATTTTCCAAACAGCATACTATTATACTGTTGAATTAATAGGCAAGTCAGAAAGAGAACTGTTGGGGATATTAATTTACATTTCAAAAGTATCATATAGTAAGTCAGTTTTATGAAACTCCAGACTCTAGTTCTTAAACTTGAACATCTTAGTTGTCCCTTCTAGTTTATGCAGAGTTGATCAGTGGCTAAGGGATAATTCACACTAACCAACCAGTTATTTTTTTAAAGCTACACACTACTACTACTACTACTACTACTACTACTACTACTTATTATTATTATTATTATTATTATTATTATTATTATTATTATATAACGAGTATCCCTGTGCACGAATCTGTGAACCAGTAGCTGGCGAGTAGCTCCCTGCCGCCCTCCAGTAGCTCTCTGCTGGCTGCCCTGCCCTCCTGTAGCTTACCTGACCCTCAGACCCCTCATAGCTTGCTGCCCTTCCATCTCCTGCAGCTTTCCACTGCCCATTTGTAGCCAGTAGCTTCCTGCCATCCTCCTGTAGCTCTCTGCTCCCTGCCCCACCCTCCTATAGCTCCCTCTGCCCCCTGCTCCCCTTTATAGCTAGCTGCTCTGCCCCCTCCTGTAGCTCTCCTGCCTGCTTCTAGCTACTGCCCCACCCTCCTGCTGATCAGTGATCCGGTCGTTACATGGTCAGTCATTACACTTCACATCGTAAGGATTATTGCATTACATCTTTATTATATAGGATAAGCAGCCTCTGTGATAGAGACTGTTAATAACCATTGAGTATTCATGTGCTAATAGACATCCCAGCAACCCTGACAATTAGTTTGAAGCTCTGTTCCTTGTTTATTTCAGTGACATGTGAGCAAAAACGCTATGTCACTTCAATACCAAGTCTGAAAAGCATAAATGTATCTCCTTAATATTTCTCTTCCATTTTGGAAGCAAGTGTGGAGGACACAGGAGAAATTGGCACAATCATAAATGAGAATTGCCTGAGTATTGATTGAGTGTTGCATCTCGAAGTATTGCCCTGAATACTAGTAGCTGTTAGACTTACAATCCATTTTGTGTGAATGACATAAAAATCTAATTTTTTAAAGCTGAGATTTGGGGACTAGTTTATCACAATATAACCTGGAATTACCTCGATTACTTATTTCAAACAGCATGATGTGTCTGATCATTCTATAACTGTACATTATAGTATTGACACATTTCCTTCCCTATATTCTAGTTAAACTTTCAGAAAAAATTGGAGAATTTTACAAATACTTTGTCACCAGTTTGTTTAGGGTGTGTTATTTCCATGGTTGCTTAATTCTACCCATTTATTATGTTGTGTTTTTTTTCTTATTTTAAATATAACTCTTTTAGGGTAAGTTTTTTTTTTTGAGAGTTTATGTCCTTGTTGTCATTTCTATATATCTAACCTACCTAAAAAGAAGTTTACTTGTTTTTTTTTAATGCTTTATTTTTTAAAAAAAGTATTAATTATTACTTAAGAGACTATTGAAAATAATATATATTCAAAAGATGTCTACCTATGTAGAATTTAAGGTTTGCATTCACAGGATTATAACACTGTAGTCATATCTATTCTATAGTAAATCTATTTAAGGCATTAATCAATACATTGAAGTATGGGTGCTTGTTCTATCAAGTAAAATGATTTTTGCATTAGGGATTATTTTATTCTATTATTTTTATGTAAATATCAGTCACAATCTCTTACTGAAAGTCAGCAGATATATAAGCCTAATATTTAACTTTTTTCTCAGTGTAAAAAACTATTTTTAAAGTTAACTTTTTCCAAAACTAGAAAAACGTGGATCATAAACATTTTGCCCAAAATATCAACATATTAAACAGTTTCACTGGACATGGGAAACAATCAATGAATATAATTGTTATTGTTCAAAAATTTATATATATATATATATGAGTATGTATAGCTTATCACAGTATAAATCATAAGATAACACACTTTCTAAAATATTGTTGTTTTAGTCTTGCAAAACCTATTTTTATAATTGTATATATATACATATTATATTTATATACATAATTAAAAGAAGGCCTTTTGTGAATATATAAAGGCATAAAATAAAATCTACAGATGTATATATGCTTATATCTTTCAATAAGTTCCTCTTTTTATTTAGGTTGATATACATTTCTAGTTATCACTAAAAATGTAAACTTAGTATAATGACAGGCCATGTTTTAATATAATTTTATGTCATGTCAATTTAGGGGAAAGCACAAGTGTTTCAAGTTGTTAGAGTTCCATTAATTTTTATAGTAAAGTGAATTTCTAAAGGTTGTGGAGCAAGTAAGTTAACTATTGTCACCCTTGTGCTCTGGAAACTTCAAACTATTTCTCTACTTCACAGGAAGTGATGTGTGTCAATGGCAGAATTTGTTTCAGTAGGTTGCAAAATGCTCTCTTAAGTTATCTGGGATAATGATAGCTCTTCAAAATTCTAGCTAGAGAATACAAGTCTAAAATAACATACATTTCAGTTAAAAAAGAACATTTTTTTTGACCTAAGGATTTTCACATGTAATCTTTAATATGTTATATGATGAAAGCTCTACTTTCATTTTGAAATAAAGATCATTGAAATGTTATATATCCCTTTGAAATTAAAATTTTTAAATTCCAGGTTACATTTAATATAATTTTGTATTACTTTCAGGTATACAGTATAATGGTTAGACAATCATATTCTTTACCAATCCTTCCCCTGGCATTTTCAGTATCCACCTGGCACCATACATAGTTATTATAATATTAATGAGTATGTTTCCTATGCAGTACTTTATATTCCAACTAGTGCCCTGGTACTCAGATTTGTGCATATTGAAAATAAATCAGTTAGAAGAAATATTTTAATATCACTATTCACCCTTTCTCTATAATAGAAGTATCAACTAAATTCATGATTGACAATGACATATTAAAACACATGCATATGATTGGTGCCAGCAAAAGCTTTATATGTACTACACATGTACAAGTCAACTTAGTCTTTTATATATATAGTAGAGGCCCAGTGCATAAAATTCATGCACTGAGGGGGGTGTCCCTCAGACTGGCCTGCACCCTTTCACAGTCCAGGATCCCTCACTCTTTACTGCACACCTGCTTACTGCTCCTTACCACTTGGCTCATTGCTCTTTAGCACTGCCACGGAGACTGGAGAGGCTCCTGCCACTGCTATTGCACTCGCCAGCCATGAGTGCTATCTTTCTGTGTAGTTGTCTGTGGGCCAACTGCTTTCTTCCTTCTCATCTAGAGTGAGTAGCATGTGAGGGCAGAGCATGCTGTCATGGAATGCAGAGGGCTGCCTGGAGCTGAGGGGAGTGGCCGGGCTCACGGAGTGAGAGGTGGACACAGAGGATGCTATCTCACCCAATTGTGGGGTGGCCTGGCTGGCCTTCATCTGCCTGACCCCACTTATTCTCCATCCTTCTATCTGTGACACCTGTCACCCTTGTCAGGGCTCCCCCAAAGTGAGTTCAGTTCAATCCTTGAATATAAAATGACATGGGGGTGGGGAGGGGCTCCACTCCAGTGTCCCCTGATTCCCAGCAACAGGACCTGGTCTCAGGATGGTGACCACAGCTGCAGAACATAGATCTGTTTCAAGAAAAGTTGGGAATGCAGACTTTCATATGAGCCCCTATTCCAAAAGTGGCAGTTTATTCACATTGTGGCAAAGACACCTTCAAGAGTAACATAACTGGGTAAAGTCAGGGCCAAACCAGGCCATTTCCTTATCAAATCTCTCTGAGGCATGTGGACAGAATCAAGTTTCAGCTCTTCACAGGAGACTTCTGGTTTTTTTTAAGCCTAAAGGACAAAAGTCTGTCTCTATTCTTATTCTTTGGGATTTTTTTTCTCTTTGGGATAAAAGGATATGTACACTAGGGCAATCCTCTTGAGATACAATATTCTAGTTGCACCCATGTGGTGATGACAGCACCCCTTAGAAGGAAAGAGCCAAGAGAAGGGGAGCAGGAAATTGTGAACACCAAAGCAAAGGTTCAGAACACGGAAGAAGACCTTGGTGTTCTGCTGAGAAAGTTGGACTTCTTCCTCTGTGGTCACACAACTTCACACACCAGGTAGTCACTCAGAAATATCTTCAAATCAACCAACTTATGGAATACTCCCTTCTCTCTAGTCTCCTGAGCCAGACTCTGGACATTGCGGCATTCTTTTGGTCGACATATTGTTTTTTCCAAAAATGTTACAAAGTTTATCCTATATAATAAAGAGGTAATATGCAAATTGACTCTCACACCCTCACTTTGTAGCCTTGAGTGGAAGCCCAGGCCAGCCAGGGTGTGTGAGAAGCTTGGCTTTCTCCATCACCAGGGGCAATCCAAGCCTCCTGCTCTCTCCAGCTCCATGGCTGCTGCCATTTTTGTTGGGACTTATTTATCTTCTATAATTGAAACTTTGTAGTCTTGAGAGGAGGCCCTGGCTGGCTAGGGTGGTCAGGAAGCTTGACTTCCACCATTGCTGGGGAAACCCAAGCCTCCTGCTCGCTCTGTGGCCACAGCCATCTTGGTTGGGTTAATTTGCACACTCTATCCTGATTGGCTGGTGGGCGTGGCTTGTGGGCATGGTGGAGGTACAGTCAATTTGCATTTTTCTTTTTTATTAGCGTAGAGTATGAGCCCAGTGCATGAATTCGTGCACAGGGCAGAGGGACTGCAGGAAGTTGGCTTGCTGACCCAAAGGAGATAGCCGACCCTTGGCCCACATGGGAAAGGGGTCACATTCGCTGCCACCCAGTTCCCTCTCCCAGCCTGGGCCCTAAAGGCCCCAGTAGGGTCAGGAGAGGTGGTGACCATTGCCAAGCCATGTGTGGAAGGAACTGAGACTGCCGTTACTGTCAGCATCCTGCTACTGCATGGATCCCTGCCTCACTCCCTCCTTCTTCCCTCATCTCTAGCCAATACTGCAGCAGGTGGGCAGCCCCTGAGGAAGGGAGAGATCAGGACTGAGACAAACCCTGTGTCAAGGGCTGACTTTCAATAGATTTCAGTGAAGGAGCTGCTCTGCTATATAGGAAACCTGACCCAGGTCTCTACAAATGGTTCACCAGGGGTTGATAGGGCCAGCTGGACAGGGGGATGGGCCACAGGAGGTTGACTATGGGAGTGATCACCAGAGGGAAGCTCCTGCATTGAGTGTCTTCCCCCTGTGGGTCAGTGTGCATCATAGCAACTGGCCGACCAGTCATTCCAATCTACCAGTTGTAATAGTCGCTTAGGCTTTTATATATATAGATGATTATTTTGTAAGTGCCAGTTTGTACTCCTTAATGCCATCACCTTTCTCACCCAGCCTCCCACCCTTTTTCCCTCTGGCATCCATTAGTGTACAATGCATACATATGTCAAATCATCATGGTGTATGTATTGTACAGCTTTGTTATTTATAAATAAATAAAGCTGGATAAAAATTATCTATTGTCATCTTAGTATCACAGTGACTGGCTCATAGAGTTTAATAGTTTTACTCATCAATTATACCTTTTAAAAAATAGTATAAGAAGAAACTTAAAATTTTACAGTTACTTTTAGGGCCCCATAAAATATGTTCTTTAAATGCTAAAAATATGTTTGAAATTAGTAAAGGTTAGAGCAAATAATTTTTTAAGGTTCCAGTGGAAATCTCCCTTCTAAGAAAAAATAATCTTGCAATATTAACAATATAAATTATTTATTAGAATTAAACTTTAAAAATAAAGTTATAAATAAGCATGAAAAGGAAGCTTAAAACTTGAATCAAGTGTGATATAATTAAACAAATAAAAATAATTTAAGTTTATGATTTGCTTTTATTTAATTTGATTTTTTTTAAAAATTCAAGAATAATCCAGTTCATTATATCTAGTTTTTCTATTTTTCTTTTTATGCATGCCATTTTTCATTTTCATAAAACTATTTATTCCTATAAAAGTTTACCAAGTGTCATTGACTATGTATTGATCATGAGAAGGAGTCATTTGACTTACCTGAATGGCTTACTGAGTATCCATATTTGTGGGCATAGGTTTTTGTTTGGTTTTGTTTTTAATCAAAGACAGTATGATACAGGAAATATTAGAAGAATATTGGTAGGGATACCAAATACACAAAAACAGTTGTAGGCACATGGACCAATTCAAAGTTGAGGGTTACACAAATAGTAAGAGGATCAAAATAATTTTTATAAGGCTTGCAAAGGACACAGCTTAGATTCATATATAAAACTCCATAGTTGTAATGCCTCAAAAATTTTAAAAATTCAAAAACATGTTGTTACGATAGTTTATGTATAGTCTATGTAGCAGGAGGGAGTCAAATAAAATGAACTTGCGAGGATACTGCCTTTCTTATAATTCAGTGTGAGTGTTCACATAAACTAGGAACAATCTATTCAGTCTCAATGATCTGTGAAGAGGACATGTAAAGCAGGGGAAAAGGACTTGAACCAGATGGGCTGGTTAACCATAGAACATTTCACAAATTGCCAAGAAAATAAAAATGAGGTAGGAAACCACAGTGACAAACACATTTCCCCTGATCTGATAGGAGCAGAGATGCTACATTTCTAACAAACATAATCATTGTGTTCACTATAACAACCAATTGTTCTTAGCCATGTAGAACCAAAATTAATTTCTAAATTATGAACTGACATATTGCAATGAGCTTCCCTGTCATTTAGGAGTAGATAATTGAGTTTACTGTTACTGTGTTTAGGGAAAATGTTTAAGGAATGCAAATTTTGCACATTATAATGGGATATAGATTTCAATGATGATGGATTTTCAACAGTAAGGAAAAAACAAGGAGGGTGATGTCCACATCATGGCAGGTAAGACAACCCTTATTTTGTCTCCTCTTCAAAAAAATTAAGCATTCGTGTGGGGACAGAAGTTCCTTTGAGGAAATTATATGATCAGCTCTATAAACCAATGGAGACAGCAGGAGTCTCGTGTACTTGTACTTCAGGTAATAAACGGTCCTGGCCATGGAACCAGCAGTAGCTTTTGAGTTCTAGCTCTTCTCAGCTGTGGTTCTGGAGTCTATGGAAAACACTGTTTTAGACTGTTACCCATGGACAAAGTATGTTCAGGGTTCCTGTAGGGGCAAAACACACACAAACACACACACACACACACACACAAAAGTGAGTTTGGACACATTAGAGTGGGTAAGAGAAATAGCTTGATTTTACCCACATTATCTCTCCCTCATGACAGCACAGCTTAGGGCCATAACAGATCCTTTTCAACCCTGGCTGGTTTGGCTCAGTGGACAGAGTGTTGACCTGCTGACTGATGGGTCCTAGGTTCAATTCCAGTTGAGGACCTCTCTCTCTGTCCCTCCCTCTCCCTTCTGCTCTCTAAAAATCAATGGAAAAAATATATTTGAGTGAGGATTAGAGAGAGAGAGAGAGAGAGAGAGAGAGAGAGAGAGAGAGAGAGAGAGAGAGAGAGACCAAGCTCCTTTACAGCAAGCATGTCATAAGACAGGTCAAATAAGGTTTAAGTTCATGTGGGCCACAAAGAAAAAGCTTCAATCTTCATAAAAATGTAGGTTTATTTTGATAAAGATATGATGAATACAAAGGTCTGAAATGAGTAATTGTTAACAAAATAATAGAACATTTTAATAAAAATTAATATTTTTTCTTGAACATTAACTTACCAGATACTGAATAACTGCACATATAAATAAGCATAACGCAAATAAACCTATTTTTCTTGTTCTCTGAAAGCGAAATATTTCCTGTTGTGTACACCAAACAAGTCAGTCCAAGACTAATGACGTGGCATCAGCTGCTAAAATATCTGCTGCTAGTATTAGTGGAGAGAAATGATCCACCCGTGTGTAAGGAAAATGCATGCAACACGATTATAGTAATCAGTAATTAGCAAATGTTGTAGCTCATTATTAATAATTATGTGTAACAAGATATTGTAAAGATTAAGGTATGAAATTTTTATTACAATGTTTCTTACATACTGTTATATTGGCTGGCTGCAAAAATATTCATTGTGGGCCACATATGCCCTGTGGGCTGTGAGTTTGACATGCCTGTGATTTCTCCCGCAGGGAAAGGCATGTGATTTTGTAAGTGAGCACCCAGCTTCCTCAGCCAAAGGGCTAATTTCTCACCTGCTCCATTAAGACTATTGAACAAATGGGAATACTACTAATTGTGTTGCAGACCTTATTAAAAAGCCTACCTTGAGCTACTGGGGTGCTTCACCAGCAGTTTCTCCCATTGCTCTCTGTGAGCCAGGGATATACCACAACCTGGAACTTTAGTGCCATATTTGGGGGAATAAAAGTGCTGTTAGCTCTCAGCCTGGTATGTGGCAAGGCATCAGAGAAGTCACTAACTTAAGAATTCTGCCATTAGAAAGAGGAAGAAGCATGGAGCAGGTTCTAAGAAATGGGTTGACTTGAAAGACTGCAGAGTTTTACAAAGTTCCTAGAAATTAAATTTAAAAAATCTTTAACATATCTAAGGGTCAAATGAATTAGAAATACAGTTTTGATAATAGGGAAAACTAGGTTATTGTAGATTTCATTTGGCAAATGAAGAACTGGCTGTTACTTGGATTTAAGATTTTTGGACTAGAGAACCATCGTCTTTGGGTTATAAAGTCACTGATGTAGTATAAAATAATATCATTTAGTTATCCAATCATAATAGCCTAAAGAATCCAGACAGAAGAATAGATTTTTAGCACACTCAATCAGTATCCACTAAGTCCAAATTGTTTGAAATGATCTCATCACTATGTTAGTGTTCTAATATCTTTCTGGCACAGGAAGATCTATAACTAAATATGGGTAAATTTAAGGAAGTCATAATTCCTTTTTAATATTATTGTATTAACAAACCTATGCATTTTCAACAATTTTAAATTTATTTAAAAATTAAAAGTATATACACTTGTGACTTAACACTAAAGAGAAATTAGTGCACACAAGTATCCATAGTTGTTTTAACACTAATGGACAAAAACTGAGAATTATATTAATAAAGATAAAAATTAAAGAAATAAGCCAAAACCGGTTTGGCTCAGTGGATAGAGCGTCGGCCTGGGGACTGAAAGGTCCCAGGTTCGATTCCGGTCAAAGGCATGTATCTTGGTTGCGGACACATTCCCAGTAAGGGCCGTGCAGGAGGCGGCTGATCGATGTCTCTCTCTCATCGATGTTTCTAACCTTCTATCCCTCTCCCTTTCTCTCTGTAAAAAAATCAATAAAATATATATTTTAAAAAATTAAATAAATTAATGTTAAGTACATATAGCATATTCACAAATAAGAAAAACTAATAAGCAACATCTTTGAATATCTTGGAATAATCTTAGAGATCTGCTTTTGTACAGAGAAACTTACTAATTTATACACTATACAGATATAGTTGAAAGACTTTAACTTTCATCATATCTGCAAATATATTTTATATTTATCAGATAATAATTGAACAGAATAATAATTGAAATAAATAAAAGTAAATAAAACATTTTAAATATATAAAGGTTTTTGAAAATAATTCCAAGTATATGAATTTTGTAATGATCCGAAACACTTAGCAAAGACAATATAAAAAGTGATTCTTCAATTTTTGGGTCATAATATCCTAGAATAAATGTGCATCTAGACTTTAAATTTCTAACCAAGTAAATGTGTAATTAAACGATAGTGAAGTCCCCAGTGCTCAAATCTGTGAACACAACTGCTCTTCAGGGTATCAAAACAAGCCAACAATACTCCTTGTAAATGTAGCAGCAAGCAATAAGCATAGTTCAGGTATAAGATGAACAGAGATCACATTCTAATGGTTCCTTCTAATATAAGAGGATTTTATATTGTGCACCTTGTCCTGAAATATTGCTTAATGGTATGTGGATACCAGTTCTTTAGCGTTCTACCCCTTCAACTAACTTTTTGTGCCTGTTGTAAATGTGCTCATAAATGTACAGCTAATGATACTTTTCTTATTGGCATGGATTCTGTGCAATTTAACAATTTTTAAAGAATGTGCAGCTTTTAATTTTCTCTAATAGTTATATGCTGAGATTTCTTTTTCAAGTTATTCCTTTATCCCCTCCAGTTTATTTCACTTTTTCTGTTCTTATAATATGGTAAATAAATACAAATCTCAAGGAAATAATTTATTTTCCTTAATTATAATTACTTTTTTATAAAAGCACATGCTGAACCATAATAATGGTAATAATATAATAACCTTAATTATTTACCTTGAAGCAGCCTAAAAAAGAAAGGATACAAAGAAGGAAATAGTCTGAGAGATAATTTAATGAAATCATTATCAGTATGTTTTTGCGTACTTCCTACCTCCAAGCTTTATAATTTCATAATACTTCATCACAAGTATCAGTTTTTATATTCTCTTGACAAAAGGTTGTTTCTCTTAGCAATTATAATAAAATAAAATTTAAAGAAGAAGAAGCCTTTACGTGAAATTGCTTTAATGTTCCTAACGCTCCCTGGACTCCAGTTAGCATATCTTATTCTTTGTATCTGTAGTGAAAGCACATTTTTCCCTTTTGGTTATACATTTCTAAATTTTCATTACTTTCTTATAAACAATTAAGTCACAATGTAAGCAAAGGCAACTGCATGGTGTCTGAACAGCCAACACTATACTACACACTATAAAAAATGGAAAATGAGCACAGTTTAGCTTTATCAGCTAATTTAGTTAGGTATCACCCTAAGGCATCAACACAATTTATCACTATCACGGTATTCTGGCATGAAGGCACAATCACCAACTGCTTCTAAAAAGCAAATGAAGAACTTTTAAAAGTTTTCTTTGCTAGGGAAAGAAAAACAAACACTTAATATTCTTTGTGTACAAATCCTTTATGCTCAACTCCTGTGTCGTGATTAGCCTTGACATCTGGAAGTTCTAATACACAAACATGTGCTACCATGTGAAATTATTTCTAAAATAATAAAAAAATATAGCATTAAATAGTAAATATAGCATATATTTATATTGAAAAAAATAAATTATGTTCAAAATAGAGAGAAGGGAAACTATTGTCATTCTTACTAATAATTAAAAGGTAAATTACCGTTATTTATTAGTTATCTTAAAATATTCTCAAAGTCATGTATTGAATTTAAAAAAAAATTTCCTTTTTATATGGAATAAACTATTTTTTTAGAGCTGTTTTGGGTTCATAACAAAATTGCGAGGAAGGTACAGAAATTTCCCAAATACCTCTGTCCCTACTGATGGGTAGCAACCTGTTATCAAATTCCCCGACTAGAGTGCTATGTCTGTTACAACTGACCAGTCCACATTGACAAATCATTATTACCCAAGGGCTATAGCTTACATTTGGATTCACTTTACTATTGTGCACAATCTCCGCTTTCTTTTAGCCGAGAGTGAGATGTGTATTGGGTTGCTCCAATTCGCCCCTCCTCGGTGTGTGTGTGGGGTATCAGGTTGTCCTGGGTTGCTCAGTCCATGCTCCCCTGTTGCCCAAAATGAGGGGTGCATTGCTCCAGATAGCCCTGGCAGCAGGTCCTGGTGCCCAGGATGGAACAGGTGCCAGGTAGCTTCAGGTCAGGCTAGCGGCACAATTCTGGGGTCCGGGGCCAGGTGGGGCACAAGGTTTCCCCTGGCTTGCACACTGCAGGGTCTTGGAGCTGTATCCTAGGATACTGAGTCCCAGTGGGCTGGTGAGGAAGACTGGTATGGAGCTCACTCTGGGGGCCTGTGCTCCCTGCAGGCATCTGGGAGCCTGCCAAGAGGTACTGTGCCATTCACTGCTGGGGCACGGTGATGGTTCCACATGGGTTATGGCTGGCAAGCATTGTTCTCTAGGCATCTTCTGCCCTTTCTTATTGAAAACTAGCAGCCCAGTGTATGCCCAGGCTGTACCCTCTGGCAGTCTGGGAGCCATCAGGGATGTCTGACTTATGGCTTATGCCCGCTCCCTCAGACACATCCTTAGTGCTGCTGTGGAGGCAGGAGAGGCTCTCACCACTGCTGCTGTGCTTGCCAGCCATAAGCCCTGCTTCTGGCTGAGTGGTGCTCTTCTGTGGGAGTGCACTGACCACCAACGGGCAGCTCCTGCATTGAGTGTCTGCCCCCTGGTGGTCAATGTGCATCATATCAACCAGTTGTTCCACTGTTTAGTTGATTTGCATATTAGCCTTTTATTATATAGAATTGTCTCCTTAGCTGTGTCTGATTTGTTAATTCAGTCAGGGTGGTTGTTCTCTGATTTAGTTGATTTCTGACCTGGCCCTAGGAGGAGGTGCATTACACTACTGCCTATTTGGCAACCATTTTCTCTGTCCTTCTTTGAGTATTAACTTGTATCCTACAATCATGCTATAATCACTTATTAGTTCCAGGATTTTTGTTTGTTTGTTTATTCGGTCAGATTTATTATAATAGATTTCTACAAACAGAGAACTTTATTTTCTTTTTCTTGATCTGTATACCTCTTTTTCCTTATCTTATTTTATTAGTAGAACTTCCACAGTGATGTTGAAGAGCAGGAGTACAAGGAGATATCCTTGCTTTGTTTCTGATCTCACTATTAAGTATGATATTAACTGTAGGTTTTTGTGGATATTATTTGTCTAATTAAAGAAGTTTTCCTCTTTTCCTTTTACTGTTATGAATAGGTATTGGATTTTGTCAAAAGAGATTTTGCATTTATTGATATGATCATGTGATTTATTTTCTTCTTTAATCTGCTGTTTGATGTATTACAATATTTGATTTTTAAATATTGAACTACTCTTTCATTTTTGGAATAAATCCCACTTAATTCAGGGTATAATTATTTTTATACATGGTAAAATTTAATTTGTTAACATTTTGATGAGAATTTTTACATATATGTTTATGAGAGACTAGAGACCTGGTGCACATATGTTTGCATGGATGAGGTCCCTAGGCCTGGCCAGCGATTAGGGCCAATCAGGGTGGGGCTGATCAGGTCCTGCCAGCCAGGGTGAGGGACAGGAGCACAGGAGGTTGGCTGCCAGCTTCAAGGAGGGAGCTGGGAGAATCCAAGATGGTGGCTTAGGTAAACACCTACACTGCTGCCTCGCACAACAATTTCAAAACTACAACTAAAAGACAGAACGGACATCATCCAGAACCACAGGAAAGCTGGCTGAGTGGAAGTTCTACAATTAGAGGGAAAGAGAGGGGCTCACAGAGACCCAGAGGAGCTGCAAAAAGCTGAGGTACGGAGACGTGCGCGTGGAGAGAGCGGGTGCTGGAGAACCTGACTGGCTTTCTCTGGCAGGAGGGAAATGGAGACACTCAAAGGCATTGAACCCCTTATCCTATAACACTAAACCCCAGATCCAGCCGAAACTCATACGGGGGGAGTTTGGACTGTGAAAAGGGAGAAGTGCATGGAAATTTAGGGGAGCCGCAAAAGATCAAAGGCCTGGTAGTGCGAACAGCACGGCACAGAGGACAGATTGCTGATTGTGCCGCTGGCTTTCGAGAGTGGGCAGAAGACAGACCCTCCGAATTGTGCCACTTCTGACTCCACTAAGCCCCTGTTTTGGGCGAAATCCTGGGGACCTACTCTCGTGTGGCCCTGGTGCACAGGGAAGCCGGAAAGGCAGCGGGCTAGAGGAACTTTGGGCACGGGCCCACAAGGACTGCTCCAGCAATTACCCAGTCACATGAGACTCAGGGGACGTGTAGGGCGGGGCCGACTGGAAGGCAAGGCGGTCCCTTAAGCCCTAAGACTCCACCCCTCCCAAGCTCAACAGAGGCTTCTGCGGCTTTGCACGTCTGGTATCATAAAGCTGAATTCAACACACAAGTTTCCCAGGCATAGTGAAAATGCCAAGACAAGGAAAGGGATTACAAACAAAAGAAATGGAGGGAAAAAAATGAGTGGATATAGAGTTCAGAACCACGCTTATAAGGTTTTTCAAGAATATGCTAGAAAAGTTGGATAAATTTAGTGAGACCCAAGAGGAGATGAAAAAGGACCAACTAGAGACACTGACTGAAATAAAAAAATATTATACAGAGTCCTAACAGCAGACTAGAGGATGGCAAGAATCAAGTCAAAAATTTGAAATATAAAGAAGCAGAAAACATTCAACTGGAAAAGCAAGAAGAGAAAAGAATCCAAAAATGTGAAGATAATGTAAGGAGCCTCTGGGACAGCTTCAAGCGTACCAACATCAGAATTGTGGGGGTGCCAGAAGAAGAGAGAAAGCAAGATACATTATTTAAAGAAATAATGACTGAAAACTTCCCACATCTGGTAAAAGAAATAGACTTACAAGTCCAGGAAGCACACAGAACCCCAAATAAAAGGAATCCAAAGAGGACCACACCAAGACACATCATAATTAAAATACCAAGAGCAAAAGACAAAAAGAGAATATTAAAAGCAGCAAGAGAAAAACAGTTCATTACCTACAAGGGAGCACCCATATGACTGTCAGCTGATTTCTCAACAGAAATGATGCAGGCCAAACGGGAGTGGCAAGAAATATTCAACGTGATGAATAGCAAGAACCTACAACCAAGAATAATCTATCCAGCAAAGCTATCATTCAGAATTGAAGGGCAGATAAAGACCTTCACAGAGAAGAAAAAGCTAAAGGAGTTCATCAACTCCAAACCAGTATTATATGAAATGCTGAAAGGTATTCTTTTAGAAGAGGAAGAAGAAAAAGGTAAAAGACAAAAAATTATGAACAACAAATACATATCTATCAACAAGTGAATCTAAAAATTAAGTGAATTAAAAATTTGATCAACAGAATAAATTGGTGAATATAATAGAATCAGGGGCACAGAAAGGGAGTAGACTGATAATTCTCAGGAGGACAAAAATTATAAAGCAACAAGCAGACTGTGAAATTACTGCAGAAAGATTAAAGTTAGGTGAGGTAGATAAGTGGTCAATCAAAGGACTTGTATGCATGCATATAAGCATAACCAATGATCACAGACACTGGGGGGTTGGGGTATACCTGGGAGGGAGGGGGGGCAATGGGGAGATATGTATAAAAATTAATAAAAATTAATAAAAAAAATTTTTAAAAAAGGAGGGAGCTGACCCTCTGCCCTCCTCTGAAAGGGGCTACATGTGCCACCACCCACCCCCAGTTCTCCATCCCAGCCTGGGGCCTGAGGCCCTGGTGCAGTCAGACGCCAGGCTAGATGCAGAAGGAATGAATGCTGGACACCGGTGCCGACTCCAGCACTCTGCCACCGCATGGTTCCCCACCTACCCCCTCCTCCTTCCCTTGCCTCTGCACTGCCCCTGTGGCAGGTAGGTGGCAGGCCAATGAGGGCCTGCTGGCATGGGGGAGGAATGATGAGCAGGAGGTTGGCCGCCAGCCTGGAGGAGGGAACTAGCCCTCAGTTCCCCTACATTCCTGGGAAAGGAGCTGTGTCTGCTGCCACCCATCCCTGCTTCCCCGTACCAGTGCAGGGCCTTAAGACCCCAGCAGTGTCAGGGGAGGAGGTAACAGTTGCCAGGCTAGGAACAGAAGGAATGGATGCCAGATGCTAATGCCACCAGCCGGCCATGGGAGGTTGGCTGTGGGAGCACACTAACCACCAGGGGCAGCTCCTGCATTGAGCATCTGCCCCCTGGTGGTCAGTACACATCATAGCGAGTAGTCAACCAGTTCCGGTCATTCGGTCATAATGATCACTTAATACCAACACCAGATATATATTTTATTTATTTATTTATTTATTTATTTATTTATTTATTTGTTTGTTTATTATTATTTTTTAATAAATCTTTATTGTTCAGATTATTACAATTTTCCCCCTTCCCCCCCCCCCCCCGCCATAGCTCTTCTCCATCTGGCTCTTACCCCTCCCTCTGCACTTACCTCCCCCAACCATTGTCCTCATCCATAGGTGTATGATTTTTGTTCAGTCTCTCCCTGGACCCTCCTCACCCCTTTCCCCCTGAGAATTGTCAGTCCACTCCCTTTCTATGCCCCTGATTCTATTATATTCACCAGTTTATTCTGTTCATCAGATTTTTAATTCACTTGATTTTTAGGTTCATTTGTTGATATGTATTTGTTGTTCATAATTTTTATCTTTACCATAATTTTTATCTTTACCTTTTGTTTCTTCCTCATCTTAAAGAATACCTTTCAGCATTTTAACTAATAACAGAGAAACATGTAACTTGACCATACCTCCACTATGCCCACAGCCAATCAGAGTAAGTATGCAAATTAACCCAACAAAGATGGAGGTTAATTTGTATATATGCCTGGGTCCCAGGAACCTCCTCAGCACCCAGGTCACTCCCAGCAGGCCAATGGATGGGCAGGGATGTGGAGGGGGGTGGGGGGCATTGAGGAGGGCGATTCCCAAGCCTAAACCTGGGACTTGGGAAGAGGCCGAGACTGCCACCAAACACAGACGATCTGGAAGTCAGCGCTGGGTTGCCCAGCTGCAGCCTGGTGACCCAATACTAACTTCTCAGGTGGCTGAGACCCAGAAAGTGAGTCAGTGTTTAATCTGCAGCCTAAGTGGAAGCTGTTAATCAGTGTACTTACCTCTTTCTTTCTCTCCCTCTTTCTTTCTGATCATGGCCAGCAGCCAGGCTTTTCTTTCTCTCCGCTGGGGCTGCTGTGAAGCCCCACCTTTTTGATCAGGCCCGGAGATAGGCCTGGAGATACTGACTGGCATAGGAACCAACCAATCAGAATCAAAGGTGGGTGCTGTGGGAAACCAATGGATGACTAGCATAGGAACTGACCAATGAGAACCAAAGAAGGGTGCTGTGGGGAGCCAATGGCTGCCTAGAAGGCAGAGCTTTTGATGCTTACTGACATAGGAACCAACCAATCTGAACCAAAGGTGGGTGCTGCGGGGATCCAATGGCTGCCTAGGAGGCAGAGCTTCTTATGCTGACTGGCATAGGAACTGACCAATGAGAAGGAAATCTGGGTGCTGTGAAGAGCCAATTGATGCCTAGGAGGTGGAGCTTCTGACGCTGACATAGGAACTGAACAATCAGAACCAAATTGGCTAACAGAGGAGGGGAGTTGGGGGAGATAACAGGCTTGCAAGAGAGGGCAGTTAGGGGTGATCAGGCTGACAGGCTGAGGCAGTTAGGGGCATTTAGGCAGGCAGGCAGGTAAGCTGTTAGGAATCAGTGGTCCCAGATTTTAAGAGGGATGTCTGACTGCCAGATTAGATCCAATCCCTGGCATAAAGCCGAAAATAACAATCGGATATCCCACACGGGGTCCCCAAATGGAGAGGGTGAATTGAGGGAACCCTCCCTCCATGCGTGAATTTTGTGCACAGGGCCTCTAGTTTCATATAATACTGGTTTGATATTGATGAACTCCTTTAGCTTTTCTCATATATGTTAGAATTTTATTTATTTTATTTTATTATTTTTTAAATTTAATAAATCTTTATTGTTCAGATTATTACAATTGTTCCTCTATTTCCCCCATAGCTCCCCTACTCCCCACTCCCACCCCACTTTCTGCCCTTACCTCCCCCCATTGTCCATATCCATAGTTGTATGATTTTTGTCCAGTCTCTCCCCTCACCCCCGCTCACGCCTTTCCCCCTGAGAATTGTCAGTCCACTCCCTTTCGGTGCCCATGATTCTATTATATTCACCAGTTTATTCTATTCATCAGATTTTTGGATTTACTTGTTGATAGATATGTGCTTGTTCATAATTTTTATTTTTACCTTTTTCTACTTCTTCCTTTATTTAAAGAGTATCTTTTAGCATTTCATATAATACTGGTTTGGTGTTGATGAACTCCTTTAGGTTTTTCTTATTTGTGAAGCTCTTTATCTGACCTTCAATTCTGAATGATAGCTTTGCTGGGTAGAGTAATCTTGGTTGTAGGTTCTTGCTATTCATCACTTTGAGTATTTCTTGCCACTCCCATCACGCCTGCATAGTTTCTGTTGATAAATTAGCTGACAATCCTGCGAGTGCTCCCTTGTAGGTAATTAACTGTTTTTCTCTTATTGCTTTTAATATTCTCTCTTTGTCTTTTGCTCTTGGTATTTTAATTATGATGTGTCTTGGTGTGGTCCTCTTTAAATTCCTTTTGTTTGAGGTTCTGTGTTCTTCCTGGACTTATAAGTCTATTTCTTTCACCAGGTGAGGAAGTTTTCAGTCACTATTTCTTCAACTAAGTTTTCAGTATCTTGTTCTCTCTCCTTCTGGCACCTCGATAATTCTGATGTTGGTGCACTTGAAGTTGTCCCAGAGGCTCCTTACATTATCTTCACATTTTTGGAATCTTTTTTCTTTTTTCTTTTCCAGTTGAATGTTTTCTGCTTCTTTGTATTTCAAATCTTTGACTTGATTCTTGCCTTCCTCTAGTTTGCTGTAAGGTTTCTGTATATTATTTTTTATTTCAGTCAGTGTATGTTTAATTTCTAGTTGGTTCTTTTTCATCTCTAGTTGGTCTTTTTCATCTCCTCTTGGGTCTCGCTGAATTTATCCATTTTTTCTAGGAAATTCTTATTTTTATGAGTTTATTTGAGCCAAACTGAGGACATTCCTAGAAGCCAGATCTCAACAAATTGAGAAAATGCTCCGGAAAATAACAGGTCTATTTTTTTTTCTGTGTCCCTCCCCACAACACCCTCTCACACACACACACACACACACACACACACACACACATACAGCTTTTTAAGCTTTTTATTGCTAGGATGGAATGACTTAAAAGCTTCTTAAAGGCTCCACTAAAAAACAGAAGCTATATGTTAATTTAATATGTCATAATATGCAGTTGAGTTAGCAAACAAAATTCAATTCACTGTTATAGTGAAGATTTTATAGCAGGTTTTGAGATGGTAGAATCAATTCTACTGATTTTTATAAACCATTTACAATAAGCATAGAATTGAATTTGATTAAAACCAAGTTTGGAAAAAATAAAATTTTCTTACTTTTAATTGGGAAAATAAAGGACAAAAGAATTAAGATATTTGTCTAAAGTCTGCAACAGAGTTTAAATTGTGTAACTCTGATATCATGCTTCTAATTTGATATTTACCCTATTGCAAATAAGTATATACTTTAAAATTTATAAAATAAAATCTTGCTTATTTTTAAAACACTTTGATATTATCAGAGTCAGGAGTTAATCTACCTTAAACTGTAGAAATTGGAAAACCTCAAAGGTAAAATTAGCAGTTTTCATCCAAGATTATCTTGATAAATTGCAGGTTTTAGTCAATTAGCATTAACTTTTATTGGCTTATTTAAGGTCTAGATAGATGTCAAGTGATACAGTCAATGGACGTGTATTCTCCTGGTACTATTTAGAGACAGAACACTGCTAATGAAAAAGTGGGTATACCTAACTCTCATTGCCTTTGTTTTGTGTATTTGAATTATCTAACTACGTACACTGTTTTGATTCCATATTCATTCAACATTCTTTGGCTTGCCCCAGATTTATCTGCAGTAAGGATGTTACAAGATCACTTAGGCATCCAGTCCTCTGACAGCTACTTTTTAATGTAAATTAGTGAATTGTTATTTTGGTGTATAAAATAATTTTTTAGATAATAAATTTTGGAATATTTGGACGAGTTTCCAAAGTTGGGTTAATCCCTACATAAGAACTCTCATAGCACATTGCACATACTCTACCAAAGCCCTTCCATACCTTAATATTTACTTGATTGTTTACTTGTCTGTCATCTCCAATAAACTATGTGTTCCTTGAAAAAAAAGAAATATATAATACTAGTTGTTTTATTACCCATGTATTAAACATGGTGATATCACTAGTTCATAGCTTGGCCCATAAGTTTCTATTAATATTTTAAATGAATGAATGACTGATTGGCTGAAATCTAGATTTTAAAAATACAAAGTTCCAAGAAAACTAATATAGAATAGGCAATGTCTCAGTTTAAATATTTTAAATATAGTTATTTTTACACAGTTTCAACTACAGATAACCAATTTGTGATGTAAATTTAAAGTCCCCAAAAGTAAAAGCAATTTTTCTATTTGATTAGGTAAAAATATTGCCTAATTCAGTGTTTAATTTCAAAAACTATGCATTATATTTTAAGAAATTATTTTTTAAATATATTTCATTTATTTTTTACAGAGTGAAAAAGAGAATTAAAAACATCGACGAGAGAGAAACATTAATCAGCTGCCTACTATATACCTCCTACTGGCAATGTGCCTACAACCAAGGTACATGCCTGGGACCAGAATCAAACCTGGGACTCTTAAGTCCACAGGCTGATGCTCTATCCACTAAGCAAAACTGGTCAGGGCTAAAAAATCTTTTAGGTAGTACAATTGATTTTACTTGGCCTTGTACTTCAGTAGAAATAGGAAGTTCTCATACTCCAAAGTATGAACTGGATACAAACATTTTTGTTTTCAGATAATTGGTCATCTTTGATATATAAATTTATAACCACTGTTTTTTTAAGATTTATATATATAGTAATTCAAAATAGAAAGACAAACAAATCCCTGGTTTTTGCACAATTTAGAAGTATGCAAAGGATTATATCTTTCTTCTGAAAACAACAACTTATTCCTATGAATTCATCCTTTATGGATCTTCTTTTAACCTCATCCCCTTACTTTACTAACTATGCATATTCCACCATAAAAGCTAGGTATCACATATACATAAACATAAACTTATGCATATACACAAAATCCTGTATTGTGTGTCTCATATATCTAATTTACTTTGTTTTCCACATTTAATCTGTGTTTGAGTGACAGCCTTTTCTGTTTTATTTTCCTGTATTTTATCTGTTAACAAATAAGGGCCTTCTTTTCATGGAGTTTAAATTCCTCCACTGTAGACCTTCATGAACTTATGAATGCAATATAATTGTTACAGCCTAATGAGAACTATTAGGATAATACATAAAGAATGATCTCTATCTGTAGGAGAATAATGGGAAGAATATCTAATCAATATATTAGGTACCTTGTCAGTATATATTCTATGTCAGTAACAAAGCACCTAATGCCTGATTACAAAATGAAGCATATCACTCAGCATAGTTGACATTGTCAATATAATTATCAGATAATTTTGCAAGCTTTTCTTTTTTTGTTGTTGTTCTAAGCTAGTCCCTGAATACTGTATTAATTCATAAACCCTATCAGAGCCCTAGTCAGTACGGAATTGTTTAATTGTACAAATTTTTGTCCCAGAGGCCTGAATTCTGGGGATTTATGTAATAAACTCTTGTTAATTATTTTGAGTTTATTCTGTTATTTTGTAAGTTATATTGAGCCTAGATGAAGTTATAGAGAAACAACTAAATTTGTGAATTCATGAGATTGTGACATATACAGATCAATGAATTTCATCTTTCTTTTCCTGAATATGTATCATTTATTCATTAACATTGAACACATAGCCAATAGCATTATAAGACAGGACTGAATGAAGCTAACCTAACCATGTATTTTTTCCAAAAAGCACAGAAGTCTTACCATGACTGGAACCTTTAGAGAGCCTTTCATCACTATACCAGAGGGCCATTTTAAAGAGTAAAATCACCATCAAAAAGCACCAAAATGAAAAGGGAAAAAAAAGTGGTGCTAAGTCGTCCACAAAATCCTCTGGTTTATGGTATGAGGGCTGAAACTAGCATCAGAGCACTTACTGCCTATTGAGCCTAAGCTGGGATGGTATGTTTCAAGTGACTCAAAATTTTTGCTATTTGTCACAAATCTGTGAAGCACCATGAAAACACTGGGAGTACTAATTTTGGAATTATAAATATATTTAATGAGTAAGTAAATTCACAAATACAGACTCCATGAATAATAAATTCCTATTTGAATAATTCTATTATGAATAATTTTACTGGTTTTAACTTTAATACCTATTTTTAACTTTAATCCTAATTGATAAGTTACAGTCAGTCCTAATTGATTAAAAAGTGAGTCCTGATGAACTCTTCATGTAAAGGTGAAAGAAAAGCCAACATATTTATTCTCCTATTCAGTGTTCTACTCAGTGCAAACATCCCTTTCCACTTTTGTCTGAGTTCAATGTTAGACTTTGTTTTTCATATTTTACTAGAAGCCCAGTGCATGAAATTTGTGACTGCTGGCTGAGTACTCCCTCCCTTCTCCCAGCCACCTGCTGCATCCACTGGCCAGTTCCTCCTTTTTTTTTCCCCTGCTGGCCACTCCTGGTTGGGGCCTCCCTCCTTTCCTCCATCCAGCCCCACCCTGCCCCTGGTTGAACTCCAGGAAGAGCTCCCGTGGAGTGCATAATTTGCTTGCTATGCTTTTATTATATAGGATAGGAGGATAGAAGCCTAGCTTCAGTAGGCCATCTAGCTCCCAAACTACCTCCTGCCATAAAAATGTGAGAAGTTTATTTTTATTTTGGATAAAGCCAATTAACAAACACAGATGACCATCCCAGTGAATCTAGGATGAAATATGTGTGGCAAATGATGTCAAGTCCTCTTACTTGAGAACTGGTTATGCTATACTGTGAAATCTATTTATGTCTTCATGGAAATTGACACAGAGAACATGTATGTTGAGTTGAATCTGCATGACTATATAAAGGGTAAGAATTATCTGTGTCTTTTTAGTATCTTAGCAGATTGCTTATGATATGCATTACATTATGGCTTAATTCTAATTCTGCAATAAAATAGTTTTATTTTGTAGAGAGATTTCTAGGTTGGTAGAAGATTTGTATTTCATTATATTTCTCCAATAATATACAAAGGTAATATAAGAATATATCATGTGTATATATGAATGTGTGTATACATACACATCTATATATATTTGAAATAACTTAATATCTCTAAAAAGAGCCTTTTAAACTTTTAAGCAGCTTTTATACAAACTAAATCCATATTCATGATAAAGAATGTAATTTCTTCTTACATTCTTTATTAAATATTATATTAAAGTTTTTATTTTTATGACACTTTGTCTCATTTAAATAAGTAATGAAACAATTTTGAGTGCAAAAAAAAAACTTCTTAGAAGCGAAGTGCCCATACATGAAATTTTATTTATTCATTTTAATCACAGAGAATGTAGCTTCAGAGCTATCTTGATGGGAGAATCAGGAATATTGGGAATAGAAAATTGTCACATAACAAATAAGAGGAAAGAGGAAGAGTATACTATAGTGAATTTTTAAAATAATAAAATAAGGTTAATTCAATAAAATTAGAGTTACTTTGAAACCTAAGAGGAAGAAAGAGAACAATATTGTTTTAAGGGTTGCTGTTATGCTTTACTGTGAAATCTATTTATGTTTTCATGGAAATTGACATGGAGACACAGACATTCCTAGGCATCATCTCAACACATTTACCCTTGAGTACTGAAGACATGGTGAATCAATGCAACGAATCATAATCATTCTATTAAATTTTATGCTCAGTGTGATACGTGTTTGGCCAAAATATTTGGTGAACAGCACTCATGACCACAATAGTGTTACTGAATTTTATTTTCCTAAACAAGAACTCTAATCATTGGGCCTTGAGAGGATGGAAAATTTGAGAGAGCTTATCATGAGAATATTCTTTAACAGAAGTCATATTTTTACATATTAAAGTGTTCTACCCAATTTAATGTTAAATTTGAATCATTAAATTCAAAACATCAGCTTCCTCTCTTTCTTTACCGCCTCTCTCTGGTAGGAATCCCAGTCAATGAGCTCATGCCTAATTAGAGGCTCATTGAGAGCTAGCTATAGGAAAGTGATGGTAGTCTATTACTTCACTCACCAACACCACCTCCAGACATAACCCTCATCTGTTGATTTAGTGTTCCAGGATTGAATTGAGTGTAGAGGTTTCCAAACCAGGACCAAGGTCTTTCAAGTTAGCTTTTTAAAATTTGTAGTTCTCGCTTGGCTGAGTCAAATACATTTTTTCAATAGCTAGCTTTTTTTGAGGAGCACATACATGATCTTTCAGAGATGATAAATATCCCCCTGGACCTTCTAACCTTTCTAACAAGGCAGTGTATTCTCTAACTGACGTTTGCCATGCTTCTTTAGTTTTGATGCAGTGGTGCTCTGCTCTCCCTCCCACTGCTGAATCTCCTTATTCAGAACATAGTTCTCTTGAGAAATATCTTTCCATGACACTTGAAACTCAGTTACTTTTTATGGCTTAGAACTGAAGCATTAAAACTTATGCAGCCTTGCCTATTACTTCAGAAAGAAGCTGGTTCCTCTCGTCCTCTTTCCAGTTTCTTTGCCATTTAGGCATATTCCAATCAGCCTCTACCTTCATGCTTCATCATCTAGGTACCAGTTTCTATGAAAGCATTAGAGGGCTGTTATTAATTCTCCCAAGGAGTAAGTGACTAGATTTCATTTTAGAATATGGAACACATATCATTGATCATCTCTGACTTTGAGCCTTCAACTGAGATTCTTAAAGAATAGATCAAGTTCCATTTTCCATTCCGTTCCATTGAAAGGAACATAGCACAGTCAAGAAGCATCAATTACATCAGCTACATCCATCTCCAGGGGGAAGGTTAGGCTAGGAAAATGCCCTGCCTTGCAATACAAAGTAGGATATAAGGGAAGATGGGCCTCTATGCAATTATGCCACTCAGTCTGTGTATATGTTTGTGTGTATCTCTGTCTGATTGTGAGATATTCTCCTAAAATACTAGTAACTTAGCTGAGAAACCCCATTCATTAACATGCATAATTGGGTTGACCCTCTAGGAATATTGACTCAATTATCAAGAAATTCTCTTAGCCTTAGTCGGCTTGGCTCAGTGGATAGAACATCAGCCTGTGGACTGAGAGGTCCCGGGTTTGGTTCCGGCCAAGGGCACATGCCTGAGTTGTGGGCTTGATCCCCAGTGTGCAGGAGGCAGCCAATCAATGATTCTCTTTCATCATTGATGTTTCTATCTCTCTCTTCTCCCTTCTTTTCTGAAATCAATAAAGAAATATATTTTAAAAAAGAATTTCTCTTATTCTGAAGAGTGATAGAAATAAAATGGAAATATTTGTAGCTTCTCCTTCATATTAAGCTGTTAAGTTTGAGAAAGTAAGGTAATTCTCAAATAAAAATACTCATTATATTTGCCAATTAAAATAGTAATGATAAAGAATAAAATAACAGAAACCTGCATCAAATGATTATCATTTTCAAGCAATATATTTGTATCTATTTTCACAGAATTACAATGATCTCAAAAAGTGGGTATTAGAGGAATTATAAGCCCTTGTGAAATTCTTTTTAGCTTTATGTAGAGGACTAGTGGCCCCGTACACAAAATTCGTGGACAAGGGTGGGGTGTTCTTTAGCCCGATATGTCCTACTGCCAGTTTACAGGGATCAGGCCTAAACCAGCAGTCAGACATCCCTCTCACCATCCGGGACTGCTGGCTCCAGCCGCTCACCTGCCTGCCTGCCTGCCTCATTGCCCGTAACCACTCTGCCTATTGGCCTGCATGCCGCCAACTGCCCCCTTTGCTGGCTTGCTCACCCCCACTTTTCCTCCCCAATGGCCTGCCAATCACCAACTGCCACCCTGCTGACCTGCTCACTCCAAATGTTCCCTCCACACACACACACCACTCTCCTGATCACCTCCAACTGATCCCACTGATGGCCTGCTCACCCCCAACTGGGCCTCTGCTGGTCTGCTTACATCCAATGGACCCTGCCATCCCATCCTTGCCTGATCACCCTCCAGCGACACAAAATTCCAGCCCCTTTTTTTCTTTTTCTTTCTTTTTTTTCCCAGCACCTCCTTGAGCAGAGGCCAGGGCTGGCTAGAAGCAAGTATCTAGGATTTATTTATCTTCTATAATTGAACATTTTTAGCGTTGAGTGGAGGACAGGTCCAGTCAGGGTGAGCAGGAAACTTAGCTTCCTCCATCACAGGGGGCAACCCAAGCCTTCTACTTGTTCCAGTTCTGTTGGTGGCTGCCATCTCGGTTGGGTTGATTTGCATACTCACTCCTGATTGGCTTGGCATAGCAGAGTAATGATTAATTTGCAAGTTTCTCTTTTATTAGTGTGGATAACCATCAGATTATAAATTCTGAATTCAGTTTTAATTATGTGACAACCCTGACCCCAGTTTATTGGTCTCCCTTACCTTTTTTTTTTTTTCAATTGACAATTCATATTGCATTTGTGGCCAAGCTTAGAAAACTAAAGAATGCTATAGCAATGAGAGATATCACTGATTTGAATACATATGGTATAAAATTTATTTTATCATTCTATTTCCACAAGTAGCTTTCATTTTTTCATGGGATTGTCATATGCTGTATATACTTTGGTTATCAGAGTATGCTCTTTATTTTTAACTCACTGAGGTTTCCAAATGTTTCATGTACAAAAGATAGAAAATGGGAATGTAGTTCAGGCCTTTTTATGAAAAATATTTTCATCATCTTTTTCATCACCTTCAAAAATGATTTTTTTTTAAATTCAGTTTTCCCCATTGCTACTTCTATATCATTAATATAGATATTGATCCTTCTATTTACTGAAGAGTAAGAACCAATTGTTTGACTTTAATTTGAATTTAATCTAGAATCTACATATATATATGTATATGTATATAATTTATCAATGGCAATATAATCACAAATAACTATCCAAATGGTTGATATGTATAAAATATTGCAATAGTAAATTAAATATAACAGCTTTAACTTTTTCTTGGTGATTCCTTATTTCTTCCCCATTTTCATTGTTTTAAGAGCCTGAACTTAAGTGTTTATTGGCATTTCCATTTTCCACATTTCTTTTAATGAATTTATATTTCATCCATTTTCTTAAATTTTATTTTACACTAAGCTTAAGTTTTCCATACAGAAATTTATTTTCCAAATATTATATTTCCATTTGGCTACAATAAGCACTAAATGTTAAAAAAAAAAAGAGCTGAATCTTTATTTTATGGTTTCATGCTCCCAATTCATGCTCTTAGAACTTGTGAGCTGCTTAGATTTCACAGGTCGTTAGTACCATTATAAGAGCCTTGCCTCTGGCTATATGTCAGAAAGACATTTAATTAGTGATTTTAAGGTTTTAAAACTGCCCAGTGCACATGAGGATGACTACACGAAATGATTTTCTATTGGAAGTATTTTTTTTTCTGTAGATGAACAGAATATGGACACAAAATTAATTGTTCAAATAAAGAAAATGACATAGAAAACGATTGTTGTTTCCATAGAAACCCTGTATCACGACACATTGAGTTTTCTCTAAATATAAACTGTAAAGTTTATATTGTCTGATTACAATATATATCAACTTTAGCAATCTATTCTCTACACATTTTGAAATATTCTCATAATTTCTGTTTGTATTTGACACATTTTAAAATGTTTTCTCAAACATTTAACACCTTCCAAACTTTTAATAAAAATCTTCTGCCTATTAATAAATAAGTGTGCACTCTGGTAGTTGGTCTTTACTATGAGATTTGTCCCTTGGCACAGTTGATTATGCAAGCATTTGGTTGAAGTTAGACCAATTCTAATATCTTTCCACAAATTTGAGAGTGGGACAGAGCAATTTTAATTAGTCTCTGTTATGTACTTAAATTGGTGTGACAAAACTTGGCCAGAATGACTCATCGTGAACATGCTAAAATCCAAAATGACCCATATGTCAAAGGAGAATAAAGCACATCTGTGTTGAAATGCAAGGCAAAGAGACCCTGTGGCCCCAATTTAAAAGACAGCAGTCTCATTTAAGACTTCCTGATTCCTGTTACTAGTGAGACTTAACGCTGCTGTCTGCCATTGGGTTTCATGTGGATAAACTAATCTGCTGACAGTGAATTCCATCCCCTAGCCCACTTTTTCCTTAAACTAATCAGAGTGAGTTTCTGATCAGTCAAAAAAGCTTTCGCTACATCCTCATGGCTCAGCATGGAATGGTCAGCTTATTAACCAGGGTCAGTATCAGAGAGAAGAGAATACTTGAAATAATAAGGTCAGGGTTTACTTTAAATTACAGAATATTAGATCTGAAATAGACTCAGAGTTCATCTTAATGAACTATCTCATTTTCTATCTCCTCACACAAGCAAGACTAAATCACAAGTAAATTAAATGTATTTTTTGCTTTTGCATGGGTACTTTCTTAATTCACTATGACTATAGACTAGTAGTTTACAATTTTCATAGTGTGAGATATAATATTTGCCTTCTTTGAGAACCAGTAGAAATAAATCTTTTTCATTGTGGCAATGTACTATGGGATTATAGTTGTCAAAGGAAAAATGCAGATGTGAGAGAAGGTGATGGCTACTGGGGAAAATGTGGTCAGTGAATAGAAGGCAGTTTTGAGTAATAACTGATATTTGCATCAAAATATGGCATAATTAGTTATAGTTCTTACCAAAGAGGTACAAGATTACACACTGAAAGTTATAAGATATTGCAAAGAAAATTAAGATTTAGATGATAATGTATGTTGAAAACTCAATATTGTCAGATACCAATTCTTTCAAAGTTAATTTATAGATTCAGCATATTACCAAACAAAATTATGGCAAGCTGCTTTTTCTCCTCCCCCTCTTCCTCCTGATCATCTTCCTTTCCCTCCTCCTCCTCCTCCTTCTCCTCCTCCTCTTCTTCCTCTTACTCCTCTCTTTTTTTTTTCCTCCTCTTAAAAAATTTAGAAGAACTAGAATAGGAATAACAATTTGGAAAAAAAAAGGAACTAAAAACACATTTGGAAAACTTAACATTACCCATCAGAAGTAATCTATAACTAAAAGAAAACAGAACATTTTGAGGGGTTGTAATTGATCCTAAATTTGAAACAGAAATTTTATGCGATGTATCTGCAATAATTTCTCATATAGAAAGCAATCCAGATAATAAAGAATAGTTGGGTCATGTAAGAATGACCTAAATTCTAGCCTGAAATGTCTCAGCTAAGATAATTGAGCGTCAATGAAAATGTCAATGACTTGAAGAATATCAAATAGATCAAAATTCTTTCATTGTTGTCATAGTAAGATGCTGGAGAAGATAAAAAAACGTAGTATATTTTGTCTCATGGGTTAAATTAAAATAAAGTGTAATTTAGGACTCCCAAGAAAGCAAGAACTTAAGAATTTAACATCTTATTATTTTAAAGAATGCAAAATAACAAATATATTTTTTAAACCTCCATTTCTGTGTGAACAGTGACTCATGAAAACCAATTAATTGATTAGAGAAAGTTTAAGTTTTTTCTTTAAATATTCCAATTAAAAGTGAGACATAAATTATTCTAAGTACTAGTATCATTATTTTTTCCAACATCTAATAGACTAATGAATCTAGGCAGTGATTATCAAAGTTCATCAATATCATTAAAGGGACATATGTAGATGTTATGTGCCACCTTGTGGAAATATGTGACTCTACCAATGAAATATTCTTGCCAAAATGGAACCTGAGCAATAATCAAGATGCTAGCTGATTCCCAAATGGTCAATAAATACAGATGAAACCTTCTCAATCTTGGTCATAGAAAATTTTAAAGTAAATCTAAATTGAGATAGCAGTACAGACTCTCAAAATTAGGTAAAAGTAAAAATAATGATAATCTAATATCATCTTTTGGGAATGAATTGAAATTCTCAACATACTGATGATAGGAGTAAAAATTGGTATGAATATTTTGGGAAATGTTTAAAGCTATTTACTAAAGTTGAAAAAGTCAATACTCTATGACCTAACACTTTTATTTCTATAATTATAGCTAACATAATTATGGAAATACTAGAGGCCCAGTGCATGAATTTGTGCACATGTGGGGTCCCTATGCCTTGCTGATAATCAGGGCCATCTCACTCAGTCTCAATCAGGGCTAGGCTGATTAGGGCCTGCTAGCTGGGGAGAGGAACATGTGGAGGGATTGCGGGAAGTTAGCCAGCTGGCAGGGGTGAGGGACCTGCCAGGGGAAGGGACCCTGGAAGGTTGGTGGGTCACAGGAGGTTGGCTGTGGGAGTGCACTGACCAACAGGGAGCAGCTCCTGTGTTCATTGTCTGCCCCCTTGGTGGTCAGTATGTGTCATAGAAACTGCTTGTTTAGTCATATGGGTTGCTTAGATTTTTATATATATAAATTTGCAGCAAAAGATATAGCCATGTATTTTTTAATAAGAATATTTATAATAGATCCTGAAAACAACTAAAAGGTATATCAATGCTAGAATAATATATAAATGTATAAATTGCAATACATTTTAATGAAACAGTATTTAGCAGACAGACTGGTCAAATTACTACTATGTACACAGTGTGCATAAATCTCAAGAGCCTAGTTTTGAGTGACACAGCAAGCACATTTATGCTATGAAGATAAAATTAAAATGCATGGGTACACATCTATGACATTAAAAATCAGAGGGGAAATTCTACTCTTGGGGATGAGAAGAGTCACTAAGATAACTATAATGGTGCTTCTAGGGATGGGATACACAACATTATCTGATCACAAGATGTATGATCAAGATGTATTTAATTTTCAAAAAGTCATCAACCTATACTTTGCTTTATTTTTCTGAATTAATTATGTTATAATAACAAAATTTCTTTTAAAAACTACTTTACAAAGCATCCCTATTCTTGTGGAATTCTTAGCATTTTAAGACAGTTTTTGTCATTGCAAAATCTTGTAGATGTAACACCAAAACATAAAGTAAGAAATAAGAAGCATACTCAGTGTTTGGTGTTATTTTGATTTAATCCAAATAAGCCAAGTATATAATTAAGAGCTAAGAAATCTTATACTTATTTATTTTTAAAGTATATTTTTATTGATTTCAGAGAGTAAGGGAGAGGGAGAGAGAGATAAAAGCATCAATGATGAGAGAGACCCACTGATAAGCTGCCCTAATCCCCTACTGGGGATCAAGCCTGCAACCCACACATGTGCCCTGGCCCAGAATTGAACTTAGGGCCCTATCTGCTGACCCAAAATGGCTAGGATGAAATCTCTTATTTTTTATGTATGATAAGTGTATCTGGTATGTTTTATAAATAAATTCTTATGTTTTAGAGATATATATTGGCATAAGTGTGTATGAAATTATATGATGCATGGAATTTGTTTAACATAATCTGGTATGCATGGGTAACAGAGGTGAGGGGAAAGCTATGTGATTACTGATTAAATAACTTTGGTTATAAAAATTGGTAATTGTTTCTGTGGGTTCAGTATACTAAAATATGTTTTAGAATATGAGTATAAATATAACTTTAAGTTAGCTTTTTAAAAACCTGTAAACTGTTAAAATATAATGGGAGATATAATAAATAAAAATAAAATAGTCTTATAAATAAATAGTAAATTCACAGTATTCAGAAGTAATACTCTTTGTTTATAAAGAGACTAGTTTAATGTGTTGATATAATTTTACTGTACCTGTACTTCTTAGGAGAGACTTCCAAATAACTTATTTTTAAGTAGCTTCAATATTTCTAACTTCATGTGTTCAAAAATTGACGACTTGGGCACAGAATGTACTATAGCTTTAGGACACATTAATTACTTGAAGTAAGCTTTTAATTTATATTAACTCTTTTTATATACCTATCTTTTGGCATATCCTTATACATTAACTACGAAATATCAGCATCCTAAAGAGTAAATCTTTTATGAGGCTTTTAATTTAATGTTACTAAAAACTCAATAGTTTGGTAAAGTATTGAAGCTGAGTAGAAAGATATCTGTAACCTTTCAATGACAGCTTCATGGAAGAATATGAAGACAGCTGTAGGTTATTTTCCTACATAAAACTTTTTCCTCATTTAATTGTAATTCATAAAGGATTAGCACCACCATTTCAATAAAACCTTTAATGTCAAACTATTTGGTGTAACATTTCACCAATGTTTTATAACTTTTTATTGCATTTAGCCACCAAAGTTCTTGAGGCCTTTTTCAACTTTTATTAAAGTAACATAACACTTTTATTATAAGATTAACACATTTATAATCATTCTATTAAATTGTGTTCCAAGTGAAGCAAGGCTATAAAGCTTGCTCCAGAAGACAGAAGATTGTCAGAAGACAATAATGTGACACTTAACCATTTTTCTAGTCATCAACTTCTTATTTGAAAGAGTCCATGGCAGTTTTCTATTTCCCACCAGTTCAAATACCACTTAAAAGTTGAAGGGGGAAAGAGCCACTCTTGCAAATAAGTGTATTCTATTTTCCATTTTGAATGATTCTCTGAGAGATATCAGGCAATGGTAGTACCATTTCAACTTAAAATGGAATATATAAAATCATCCATGCATTTGTTTTCTAGTCAATTACCTCTAGATCCAAAATACTTCCTTTTGTAATTTATTGTTTTTTCTTAAAAAAACACCTTGGTTTTCTATGTTATCTGATTAAGTAGGGTAAGCATGCATGTTCATTACCTGAATGGACCCTCTTGCCAGAGATGTAAAACTGTCTGCCTTATCATAAACACTTGAGCACTAGTAAATTACATATTGCTATTGCAATGAGACTCAAATATATGATAAATTAAAATCATATAAAATAATTCTTTTTATTTAACTGTTTGAAAGGGACCAGCAATGTCAGTAGCACATCTCTGCTTGTAACCCTGGTACCCTAGGATTGTTCTTCTGACTCGTGTGGCAAGGAAAGGGTTAAAGATCATGCAGAAAATCTCTAAAAGTATTATGTACCAGGCTTTAAATTAATAGACATCATTTATGCTCACATTTCATTCACAAAAATAAATATAGCCAAATTTGATTTCAAGGGAGGCTGAGAAATGTAATACAGCTGGGTGGCTTATATTTCTATTACGATAAAGAGAATATGTTTTTTTGAAGAGTTCCACTAAAGTTAATAGGAGTAGATGTTGGTTATATTAGATTAAGAGAAAATGGGGTAGTAGGAGGAAGTTTCAAGCCCCAAAAGCTATCACCTATGAGAATATTGTTATGCAAAGCGTTTATTGTTTTAATATATTCTTATTGATTTAAAAGAGACAGAAACATTAATGATGAGAGAATCATTGAGCGGTCATGTCCTGCATGCCCCCAACTAGGGGTTGAGCCCACAACCTGGGCATGTGCCCTGATGGGGAATCAAACCATGACTTCATGGTTCAAAGGCTGACACTCAAACATTGAGCCATGCTGGCTGGCAACAAAGGAGTTTTAAGTTCAGTCCCTGACAGTAAACAAAGAAATGGCCTTGATTAAGTCACTGTTTTGGATCCTACTTTTTGTATTTTTAAAATAAGCACCTACAGTTGCCCAATATTACTCAAACTTTAGTAATAAAAGAAAAAAGAAATAATGTATGCATGCATGCATGCATACACTCGTGTGTGAATCTGAGAATTTGGAGATTCTAATAGATTTAGGTGGGTGAGACAGTCTTAGAATTCATATTTTTAACTATCTCTCTAAATGATTCTAATGCACATAAACTATTAACCTAAAAATAAAAAGCCAAAGTGAGAGGCAACAACTATTTTCATTAAAAAATAATTGCAATTTGGGGTATAGATTCAGAAATCCTAATTATATTCTGATTATCGAGTGATGCTACATTTTGTTTTGTTTTGTTTGTTTGTCTTCAAGAGAATATGAAGGGAAATAAGTACATGAATAGAATAAATAAACTTTTATTGTTGCCAGTAAGCTAAGTTATTCTTCAGCTATACATATCTGTTAACTGATTGTTTAAAATGTCCTTAATTATCAGAAGATGTACTTTCTGGTTAGCTTTACAAACAGTTGTCTGTAAAATAACATGGATTTGGCCAAGTCCAGAGGTTATTTTGCCCAGTTCAGATATCTCAGAGGTTCACAGAGTAAGACCTACATGGCCCTTTCTCTGAAATGGAAATTCAAATTCCATTTGAAATGGCTTTATTTATTTATTTTTTCTCAAAACTGTAAGTGATACTTGCAGTGGTTCTAAATGTAATGTTCTCTAAAATCCAATTTAGCTCCAAAATTGTGAGTCTGAATATCCATGAAACAGAGAAACGTGATATGTGATACAAAAAATAAACTTGGAATTCATAAAGAATATAAATGGGAAGCATATTGGAGATGGGCAAATACAGTATACTGAGATCTGAAAATGGAGAAAGGTGATTTTCAGAAATGTCTACTAACTATAAAGCATAAACTTAAAATTTTTCACAGTAAAACTATAAATTTATTTTTATCAAAAGACACACACACACACACAATGATATAGACAAGCAACATATCATATAACCAACACATATAATCAACAAAGGAGTAATATTCTAGATGGATAGATTGATAAATTGATAGTTAACAGAGAGCTGACCCAAATTTTGATGAGAAAAAAGATGGATAATCAAATTAAAAAGTGGAAAAAATTATACCAGCCTCTTAAAAGAGGAAATCCTTATGATTAACAATCAATAAATAATCTCTCATTACTGATACTTTCTTCTATTTTTGAAGATTAATATATACTACTGTATTTGTCTGACACTGGTGTGCTGCCTTTTTCACTATCTGTGATTTTCAAATGGCTAGTGCACCTAAAAAAAAGGGCCTAATGTTATCAAATATCAAGGCAATGCAAAGAAAAAACAAAGTAAATTACAATTATGTAACTACTAGAATGTAAAAAATTTCAAAGTTGACCATACCAAATACTGGCAAGGATATAAACCAATTTATAAAATGCTGTTGGAAGTAAAATATAATATTAAAAAACAGTTTGGTATTATTCAGAAAATGTTAGACTTTGCATTATATCAGATCTAAATAAATACTTGCATATTTACACTGAAGGACAGGTACAACATGTTTATAATAATATTGCTCCAAAAATTGGAGGATTTTCAGAAAACTTTATTACATCACAATATTGCCAAATACATTAATAAATATATAACAGCCATCTTATCAAATTAATTTTGGCTGACACAGTACTAAAAGGAAACAGGATAATTGAGAGTTGAGAAATTTTCTGTATGAATTAAATGATTTGAAATCATGAAAAAATTATTGATTAAGAAAAAAAGAGAAACAAAGTACTACATTTAGGTGTAAAATCTATAGGATGACATATTTTTGATTCTACATACTTGCATAGTAAGGCTGATCAATATGGTGGACTGCTAGAGTAATATAAGCCAAACAGATACTGTGATATCAGATAAGACCCAACTAATAAAATGTCAAACTAATAATACAAGCAAAAATTCTAAGATCAGGGAAGATAACAGTCCCATTTTTGTTTCTACTGCTTAGTCAATATTTGGAAGAAGGAACTTTAGTTAAAAGATACCTTACTCTTGCTTGACCTAGAGGTTGAGGATCCTTAGAATGATGGCAAACAGGAAATGTCTGAAGCAAAATAACATGTTTACCTAAGGTTAGGTTCTAACTATCTTCAGAGGATATTAAATAAACCTGCTTCCTTGAGATAGACCAGAGAAAAAAAAGAAGTATGTGGAAGAACTAAGTTTAAAGCTTGCATCATGCTCTATCTCAAGAAAGAGGGTTTTTATATTTTGGGTTTTTTATTTTTGATTTTTTGTTTCTTTGTTTGTTTGTGGTCAGTAGAAGAGATTGAACAATTAGAATATGGTACCAAAAAATAAAACAACCTAAAACACTAGAGGTTTTTTTTTTTTCACCACTAGAAATATTTAAATGAGGATAAGATTATAAATTTTTTATGACTTTTTTTAAAATGTGTTACATGTATACATATCTTCCCATTGCCCACCCCTCCTCCTAGGCATACCCTAATCCCCCAGTGTGTTGTATTCATTGGTTATGCTTATATGTATGCATACAAGTTCTTTGGTTGACCTCTTATCTACCTCACCTTTCCTTAACCTTCCTGCTGTAATTTGACAGTCTGTTTGATGCTTTACTGACTCTGTATCTATCTTTATGTTCATCAGTCTATAATGTTCTTTATTATCCACAAATGAGTGAGATGTGATGTTTTTCCTTCATTGACTGGCTTATTTCACTTAGCATAAAGCTCTCCAGTTCCATCCAGGTTGCCGCAAATGGTAAGAATTCCTTCTCTTTTTTTGGCAGCATAGAATTCCATTGTGTAGATGTACCATGGTTTTCTGATCCACTCATCTGCTCATGGGCACCTAGGCTGTTTCCAAATTGTAGCTATTGTAAATTGTGCTGCTATGAACATAGGAGTGAATAAATTCTTTATGATTGGTATTTCTAATTTCCTAGGATATATTCCAAAGAGTGGGATTGCTGGGTCAAATGGGAATTCCATTTTTAGTTTTTTGAGGAAACTCCAAACTGTTCTCCACAGTGGCTGCACCAGTCTGCATTCCCACCAACAGTGCACAAGGGTTCCTTTTTCTCCTCATCCTCGCCAACACTTGTCATTTGTTGATTTGTTGATGATTGCCATTCTGATAGGTGTGAGATGGTATCACATTGTTGTTTTGATTTGCATCTCTTGGATAATTAGTGACTTTGAAATTCTTATTCAGATTTCAGCACTGGAGGAATGGTTATAAAATTATATCATTTGATTTTCTAAGAAACAAAGTTTTACAAAACTTTCTTTTAAGTATAATGCTAACTTTTAAAAAGTATGTGATTCTATTTATGTTTAAAAAGCATAGTATTTTTTAAAAGATAAAAATTTTATCTGCCAGTATTAATTTGTATTATAGTTTCCATATCAGACAGATAAAAAAACAGATGCTGTTAAGCTCTTAAATTGGTGGCAAGCTTTCAGACAGTATCTTGACACATGGGACTATTCATTTCCTTTCTACATTTTGGATTATAGGAATGTAATTTATTCTGGCATATTTTAAGTGGTAAATACAAAACTACTCATCTAAATTTTGACTTTTAGATTTCAGTTGCTATTTTGCCTATGGTTAAGGCAATTGCTAAAACTTTATCCCAAGTGATGCAGATTGCATACTAGAGATAATAGTGCCTAACTGCTCTTAACTTGATTTTAAGTAGAATATTTAGATGCTTTTTATAAACCAAATAATTGTGATTTAACATTATTGAATTTAAATTTAGGGTCATATCCTTAAGGGTGTTATGGTAGCTTCATCTCTGCATTTTAAAGTACATATTTTAATTTATGTGTAAGATTTGTTTTCCTAATGAAGATGTATACTTTGTCAGTTGTAAACATAAATAATTGTATGAAAGATAAATAGCTGAATACATACTCAAACAGATATTTTTAATCCTCAACTCTTGCTTCTTATTTATCCTTAAAATTTATAATAATTTTAATGTAAAATAATTCAGGAAGCACTTACTAATTATCAAACATACATATAAGATACTTGCATATATTACTTCACTTAAACCTTCAAAAAAATACGAAAAAAAATTCTATCTTAGAACTTCTTTTTATTTATTTATTTATTTATTTATTTATTTAATTTAATAAATCTTTATTGTTCAGATTATTATAATTGTTCCTCTTTTTCCCCCATAGCTCCCCTCCTCCCCACTGCCACTCCACTCTCTGCCCTTAACTCCCCTCCATTGTCCTCATCCATAAGTGTATGATTTTTGTCCATTCTCTCCCTGCACCTCCCTCATCCTTTTCCCCCTGAGAATTGTCAGTCTACTCCCTTTCTATGCCCCTGATTCTATTATATTCACCAGTTTATTCTGTTCATCAGATTTTTTATTTACTTGATTTTTATATTTACTTGCTGATAGATATGTATTTGTTGCTCATATTTTTTATCTTTACCTTTTTCTTCTTCTTTCTCTTCTTAAAGAGTACCTTTCAGCATTTCATATAATACTGGTTTGGTGTTGATGAACTCCTTTAGCTTTTCCTTATCTTTGAAGTTCTGTATCTGATCTTCAATTCTGAATGACAGCTTTGCTGAATAGAGTAATCTTGTTTGTAGGTTCTTGCTATTCATCACTTTGAATATTTCTTGCCACTCTGATCTGGCCTGTATAGTTTCTGTTGAGAAATCAGATGACAATCGTATGGGTGCTCTCTTGTAGATAATTAACTGTTTTTCTCTTGCTGCTTTTAATATTCTCTCTTTGTCTTTTGCTCTTGGTATTTTAATTATGATGTGTCTTGGTGTGTTCCGCTTTGGATTCCTTTTGTTTGGGGTTCTGTGCACTTTCTGGACTTGTAAGTCTATTTCTTTCACCAGATGGGGAAAGTTTTCAGTCATTATTTCTTCAAATAGGTTTTCAGTATCTGGCTCTCTCTCTTCTTCTGGCACCCCCATAATTCTGATATTGGTACACTTGAGGTTGTCCCAGAGGCTCCTTACATTATCTTCACATTTTTGGATTCTTTTTTCTTTTCCAGTTGAATGTTTTCTGCTTCTTTGTATTTCAAATCTTTGACTTGTTTCTTGTGTTCCTCTAGTCTGCTGTTAGGTCTCTATATAATATTTTTTATTTCAGTCAGTGTATGTTTAATTTCTAGTTGGTCCTTTTTCATCTCCTCTTGGGTCTCGCTGAATTTATCCATCTTTCCTAGGAAATTCTTGAAAAACCTTATAACCATGGTTTTGAACTCTATATCCAATCATTTTTTTCCCTCCTTTTCTTTCGTTTGTGATTGCTTCTTTGTCTCTGCATTTTTGCTGCTTCCCTGAGTTGGTAGAGTAGCTTTGTGTGCTAGTTGTCCTGTATGGCCCAGTAGCTCTGCTTCCCCAGTTATTTGAGGTACATTCTCTTGGTGTACTTCTTTGTGGACTGTGTGTACAACCTTGTTGTAATTAAGTCTCGATTATTTTTGATATCACTGAGAGGACTGACCTCCAAGCCAATTGGTTGTGTCAGCACTGTCTACACCAGGAGAACTTCTGTGCTGGAGTCAGCCTTATGACATATGACTTACAAGATTGCATAAGCCTCTGTGTTCAGCTTGGATGGGGTAGAGTTTCAGGGCTGAGCAGACAGCTTTGGCTTCCAGTCAGCCCTGCCCTACGCAGCCCCTGGGTCTCAGTATCCCTCTGTAATTGCTGCAGCCCTCTCTGTGCACACTCGTGCACCTACTGACCTTTTCCTTTCGTGGCTCCCCTGAGTTTCCTTGTGCTCCAGGGACCTGTATGAGTCTGGGTACCCAGAGTCTCGCTGGAAACTGGGGTTCAGAGAAGTTTGAAGTGGAGTTCAGTGCAGTCAGGAGGTTCCCTCTTCCTCCTGCTAGAGAAAGCCAGCAGTACAATCAGCAGTCAGTCCACTCTGCACGCACTGGCGTGCACTCCTCCAGACCTCTGCCTTTGGTGGCTTCCCTGAGTTTTTGTGCACTCCTCGCTTTTTCTGACAGCCCAAACTCCCTTCATATGAGTCTTGCCCAGAACTGGGGTTCAGTGCAGTTGGGAGTTTCTGTCTCCCTCCTGCTAGAAGAAGCCAGCCAGGCACTCCACCACCTGTCCTCTCCATGCACGTGTCTCGGTACCTCAACTTTTTGCAGCTCCTCCGAGTCTCTGTGAGCACCTCTCGTTCCATCTAGTTGTAGAATTCCACTCAGCCAGCTTTCCTGTGGTTCTGAATGGTGTCTGTTCTGTCTTTTAGTTGTAGTTTTGAAATTGTGTGTGAGGCAGCAGTTTAGGTGTTCAACTATGCTGCCATCTTGATTTTTTCCTAGAACTTTATCACCAAACTTGTTTTTCAAACTTAGTTGTAGATCCTAGTTTGTTATAATGTTATGATGCCATAAAAGTTTCTCAGTCTATGGCCCTTGAAGTGGTAGATTGATGTACAAGGGTAGAATGCATGCATTTAACACTGATAAAGTGTCCCTGCTTCTGCCTGATATTTGCTGTGTGGCTCCACCTCCTTGGAGGCCCACATCAAAGGAAGAAACATTCTGCCACATTGCAGCTTTCCTAGGGTGCTACTGCAATGCCTTAGATATTCTAGGCACACAAACATGCTCTAAACAAATTGCTCTTCATTGTGAGACAATTTTATGCCCCCAAAAGAAAGTGAATAAATTTAGGACTGCAGAGGTTAGTAGAGGGCAAAAAGGCACCAAGATGTAGAGATTTAAGGGCCTAAATAATGCTCAAGAAAAACTGCTAAATAAATAAATAAATGCATACATACATACACACATACATACATGCATAAATACATAAATACATAACTAAATGTACTAATTTATCAAAATAATAGTGAAAAGTCAGCCTGCAATCTCAATTCTTTTGTAAAATAAAAAAAAATTGGATGAAGTCTAAAAAAACATTATAATTTAGGACAGTTTCCTCTCAGGGTTTTTTTTAGTGAATCCTGCCGCCTATTAAGCAGAGATTTACAGGTGATCTGTAAAGAGGAATTTGTACTGTCACACATTAACAAAAGTTGGAGGGTAAAACATAGTCAAAGTCTTAACTTCTGGCCCTTATGGTATTGAAACTCTTTTAATGACATTTTAAATTTGCTTCTTTAATCCCTCTTTTAATTTAAAAGAACATAAAACCCAATAGGTTTATTGTCATACTTTATTTTGCCCTCTGTGGACCTCTATTTTAGTTCTTTTCATGGTAGTCTTGGGCAGGCAAAATAGGCTCATCACATTGTACCTCAATGATCCTACCAATCACTGTGTCAAGAGCTGAAGTAGAGATATCTTATCTTCCCTTATTTTGCTTCTGCTCTCTCTTCTTTGTTTTATTTATTTTTAATTATCTTTATTGTTGAAAGTATGACAGATGTACCCTTTTTCCCCACTGACCCTTTCTCACCTGTACCTGCTCCTCCCGCTCAGGCGTTAACCACACGGTTGTCTGTGTCTATAGATTATGCATATATACCTATTAAGATCTTTGGTTATTTTCTTCCCACCCACCCCGCCTTATCCCTGAGATTCATCAGTCTGTTCCATACTTCTGTGTCTCTGAATCTATTTTGTTTATATACTCTCTCCTCTTTAAATGATAAATGAACACAAAATACCATAAAGTTTTTTCAAGGCAAGTATGACATGCAGTTTGTTCTTTCACATTTACATATTGTGAATGTTCTATTCCTGCTGCCTACTGGTAAGGGTTGGATATTGGGAGGAGATTGGTAGAGGAATGGGTAAGTCATATGGTCTTTTTATTGCTTCTTCCTATTCCAAATGAGATGGTAGCCCTATGTGATTTACAGTTATTATTCAAGGAGACTTGCCTTGCTAATAAATAAGTGGCTTCTGTGGATTTCTAGCCAGTTGTAAACAGTATCCTGAGTGTTTTTAGTCATCATTTGAGGAGATAAAACTTTCTAAGACTCCTTCCTCATTATAGAATGCTGATTGCTGCAGAGTCACATATATGGGAGGATTAACCTGCTATAATTGGTTACTATTTTCTTAATGTAACTTAAAAGATATCTTCCAAAATTGGCCATACTTCTTTTCAATTTAGGAGCTATCTAAACCAGCAATAAGCAATATGTATCTATTAGAATTATAATAATATTTAAAATAATTATAGATTGTATACTAAGACAAAGTTAAGAAATTTTTATGCATTTTCTTATTGATTCCTCACTTTCATTGTGTTATTTTTTCATTTTACAGAATAGGAAAATAGCAGGCAGAATTTTTGGCTTTCAGAGATTTTCTTACATAACTCCTAGGCAATAGGCAGTCAATCCTACTAATAAACCCAAGATCACCCTGTTATCTGCTTCAATAGCTGAACTTACCAGGGGAATATCCTCCTAAGTTACACTGTTTGTAGTCACCTTATTCCTCATATGATGCAATTTTAAATCTAGAATTCTATATGCAATATTTTACACACATAGCATATAAATATGATGATAAAATCTAATGAGATTATTTTATGTAGGTGATAGATAAAGCCCCTTAATTATATTGTGTATTTTCTGCATTTGAACCATCCTTGCAACTTACACATAGATAGATAGAATCATCTGTAGGAGTAATCAGGTAATAACCTATTTTAAGAAAAAAACATAATTACAGTTAATTATTTTCTTTTACTTTGTTTTTCTTTTGGAAAAATTTTAAACATTTTAATCTTGTCAGTACATTTTAAATTGCTCATTTCTTTAAATTACATGCTACAGATATTTTATGTGCTCCTAGAGATTTAAAGTGATGGGATATATACAACTTACACATAAATAAGTACTGAAAATGAATCAATTATACAGCTAAATGTGAACAATGAAATATTAAGTGAAAAAAATATAAAAGTCACATGCAATATGATACACATTTTATAAAATTAAAGGAATAATTTTAACACATAAACTTTTTAGGAGATAAATGTATATAGAAAGAGGGCAGAGTGCCAGGCAGGTATGGCTCAGCAGGTTGAGCATTGACCTATGAACCAGAAGGTCATGGTTCAATTCCTGGCCAGGGCACATGCCTGGGTTGCAGGCTTCATCCCCAGTGATGCTCAACCACTGAGCCATGTCAGCTGGACTGAAAAATGTGTTTGAGAGACTGGGCATGACTTTTCTCTACAAAATAAGGAAGGACGTAAAGTAGAATGGTCTGAATTTCATAGCTAGGTGTTTTGACAAAAGGAAGTAGATTAAATGGCTTCTTGTGTGTACTGTGTCCATATTCCTTGTTTCACATTCAAAATTAATATTTGGATTGCAATATAAATACTTTTCCTTAAAGCTGTGGATAATTTGTTCCCCTTAACATAGGTCAAATATATTAAATTACTTGCTATTCAAGGCACTTGGCAATAGCTTACCTTCACTTTTAAACATATGCATAAATGATCTTCAGTCAAGCCTTCTTACAATGTACTTTAGAATTTACAATTTATTAATATGAATAGTACATTCATTAAATCTGTTACATCACAAAACTTTATAGATAATACCATAATTAATCACCAAAATAATTTACACACTTTAATTTCACAAAGTGTGAACATTTCAACCATTATCTGTTTTATAAGTTTAATGAATACAGGAAATGTCAAGTAAAGTATTTTTTCCATAAAAGGAGTAGCCAGGCTCTCTTCCCTTCCTGGGAAAAGAAAAATCACATTTTTCTAGTCACAGGAACAGACTCAATATTTTGTCTTTCCCTTTTTTTACTTCAAAGAGATATGAGTGCAATGGCTGTGGAGACACAGAATTGCAGGGTGACAGTTGGCCCAGAGGAAAAAAAAAATGCCTAGAAATGTGATCCCTTTCCAGCTGCTAGTAGCAATCACCACAAAGCTCTATTCCCATACTCTTCTTCTGCATAAAATATCTTCAGTTCACATCTATAAAGAAATAAATACAGTGCATTTATTAGAAGGTTCTTTCATTGTAAGGTGTAATGGCAAGTGGTGCTGAACATTCCCATATGTAGCCTTGAAGCAATTTAGCTCCTTTTCAAAGACAGAGGTTAATTAGATTTTTTTCTGTCAAGTCTATAAATGAGTCTCTGCTTAAAATAGGAAAGGAAATATTTTATTCATTTCCTAGAGACATCAGTAAATATTATTTCCATGCCACTTACTTCTTATTTTACATTTTACCATAAATGACAAATGGTTAAGAACTGCATTGCTTTCTTTTCACAGTGAAATCTCACTATGAAGGTTCATATTTTAAGATTTTCCCTCTAGTTCTTCAAGTTGAAACAGTGCTGCAAATGATGAAAAAATCTCCATCTGTTTCTTCTAAAGCTGAACCATGGCACATAGTGGTGGTGGTGGTGGTGTGTGTGGTGGAGGTGGGACTGCATGAATACAGCTGCATAACTTTCCTCTGTTGCTTTTAGAAAGCTTGACAAAATACCTGGTATTTAATCCAGTTTATAGTATTCTCAAACAGTTGTAAGCCCTGGAGAAGATAGCGACCATAACATCTGTCACTCTGCTCATTCTCATAGATTTACATGTAATACTAGTCTAACCAATAAATACTGTTTAGGTTACAGACCAATTTAAACCACAAAGTATCTCCTGTCCTCTTTTGATTTAGAAAGTTTACTTATGAGAAGCCCTCATAAGTAGACTTTGAATAACTTAATACTGTTGTCCTAAATTATATGGATTTATTAGTATAATAATTTGAGGCACATAGCTAGAACAATATATTATTTAAATAAATAAAGGTTTGCAGTAAAAACCAAAGGCTTGGATGTGTTCAGCAAATTTAAAAATTATTAAGCATCTATAGTACATGACTGACTTATTTTTTAGACTTTATTATAGTTTCTAGGGAAGTTGTAGGGAAAGATAGTAAGTCATGTGTGAGAATTGATGCTTTATGACATGTTCACTATTTTATTTTGTTAGCATTCCCTAGAATTATCGAGGTTCAGTTTTGGAATTTGAGGAATATAAAAATGATTTTTTAAATGTTATATTATCATAATGGATTTCAAAATGTTAAAATATTATTTTGTTTTCTCACCATATTAAAGTTTAATTTGGATTTATACAGTCTAAACAACAAAAATGTTAATGCTTTCTTAAAATATATTTTTTCACCAACATGGCAATATTTTCAATATGAACAAAGTTTATGTTTTGAGTTTCAGTAAACCTTCATGGAAATTAGCATAAATGCTGATTCCTAAATGTTTTGTCAATTAATATATTCATATTCTAATTCCCTTATCTATGAATTGGTGGGCACTTATCTATCTGATTGAGATAACCCTCTATTGCAAGCAAAGTATTAATGAGGGTTTAGAAATGGAATGTAGAGGATAAGTTGACTCAATATGTTGATGCCTGTATAAATCTTATGTAGAAAAGCGCAGTGCACTAATGTATGGACTAGAGGTAGGTCAAGGATTTCACATTATTACATTCTTTAGGTCTAGTAAGTTAAAATGTGTGTGTGTTTTTCTTTTTTGTTTTTTCCAGATAACAAAAGTAGAATAGTTTTAAACTATTCTACTTTAATAGTTTAATAGTTTTAAACCAACATTTGCCTTGTTTTCATCATTTCCTTGTTATGTGTAATAAATTTTCAATAGCCCTAACCGTTTTTGGCTCAGTAGATAGAGTGTTGGCTTGCGGACTAAAGAGTCCTAGTTCGGTTCTGGTCAAGGGCATGGACCTTAGTTGTGGGCACATCCCCAGTAGGGAGTGTGCAGGAGGCAGCTGATAGATGTTTCTCTCCCATCGATGTCTCTAACTCTCTATCCTTCTCCCTTCCTCTCTGTAAAAAATCAATAAAATATATTAAAAAAAAAGAATGGCCAAATGATGTTACATAGATCTCCGTATTGTCCTACAACTTGGTAGAGAAAAAAATGATGTGTTTGGCCCCTCTAGGTAAAAGAACACCTGAGTTATCCTGAAACTAAGAGAGGGCTCCCTGTGGTTCAGGATAAGAGAGGGACTCTTCTTGCCCTGTTCCTGGTGCAAGTGGGTTTCTTGAGGTTCTGCTGGAATAAGAATTTCTGGAGACCTCCATGAGAAGATGAGATATGGTAGATGTGTGGAATTTCACCCCCGAGTTTCCAAAGTTCCATTTCCCTTTGGCTAGTCACAGAAGTGTAGCTGGGCTTTAGTAGAGCTAAACTTAGAGCCAGTGTCCAGAGTTTTCTTACCATGTTGGAGTTGGGTCCAGTCCAGCATCAGGCTAGTTTAGCTTGTGTTTTCCTGCTGCAGGCCATTAGTCCATTATGTGTAGATTCAGCCCATTATGTGTCCATCTATGTAACATCTCATCTTCTCGTGGAGGCCTTCAGAAATTCTTATTCCAGCAGAACCTCAAGATTCCCACTTTCACCAGCAACATGGCGAGAAGAGCCCCTCTTCTATCCTGTAACAAGGGTAAGGGACAAATACAAGGAAGGAAGCAGGAACAAGAGAGCTACACAAGGCAAGAGTCAAGTGCAACAAGAGCATTTCTTTGTTTAAAGGGTTATGTATTCCCAAATTGTTACTTGCTTCCCATGCCCATGCCTATTCTGGCCAACCATCTCTGACCCCAGGTTTGATCTGCAGACACCTGTTGTAGTCACCCCATGATTACAGGACATTTGTCTATCTTCTCTTTGCTGGATCTCTGCCTCCAATGTTTTGCAGGGAAAATACTGTTATTCCCTGGGATTGTGAAACTGCAGCTTCCTGGTGAAGCTGGCCAAATGGCATGCCTGTAATGCCTGGCTTTCCCCTTGGCTCTCTCCTATCTATAATAATAAAAGCATAGTATGCAAATTGACTGAATGGCCAAACAGTGGAATGACTGTCCAGACAAACTTCTGGACGAAGCCCTGGCTGCAAAGGCCGAAGTAGCTGGGGCTGCAAAGGCCTACTCTTGCACAAATTTCTTGCATTGGACCTCTAGTTATTAATAACTAACTAATTACCAGGGCTCCAGAGGGAGATGCACAACATACCCTAAAGAACTGTTCAGAGAAGAATGCCAAAAGGAGTAAAAGGTAGAAAACTAGGAGATTTTAAAAGTTATGTTTAAAAATATTTAACTGTGTAAAGTAGAAAACTTCCTTCTTTCAATATTTTCTTTCTATAGTACTTAGAACAGTGCAGACCTAAGAATTAGAGAACATTATTTGACAAAGTTTGATATATAATTTCTAATGACTATTGAACCAGTACTTTTCAGATTTAAAAAAGAGAATAGGTGTTGCATATGTTCAGAATACTATACCATAAATTAACTTTTGACATCTTCATTTTCAGAAATATATTATTTTGAGGAAAGAAAGTTATTAGATATTATGGATATCTTCCCTCTTTTTAAGCAAAAGTTATGCTCTCCTTTAATCAGGAGCTACACATACTTCTCAATTCTGGAAATGATTATATTTGGTGATGCCCAAGAGCTTTTTATTTAAAAAACGTATATATTTTTCTTCATTTATTCAGGTTAAGTATTTTTATTTAATATCCTCGGTTCCCTCTTAACATACATAACTGAGTATAATTGCAAATGAGGGTTAATGCTCTAGTGGCCCAAACGGAGTTTTAGATTTACATCAGTGTAGACAATTAATTTAAGAGGAACATATTTAGTATAATATAATGTAAAAAAACATAAAAATTAATGTAATTTGTGGAATTTTCTAATTCAATAGAACAGAATTTTATGTTAATATATGCATACATTTTAAAATTTCTATTTTATTAAATATCAAAATTATTTTAATAATATTTTTACAAAAGGGGCATATGAAATTACTTTATTCAGTAAGTTACATATGATTCCAATTAAATTGTTTCAGTGATTTATAACACTTTTGGGAGGGGCCTCAAGAATTCTGAGAAATAATATACCTTCCCCTTAGTTAGTATGGTTTACAAAAGTATAGTTTCAGAGTTGAAGAGTAGATGGAAATGGGGGATATGCAATGTAAAAAATAAAATTAAATAATAATTTTTAAAAAGACCCAAAGGAATCTTGTAGCTGCTTATACAACAACAAAATGTATGAAAAGTATAGACACTGGTGCATGCAGCATCTCAGATTGCCAGAGGGATGTCTGACTGCAGGTTTAGGCCCATGAAGATAAGGCCTAAACCAACAGTTGAACATCTCCTGAGGGTGCAGGCTGGGCTGAGGGACCCCCCTCACTCCACACATTGATTTCATGCACTGGGCCTCTAGTTTTGTAATATTTATCTAGAGTCTCACCAATAAAGCTAAACCTTCACTAAAAGTATTTAATATTTCTATGATGATTTAAATTCAGACAATGCAAAATGCATGCTTTTGAAGTAAACAAAGGAAGAAGTAATGCAAGATTATTTGCAAAAGGTGACAATACATTTTTGAAAATTTATAGTATTCAGTATTTAAAATTTATAGTAGTAAGTATGTTTGACACATTATTATCTACAATGTTATTTTTATTGCTTTAGATCTAGTTGCCTAAGATATTCATTCTTTTGTTTATTTGTGTTTAATTTTTGCTATCTAACAAATTACCACAGCTAAAAGCTTTGGCAGCTTAAGACAACAAATTTATTATCTTATAGTTTCTGTGAGTCAGGAATGTGGATAAGGATTAGCAGGGTCTTTGGCTTTGGCTTTTACAAGACTGATAGAGATGTTTGTAAGTGGACTGAGGTAACCATCTGTCACTCAGATTCCTCTCTCAAGATTACTGGTGGTTGGCAGAATTTCTCTTCTTTCCCCAATTTTTGACATAAAGCTTTGCTCTTCTCTGCAAATCAGTGGGTCTGATTTGCTATATCCTGTAAGTAGAACATACGCTCTAATATTTCTATCAGTTTGTTTTCCAGTGTCCCCTCTCCAAAACTTCCGCTTATCTCCTCAGTAACCCAGAAGGTGGGAAAGGATAACAAAAATGTCTAGGTCTTTATTTCCTTAGTTCTTTCTTCTAAGTTTTACTTTCTTTGATTCATCACAGCATTCATGGACTGACTTTTTTCCTCCTTTGAACTCTTTCTTTTTCTATTTTTTCATTTTTCATTTCAAATAGTCTGCATATTATCAAATGTTATTTGCCACAATTAACCTCCAAAGTAAGAGTAGTTTAAGCAAGATAGAAGTTTTTGTTTTTCACAGAAAAAAATAATAAAAAGTCTAGTGATGATTACTTATTCACCAATGGGTCCTCACATTAGGGACCCAGACTCCCTTTATCATTCTCCTTTGGTATTCCTTTTTATCTTTAAGTTATGGGTATAAACACAGATTCTAAGGGAGTTTCTAACACAACTGCTTAGCAAGTCTTCAACAGGTTCTTCCTTGTTGGATGAACAGAAAGATCCAAAAAATTAATGATTTTCTTAAAGTATTTTACCAAATATTAGCTTTGGCAGTAGCAGGTATCTGATTTGAAGAAGAGAAATTAGCCTTAATATGTATTAATAATCATATTTAAAGTACAGGTATTGATCTTTTTTTTATCTGTACTTATTTTTCCAAGGTAATGATTATTTCTTTAATATATTCTTATTTTTATTGATTTTTGAAAGGAAGGGAGAGGGAAAGACAGATAGAAACATCAGTGATGAGAGAGAATCATTGATTGGCTACCTCCTGTTTGTTCCCCATTGGGGATTGAGCCCATAATCTGGGCATTTGCTCCTTGATCTGAATTAAACCCTGATCCCTCAGACCAATGCTCTTTCCACTGAGCCAAACTGGCGAGGACAGTTAGTGATTATTTCTTGAACTTGCATTCTCTTTTGAGATTCTGATAATATATACCAAATGAAGGTATTCTTATTAAAGTAGATGAATATATATAAATTAATCATGCCTTATTTTTAGCTATTGTCTTTTCTAGTCCTATTTTATACATACCATCATTATTAATGATACCAATGATGTAATATAAGTAAAATAGTCATAGCTAGTAGACATTGATTTTTTAAATTGTTTTTTATTTTTAGTTTAAATTTTACATTCAATAAACAAAAAATGAATAATTTTAATTGTTGAAAAGTTTGTAGGTTAATATAATCACTTTTAGGCAATTAAGGGGAAAAACACCCACCTTCAATCAGATCTATTTTGTATCAAATTCATGTATACTTGTATAATACATACTGACATTTTGACTTTTTTTAAAAAATAACACATTGAAACTCTTACTTTTTCAATTGTAATTGCATAAAATTAACAAAATGAAAAATATATCAGGCCTGCATATTTTGCACTTAAGCTATAATACCATTTAGAAACTATTTGTAGAAAAGTTTTAAAAAATCCTACATCTTCTCTAGAAATTCTATAAATGCTCTATTGTACCAATGAACATGACAGTGAGAATTGTTTTACTACAGTATTTTAGGCAGTTCACTTTTTATTTTGCTGCTTTGGGTACAACTTGAGAATCTGTGCTTGAAATGCCTGTACTTGAGTTTTATCACTTCCTTTCTAATTGTGAATCAGAAATAAAATAATCAGAGGAAAACAAAAATAATAGAGAAAAGACATATTCTTTAACAAAATAATTTCTTTTCCTCTGAGAAACTAAGGTATTTATTTTCTTTTATCCTTTATATGAAAACTTTCTTAGCTTTGTAAACAGTTTGCATGATTTTGAATATATTTTGTTCTGACAGTAGATAGAACTCAATTCATTACGAATGAGACATCCCTTTACAAATAAACACATTTTCTTTTATTGCACCCTTCTAACATACCTAAGATATACAAAAACACAGCAATTACAAGTGTAATGCATGACTAAGTGTATTTGTAAAATTTGATAAAAATTGTTGACAATTTTGGAAAATATTTTTGTCATTACAAACACTAAATGTATTATATATGTTAAAAATTTTTGAATTGTTTTCAAATTTTAAAATTATATAATACAAACTAAAATATATAAATTAGTTTTATTTTACAACACACTTGCCAGCATATGCCATAAAATAAAATATTATCACAAAATTTATAAAAAACTAATATAGCCGAGACCGGTTTGGCTCAGTGGATAGAGCGTTGGCCTGCTGACTGAAAGGTCCCAGGTTCCATTCCGGTTGGGGGCATGTACCTTGCTTGCGGGCACAACTCCAGTAGGGGGCGTGCAGGAGGCGGCGGATCGATGTCTCTCTCTCATCGATGTTTCTGACTTTCTATCCCTCTCCCTTCCTCTCTGTGAAAAATCAATAAAATATATTAAAAAAACGTATAAAATATTTCAAATTAAGTCTTAAAAATAGTTTTTTAAATAGAAAGTTTTTAGAAAAATGCAAGCATTTCACAGTGCTGAAAAGTTACAAGAATCACCATAGTTGCATACTAAGAATGACATGAAAAACTTGTGTTTATGTCAAATGAAGTCCTTATGAGGCTTATTTTATGAAATCTGCTTTGTATTCTCTAGTTGCCATAATTATATTTCAGTAGCCAATTCGTTCTAATTGAGAGAAGTTTTAGCTTTCCTCTCTAGCTTATGGATTAATTTAGTATATTATAAATCTATACATGGCTGTTGTATTCATAATCCTATATATTCAGAACTTTCATTTGTGATTTGAATTAGAATTTGAAATGGGAAAGTCTTGCACACATAGTCAATGCCTGAATGCTGTAGGAACAGCTCAGTCAAGCACTAGAACTTGTACTTTCAAAATAGTCATCAAAATGCCAATTATTTGATCCAATAAACAATCAAAGACAGAAAAAGTAGCCAGATGAGATGCAAGTCTTATGGAACTCTACTTACAAAACAGAACCATAAAAAATCTGCATTTATGCAAAATCATCAGTGGTTGAAGTATCTGTAGTTCATAGAGAAATCATTAAAAAATCACTTTGACAAAAACAATCAAGCCTATTGAAGGTTTTTATTCTCTTCTTTGGTTCTAAGACTCTTGGTTCTTCATCCATCCAGCTATTTTTATTTCTCATAATGTTCTCATTTATATGATTACCTTTCTAAATGTTTTCTAGAACACATTCACACTTATTCTGCCACCTTTTGACAGTCCATTTATCACATTTCTACATTCTATTCTTCATTTGTTTGCTTATGTGTACCATTATACACTTTGTACACAGCACAAGGCATATGAAAATTAGTTACTAAACAATTCTATAGTAAATAAATGTCCTTTTAACACTATACACTTTTGGTCATAAGCCTTTCTTTTATTGGAAGATACCCCTCGTGTCTTTATAATAAAAATATAAATCAGGAAATTTTTAATCAAACACAATTATGATGGTTTTTAGTAATAAAAAATACTTCTGTAGTTCCAGTCCCACCAGACAATCCACTGAAAATCGTTGTCTTTGAAGCCCCACTTTCCCTCATCTCCAAATACTTCAGGGGTTTACTAGGATCTTCTTAATTAATACTTGTTCAATTGAAACAAGTCTCTTAACTACCATTGACTTTTGGTAATTTCTGTTCTGCTGCAGCTGGGGATGTTCTGGTATTCACAGAAGGGCACTTTCAGTGCTATCCAAATAAGGCGCCTTCAAAGCCACCAGCATTGCCTGTCATTCTTAGTGTCAATTCAGCTAGATTGTCTAAAATCACTTAAAGTGAAAGGCACTCACAGACATTGCCATTGCTATCAAAATGTATTAGCTGAAAATGGAGGCATTGCAGTGCCAAATGCTTATAGATTGTAGCCACTACTTCTAGAACCAATGTTTGCATTATTACTACTCACTAGTTGTCTCTACCTTTTACTGATTCATAATAAATTGTAGTGTGCTGGTATAAGGCAACTATTAATACTTTATGATAAAGAATAATCCATAAATTTCACCTTTGTTTTTAATCTTACAGCAATTAGATTTTTACTTGCAATCACCAAAGGCTGACTGGGTCATTAAACAAACAGAAAAAAAAAACAACTTAAAAATATATGTATCAGCTCACAGATTTTGTGAGAATCTTTGAAAAAAGTTCTCAACTCTATATTTTATATATATATATATATATATATATATATATATATATATATATGAAGCAACACTAAAAAAAATCCTGAAGAAAATATTCTGCTGCTGAGTAGAGCTTAATGCTAGAGGTTTCCATAACTTTTATTTATGCAAAAGCAACAAAGCTTTGTAGTCACTGTGCAGAGACACTAAGAGAGAAGGCTATCTTCATTTTTTTTGTGCCAGTATGTTAATCTGCTATATGTTCCTGATTAATAGAACTTAAGCCATGTGCCTATCCTTTAGGTGCAATGTGAGCTGATAAAGTGAATTCACAGTATATATATACACTAGAGTCCTGGTGCATGAAATCCGTGCATGGCAGGGGGAGGAGGTTGGCCTTCAGCCCAGCCTGTTCCCTCTAAAATCTGGGACCCCTTTAGGGATGTCTGACTACCCATTTTGACTTGATCCTGGATCGGACCTAAACAGGCAGTTGGACATCCCACTCATAATCTAGGACTGCTGGCTCCCAACTACTCACCTGCCTGCCTTCCTGAATGCCTCTAATCGCTTCTTCCTACCAGCCTGATCACCCCATAACCATCCCCTGCCAGTCTGATTGATGCTTAACTGCTCCCTGCCAGCCAATTTGCCCCTAATTGCCCTACCCTGTGGGCCTGGTCACACCTAACTGCCCTTCTTTGCAGGCTTGATCACCTCCAACTGTCCTCCCTTGCAGGCCTGGTCCCTGCCAACTGCCCTCCCCTGCTGGTCATCTTGTGGTGGCTATCTTGTGTCCACATGGAGGCAGGATCTTGGGACCACATGGGGGCAGTCATCTTGTGTGTTGGAGTGATGGTTCCTCTGCATATTACTCTTTTATTAGATAGGACAGAGGCCTGGTGCACTGGTGGAGTGTGTCCTGTATCAGAGTGGGTGTTCCCTTGGGGCGTGGGGTGGCCTGGGAGAGGGGCCTGTGGTGGTTTGCAGGCTGGTCACGCCCCTCAGCAACCCAAGTGGAGGCCCTGGTATCTGGGATTTATTTATCTTCTATAATTGAAACTTTATAGCCTGGAGCAGAGCCAAGCCTTCTGCTGGCACAACCATTGAAACTTTGTTGCCTTAACCTCCTCTGGCCAGGCTTTTTGGAAAGCTTGGCTTCTTCCATCACTAGGGGAAACCCAGGCATCTCTCCTGTGCTCTCTGTGGCATAACCATCTTGGTTGGGTTAATTTGCATGCTCACTCTCAGTGGCTGGTGAACTTGGCTGGTGGGCATGGTTTGTGAGTGTAGTGGAGGTATGGTAATTGCATATTATTATTTTATTTGATAGGATATATTATATATAATTATTGATTTCTGAGAGGAAGGAAGAGAGGGAGAGGGATAGAAGCATCATCAAAGATGAGAGCAAATCATTGATAGGCTACCTCCTGCACACTCCATACTGGGGATCAAACCTGCAACCAGGCATGTGCCCTGTCCAGAATTGAACCATGACCTCCTAGTTCATAGGTTGGTGCTCAACCACCGAGTCATGCCAGGAGGGCCACAGCATTTTTTTTAACTTCTAGATATGAAAATGTATATTGTTCCCTTACCAATACTCATAAACTTGAACATTAACAATCATAAAATGACATTCAAAGACTATGGCCAAACAAAATACATACAAACAATATATACAAATATACATGAAACATCTCAATGGGTCTTCCTGTGTTTCAATGTTTTACAGAGGTAGTATGTGAAAAGAAATATTCCCACTTAAATTTGAGCAATGTGTCCTATTCAGTTGTGGGGAGGAAAATCTATAGGCTCAATGTTTTGTTCAAAATACTCATTCCATACTAGTATTAAGGTCAACCATTGTTTTTAGACTCAGTCAGGTGCCCCATACTCTCTTTCAGTGAATTATTTCTCCATGTAGTTCTCAGGGTCTTTTGTTTTGTTTTGTCTTGTTTAGTTTTAGTTTTGGTTTATCCAAATAGTTTTTTGGTATGATCCTCACTCAGTAGTGCTGCATATATTATACGTGAGTAATAGGGTGAGTGAGCTTCAGTTTAAGTGTGGCCTGTTGTAGATTATATCATGATTCAATGATTATTTAGGTATTTTCCTTGACTAAAATAGCATTACATTGGTGGCAGGGTGATATACTGGCATACATTTTGTGTATTGTCTTCATTAATATTCTTACACCTTTCAGGAATGCAGTGTAGAAGAAACAAAATGTGTGTGTGTGTGTGTGTGTGTATTTACGAAATTGTTATAGGCAATTTATTCTAAGCAGCTGTTGAGATGCAAGTAGTTTCAGCTGCTCTCCTCCTCAATCTCCAGTAGAGGTATTTTGGAATAAATTTAGATAATAAAAACAAATAAAGGAAAAGAAATCGGGGGAATTTACAGTTATTAGCAACTAGCTCAACTTATCAACTCTATCCTATCAAAGTTAAGAATTGCTACGCTAAAACCTTTAGGACATTTCAAACTGCTTATCTTTATATTGAAAATTAGAAAGTCAGTGCCCTGGGCAGTGTTGCACAGTTGGTTGGGCATTATCCAGTGCACCGAAAATTTCTGACTCTGCTCTGGTCCAGGGCATATTCCCAGTTGTAGAACAGATCCTTGGTCAGGGGCATACAAGAGGCTGGTCAGGGGCATACAAAAGGCAGCTGATCAATATTTCTCTCTCTCTCTTCCTTTCTCTTTCTCTCTCTGTAAAAATCAATAACTATTCCTTTTTGATTTTTTTATTGAAAAGTCATAAGGTGAGAATGTGCAATTTAGGATAAGGAAGAGGGCATAATCATTATATTTAATCTTACCTGAGGGACTTTGCCCCAGCCAAACTAGTCAGTTAATAGGGATCTTTATTTAGTTCACTTGGTTGTAAATAGTACTTTGGTCTATCTTAGTCTTTTGCTTTAAAAAACAGCGATTTTTAACACAGTGCTAGAACTAAAAGAGTTTTATGGTAACAGTTTCTTTTTTTTAAATTGTTTTGCCTATCCTAAATTTTAATCAGTATTGCTTCTTTCATCAAAATGAGACCTGTATTTAATAACTACTAAGCTTTTCCTCATCATCTCTTAAGAGTAGAAGTAGCAAGGTCATTTGCACAACTTAACCAAAATAGTTGGAAGACTTCAATCTAATTGTAGGAGATTGTAGAGGATACTTATTGAAGAAGGAAGTAGAATCCCAAGTAAGATTACAGAAAACAGCAGCACTAGAGAAATTGTTCAAACAGCAGCACTTAACGTGCAGGTTGCAGAAGTTCTGTACATTTTCCCAAAGAGAGTAACCAGTTTCTCACTCCTGAGGAGTAAATTTATATTTATCTGTCCATCCTTCAGGGAGCCATTGCATCAGGGGGTGTGCCCTATGAGAGACTTGAATGGAGGATTCTAGTTTCTGTACATCTCCAAGGATCATCCAAATGAGCCATGAACTTTTTGTGCAGATGCCTAGATTTCCTGGGAAACCTACATGTTTGAATTTCTTTAAAAATTAAATCTAACTTTTTCAGGGTCTAAAGTAGGAGTATAAGTGTAAGTTTTTAAACCATCAGTCTAAGTATTTAAAGGTCATTTATCAATTTAATAAGACATTAATAAACACCTTTGAAATAATATATAATTCCACAAAGACCAAAAAATTCAAATTCTAATTTGCAAGTCTTAGAGTGGGATTCTACAATAGGCAATGGAGAGTGCCAATACCCCTTCTCTTCCTACTCTTGATTCTATTCTGCTCTTTCTAAAGGCGTGCCTGTCTACTCAGGAAAATCCCTGTTTTAGCAGGAATACTATACTCCCAGATAGCTTTATGTTGAAAATGAAAAAGCCAATGCCCTGGCTGGCGAATATGATGGATAATTTAAGTCTCTCATTAATTGTGTGGAGGCATGTTTAAGGAAGGCCAAAGGGGACTTCCAAAGTGTGGGGCCTAGGATCTTCTGGGGTTTAAGGACAGTATTACTGAATATGAAATGACTCACTGCTAGGTGATGGAAATGTGAGTTACCAGAAAGAAGATCACTATTTGGTTTATAGCCTAAAAGAAATCATGAGAATAGAATATCTGTGAAGGTAGAACAAATAGAAAAGAAGATAAAGTGATATTACAGCATATCATACCAGAATAAGTCAACTAACTGCTCAATTAAATGAAACACTGAATAGCATGTTGATATTAAAGAAAATGGAATTGATTCAGTAGAGAACATGAAAAATTATGTTAGAATTTGGAGAAAACATTAAAACATGAGAAAAAATATGAGAGACATGAAGATCCAAGATATAGTTGAGAATATTAAATATGTACAGATAGGAAAAGATTTAGAGTTATTTAAATAATTAGCATTTTACCTGTTGTAGAATATTCACTAAGTAAAATAATAATCATTTCTTTGAACAAGGTTTTGTTTTCATTAAATGTATTTATATATGCTTCACAATTCTTAGTCATAATGTAAACCATGATGATAGAAGAGCACGGGATAGCACATCATTTACAAAGAGGTCAGGATGGTGCCTTCAGCAATATTTTTACAATATATAGAAAATATTGCAGGACATTTTTTATGGTGGACATAACCATACATTAGCATCATCTTGAGACAACCTGGCTTTTGAACTTAGATTGTTTTTAAAAAAACTTGACAGTTGTCTAAGAATAAGAAAAATTTATCTAGCACATAAAGTCAACCTTTTGGAAATTATTCATTTTTTCCTTGGGATAACTTTTTTTTTTAACTTAATGGTCCTTACTACCCATGGCCATGTTAGTATGAGCTGAGAGAATAAAAATTTTTCAGTATTTGCTAAACCAAATCAGTTCAGTTGGCAATTTTATAGCTGAAAATTTTGGTTTCGCAAAATAACATTATATATTTTTGGATCCTCTATGCTGTTTGAATTGTTCATAATATTGTTTACTTCACAATCACTTTTTTTTTAAATGAAAAAATTTATAGATATATCAACAAGCAAATAGTTATATGTCGTCATTGTGAACAGAAAATAGCCCCAAGAAAGTATTATTGGTGTCCAAGGCAGAAATGCTGATATTTAATTTGAGAAATTAACATTAAAATAATATAAATAGAAAAAATACAGAGCTAGATGTAGATATAATAGTGATATATAATACATAATTAATGGGTAAAGAATTCTAGATGAACTCAATAGTACAAATGATAAAGTATAGTTTTACTTTAATGTAAAATAAACATTAAAGCACTTATATTTTTAACATTACTTCCTTTGAATCTAGATATTTTGAATCTCAATATTTTTATAGTCAACTAGTTTATTACATCTTGCTGACAAATTAGGAAGGCAAACATTCACATCATTACTGCCTTGATCTCTGATGCTGTTTTCACATTTTCAAAATAGAATTTTCAACAACACAAAAACAATTTTATGTTTTAAAAACTTCAATATTGTTTTATGTTACAGAAAAGTGAATTTCTAATGTGAAAGAATCCTAGTGATGTTGCAGTGTTGGTTTTTGTGTACATCGAGTGTGTGTGTATGTCTGTGTGTGTGTGTGTGTGTGGCAATCTTAGACAAGAGAACTCTTTATGATCAACAACAAATAAGAAAAAGTTGCCCTAGCTGGTTTTGCTTAGTGGATAGAGGGTCAGCCTATGGTCAAAGGCAAGTACCTTTGCTTTCAGGCTCCTCCCTGGCCTGGACCCTGGATGAGGCTCCTGCAGAAGGCAACCAATCAATGTATTTCTCTCCTGTTGGTGTTTCTCTCTATCTTTCCCTTTCTCTTCCGCTCTTCCTAAAAATCAATGGAAAAATATCCTCAGATAAGGATTAATAACAGCAACAGGAAAGCATTAATTTATTTTAAAAATAGAAGTTATGTAAATATAATCCTCTTATCTGCTGAGGAAAATTTTTGTTTTGGCAGATCCTAAAACTAGGCTTTCTGAATATATAATTTTTCATTTTATGATTCTCTATGCATTGTACTATTACTTTACAATAATTTTTCTTTACACGATACTAGTTTGTTTAACATTACTCTGCCTGCCATTTACAAATTCAAGAAGCTTCATAGAGCTATTAGGACAGTTATTCTGTTTCCTGAGTTATATATTTGACATGAGTGAACCTAAGAATATATGATCTTTATGATAGTTAGAAGATATGAACTAAATCTGTCTAATGTTGATTTACAAGAACCAGTTCTCAGCACAACATTTTTTTAGGAGAAAGGTCACCATTTTTCAACAATTAAAAAACATAACAGTACACCTTTATTAAAGTTTGCATTTAATTATATGCGCATTTATTAAATTTGACAGAGTCAAACAATGTGACAGAGAAATATAAATTTCAAGTACTAAATTTAGAATCTTTAAGAATTTTGTATAGTTCCAATTTTAAGATTTTCTCTTTAATATCTTACTCAGTTTTATGATAAAATATATACAACCACCTGTGCCATGTCAATAACCATGAATGTTAATTGGCTTTAGTCAATGAATTATGGGAAATAAGAGATGCAACCAATCCTAATAGTTCCTACTATTAGAACGTTAATCACTAGAGGCAATATCACTACAAATATTACATGCATTGAAAAGAGAACAAGGAAGTATAGGCCCATCACTTAAACCATGTAGATAAAGGAGAGTAATTTCTTAAAAGTCACAAATTTCCAAATGTCACTTAAGAAGAAATGTATAACTGAATGATCCTATAACAAGTAAATAAACTGAATTTTCAGTGAAAACTCTTCTAAAAATAAATCTTTAGTCACGGGTAATGAAATGTTGATTTCTACCAATATTTAAGAATAAAATATACTAATTGTACATAATCTCTTCCAGAAATTTGAAAAGAGAAACCATTTCCCAACATATTGTGTGAGCCTAACATTTCTCTAATACTAAAAAAAGATGTTATTATAAGAAAAGAACAGAGCAATCTCCAATGTCTCTCATGAACAAAGATGAATGGAATTCTAGAAAATTTAATTCAGCAGTATATAAAACACAAAAGTATCCAATCAAATGGTGTTTATCCCAGGAAAACAAAGATCATTCAACATGCAATCATCAGTTTATTCATCATATATAGAGACTTGAGAACAAACACATTGATCACAAAAGATGCAGAAAACCACTTGACAAAATTATAAACTATTCATGATAAAAGCTTTCTGTCAACTTGTTATAAAAGGGATTTTCTTAATATGGTAAACGTGTCTACAAAAAAAAATTTACAGCTAATAACACAGTTAGTGATGAAAGAATGAAGGGAATTTCTCCTAAGAGGAGGGACAAGGGAAAAATGTAATAAGTGAGTTCATTAAGGCAAGAAAAGGAAATAAAATACCTACAGATCAGAAAAGAAGAATTAAATTGATCTCTTTATAAATGACATGATTTTATATGTAAAATAATCAAAAGAATTCACTAAGAAATCTTTCTGTGTTTCTGTCTTCAACTTACAGAATTTCTCAATTTCAGCTATATTTCTTTAAATGTTCTGTGTAATTGCTGTAATTGGCTTCCCCAATGCCCAAGTGAGAGAATCATGTTAAAACACTACCAACAAAATTTATACCATGTGGTTTGGTTTGCTCAACATTTAAAAGGAATATGGTCTGGTTTTAATGTAATTCACTTTTATATCTTACTAGAAGCTCGATGCATGAAATTCATGCATAGGTAGGGTGTCCCTCAGCCCAGCCTGCACCCTCTCCAATCTGGGACCCTTCGAGGGATGTCCAACTGGAATTGGGCCTTCATGGGCAGTAAGACATCCCTCTCACAATCCAGGACTACTGGCTCCCAACCACTTGCCTGATTGCCCCTAACTGCTTCTGTCTGCCAGCCTGATCACCCCCTACCACTCCCCTGCCAGCCTGATTGATGTCTAATTGCTCCCTTGCTGGCCCGATAGCCCCTAACTGCCTTCCCCTGCTGGCCTGGTCCCCCCTAACTTCCCTCCCCTGCTGGCCCAATTGCCCCTAACTGCTTGCCCATGCTGCCTTGGTTGCCCCCAACTTCCCACTCCTGCTGGCCTGATCACCCCTAACTTCCCTCCCTTGCCAGCCCAGTCACCCCTAATTTTCCTCCCATGCCAGCCCAATTGTCCTTAACTTCCCTCCCCTGCAGGCCTGGTCACCCACAACTGCCCTCCCATGCCAGCCCTTTTATGGCAGCCATCCTGTGTCCACATGGAGGCAGTCATCTTTGACCACATGAGGGTGGCCATCTTGTGTGTTGGAGCGATGGTAAATTTGCATATTACCTCTTTATTATATAGGATAGTATACACTGGATTGTCAGCTCCTGTGCAGTAGGGAGTGGAAGAGGGTTTGAGGCATGACAACCTTCAATTAACTTCCACTCTAAATGTTTCTGTTCTTATTGCTCATTTAATACTTTCCAACTTTGATTTTAGAACATTTCTAGATTTCCACTTAAAAAACCAACTTACAATAGAATAGCATTTCCCTCTAGTAGATATTGTAGCCTACAGTTTCCTCTGTTCATTTTTACTATATGATAATATCTTACCAATGCAAGTAATGATAGAACATACTTTTATTTATTGAATAGTATTATTCTCACTCAAAATCATTACTCTTACCCTTTAGAAATATAAACGCATGCATAGAAACTTACTCCAAATCCTGGTATTTAAAACTTTATGATTCAATGATCCCCCTGTTGCTCTGGAGATAAGACCTGATTTTTTTTTGACACATGCAAGTCTCCAAAAGTTGACAGCAAAATTTTTATCTTTAAATACAGTTTTCTGACATGGTGCAAATGTGGTATTAGAACCATTATAGCAATATCCCTTTATTGTGTGATAAGGAAAAATTAGTAAAGCACTGATTATAAAACTCACGAAAAGTCTCATCAAATAGAAGAATGGATCTATACACTGTAAATATCTTAGTTCTAAGCTATTGGAAGGATAACTATAAAAAAGAATAGAAGATGTGGAAAGTTGGTGAGATTAAAGTTTTCTCCCCGAATGTTTATCTGGCTGGAACAGATAGTCAGTTTCTTCCTGGGTAAGGCTGTTGCTGTCAAATTCTGGTCTAATTTGTTTAACACCAGGTGTTATTAGGTTATCTCTAAAGCATTCTGGAATAATTTATTTCCCTGTAATATAAAATTCTAATGAGTAGAGCTCATGTAAACAGACCAAACAAATTGACTAAAAAGAGATATAAAATTGGACTAAAGATGGTAAACAAAACAAGATAAATAAATTTTAGGGGAAATAGAATCTCTGGCTAATACTTACCTTTTGATATGAGATATATAACTTTGATTCATAATTATCAACTTAAAATTAGCTTATTTCTTGGGGGACACTGATATAATTACATCATAAGATGTGTGATAAAAGTGCACATTCAATGCAGTGCTGACATGATATAGTGAACCAACAACAAGAGGTTTCATTGCAATGTAGTTAATTATATATTATTTTAAAATTTAGTATTATGGCAATGGAATCATTCTGAAAAAGGAAGATGGTTACATTTTTTAAATACATGATGGCTCCTATAGTATTACTTATACTTTCTTTAGTAAAGATTATATAATAATGATAGCTAAAACGAGTGATACACCAAATAAAAAATTAAATAGTATTTGAAAACTGAAGGGTGCTTGAAACTGATGTTTTCTTTGCATCTATTCAAGTACATAGATGTTCAGATACTTGAACAGTTTTCAAAGGAATTGCTGCCACTGTCAAAACTAAATATCCTTTTGTCCTTTTTTTTTTCCCTTTTGAAATGGGTTTTTTACTATTTAATTTTGAAAATAACTGAAAAACATGGCTTTGGTAATATTTCTACTAAAATGTTGAGTGATTATACTTTGCTCTTTTTTCTCCTGAAACCATACTTCTTGTCCTTGTACAGAAACTACACCATCTGGTCAATATCTGATATAATCCTAGTAGAGATAACATAGTGTACTGTTTTGACCTTTTCAGTACTCTACACTTTAATTGGGTGTCCACTCTATATCTTCTCTAGATATTAGTGGAACAGCAAATAAGGGAAAAATGCTATGAGTAGCCAATCAAATCACAGAACATTGAAAAGGTCAAAACTGTAATTGACAGAATGGATGAGACATTAAAATTATACCACATCCTCCTTATGATAAAAACCATAATGAAACAGAAAATGGCACCACATAAATCTACTGATATGACAATCATTGTTCTGAACATTAAGAACATATTTTAACACATTCCAATTATGATTTTTTAAATTGTATTATTTTATTATCACAGATTTTGTAGTATAATTAAATTACACAGAGACACTTATTTTAATTCGCCAATTTAAATTAATCTGAAAGCTTGATTACTCTTTTACTGTCAAAGTTAATACTCTACCAACAATCTTATATTACCCTGTAAATATTAGTGGAAAGGTTTATTTGCATTCTTGAGTAGGCACTGAGCATTCCTAGTGCTAGGCTGAATTTAGATATAGGGCAGCTGCTGTCAGCAAGTTTCTTTCTGTTACATGGGTCCTGATCTGAGCTGGGCCAAGTCTCTGTCTATTACCTGGGTCCCAATCTGTGCTGAGTGTGGGAAGCGAAGTAGCCATGGGGGCAGGAGACCTCCCTCAGAAGAGGTGAGGATTCAGACCTCTGAAAGGTTGGGGGGGGGAAGAGAGTCTGTGCCCCACCTCTGTTGACCCCAAGTCTCTCCTGATGGCCCCTCTGTGATTACGCCTATATTAGGTTGTTCCTTCCCTGAGGAATCTTACCCGTCTCTGGGTAACCAGTCATCCTCCAGGGCCAATCAGGATGTCGTGAGATTCAATTCTGTATCCTTTGTAGCCTGTGCCCCTGTAGCTCCATGCCCAGCACCTGCCTTGGGATTCCCTTTCCTGCTGGGCGGGGTGTGTGTGTGTGGGAGGTGGGAAACTGCACTGATCACATATCTCAGGGAACGTAGATTCCTTCTCCAGGGAGGGCCCAGATCACACTATTGGGCGAGAGACAGATCCATTATACCAGCCACCTCGAGGCTTCAACCTCAGCTTGAATAGAAAGCTCAGGCTACAGCTGAGGGCCACTGGGTTGTGAGAAGAGGGTCCGTCCCTCTTGGCAAAAGAGGAAAAAGGGCCAGTATAGAATGCTCAAGTGCCTTCCCAGTGCCTCAATTCCTTCTGAAGGGGATTAAATCCTTTCATGTCCTTTTTTTAAGTTGCTGCTAAACATTCAAAGAACTAGTTTGTAATTTTGTTTGCGATAATTGTACAATATGCTGTTGTGAAATATCAAACATTAAATGACATTGTAGAATAATATCATGTAAGGATATTTTTTGCTCTAGGCCATGGCAATTCAATTTCAAACTGGCTTTCAATTTATTTTTTTAACTTATTTAAACTTTTTCAGGGAGGCAAAAACACAGATTATTACCTTAGCTCAAGAGGCCAAATATATTGAGTTTCAATTACAATCCTTTCAACATTTGAAGGAAACTTCTTTTTATTTCCTTCCAAAATAATTTCCATGCTACAGAGTTTCATTTAAAAATCATTGTCATATGAAACAATTTATCTTAAGGTTATGGTGACCATTATATGGATTAGATATAGTTTTATTAAAATAATATTTTTAAATTTTTTTAGAAGTGTCCTTATTCTCCCATTACGCGCTCCCCACTTTCTCTCATGCCTCACTGCCCCATTGTCTGTGACCAATGATTATGCTCATATGCATATACAAAAGTCCCTCTGTTGATCTCTCCCCTTTACTCCCACCAACCCCCATCTTCCCCAAGGTTTGATGTTTTGATTGATGTTTCTCATTCTCTGGATCTGATCTTGATCATCAGTCTATGTCATTCATTATATTCCACAGTTGAGTTAAGATCATGTGATATTTATTTTCTCTGCCTGGCTTATTTCACTTAGCATAATGCTTTCCATTTCCATCCATGTTGTTGCAAATGGCAGGAGCTCCTTTTTTTTTTACTGCAGCATAGTATTCCATTGTGTAGATGTACCACAGTTTTTTAATCCATTCATCTGCTGATGGGCACTTAGGCTATTTCCAAATCTTAGCTATGGTTAATTGTGCTGTTATGAACATAGGGGTGCATATATCCTTTCTGATTGAAGTTTCTAGTTTCTAAGGATATATTCCTAGAAGTAGGATCATTGAGTCAAATGGGTGTTCCATTTTTAGTTTTTTGAGGAAACTCCATACTGTTCTTCACATTGACTATACCAGTCTGTGTTCCCACCAGCAGTGCACGAGGTTCGCTTTTTCTCCTCATCCTCACCAACACTTGTAGTTTGTTGATTGTTGATGATAGCCATTCTGACAGGTGTGAGATAGTACCGCATTGTTGTTTTGATTTGCATCTCTCTGATGATTAGTGATTTTGAGCATGTTTTCATATGTCTCTTGGCCTTCCTCTGTCTTCTTTTGAGAAGTGCCTATTTAGATCAGTTGCCCATTTTTTTTATTGGGTTGTTTATCTTCTTTTTGTGAGGTTGTATGAGTTCTTTGTAAATGTTGGAGATTAAACCCTTATCCTTGATATCATTGAGAAATATGTTCTCCCATACAGTGGGCTTTCTTACTGTTTTTTTTGATGGTTTCCTTTGCTATGCAAAAGCTTTTTATTTTGATGTAGTCCTATTTGTTTATTTTTTCTTTAGTTTCCATTGCCCTAGGAGCTGTATTGATGAAGAAGTTCCTTCCGCATATGTCGGAGATTTTGCTGCGTGGGGATTTCTCTAATATTTTTTATGGTTTCCAGTCATATGTTTAAGTTCTTTATCCATTTAGAGCTTATTTTTGTATATGGTGTAAGTTGGTGATTTAGTTTCATTTTTTTGCTTATATCTGTTCAATTTTCCCAACACCATTTGTTGAAGACACTCTTTTTTGTTTTTTGTTTTTTAATATATTTTATTGAATTTTTACAGAGAGGAAGGAAGAATGATAGAGAGTTAGAAACATTGTTGAGAGAGAGACATCTATCAGCTGCCTCTTGCATGCCCCCTACTGGGGATGTGCCCGCAACCAAGGTACATTCCCTTGACCAGAATCGAACCTGGGACCTTTCAGTCTGCAGATAGATGCTCTATCCACTGAGCCAAACCAGTTTCCGCGAAGAGACTGTTTTGACTCCATTCTATGTTAGTGCTCCTTTGTCAAATATTAATTGGGCTTAGTGGTTTGGGCCGATTCCTGGGTTCTCTATTGATCTATGTGAATGTTCTTATGCCAGTACCAGGAAGTTTTGAGAACATTTGTAATACAGCTTGAAATCTGGTATTGAGATCCCACCGACTTCGTTCTTCTTTCTCAGGATTGCTGCAGCTATTCGGAGTCTTGTTTTTATTCCAGATGAATTTTTGGAAAGTTTGTTCTAGGTCTTTGAAGTATGCCTTTGGTATTTTAATGGGGATTGCATTGAATTTATAGATTGCTTTGGGTAGAATGGACATTTTGATGATATTGATTCTACCAATCCATGAACATGGTATGTTCTTCCATCTGTTTATATCTTACTCTATCTCTTTTTCCAGTATCGTATAGTTTTCTGCGTATAAGTCTTTTACCTCCTAGGTATCTTAAGATTTTTGGTGCAATGGTAAATAGTATTACTGTTTTAGTCTCTCTCTGTAGGTTCATTATTGGTATATGGAAATGCCATTGATTTCTTGGTGTTAATTTTGTATCCTGCTACATTGCTTAATTCATTTATCATGTCTAATAATTTTTTCATGGAGTCTTTAGAGTTTTATATGTACAGTATCATGTCATCTGCAAATAAGGACAGTTTTACTTCTCTTTTTCCTATTTGGATGCCTTTTATTTCTTTTTCTTTTCTGGTATCAATGGCTAGTACTTCCAGCACTATGTTGAATAGGAGTGGGCATTCCTCTCTTGTTCCTGTTTTTAGGGGAAATGGTTTGAAATAAGTGAATACCCCCCAAAAAATATTAATTGTACTGGACAAAATGCTGTTTTTAAATATTAACTAAAATTTCTATTTGTAGTTCCTCTCATGGTAAAGTTGCTTAACGTGCAATGAACATAAAACAGGCATATTTGTGTGCAAAAAATTAAAATTTAAAGTTATCAAAATTGCATTAAAATTTATAAAAGTCTCTATTAATCAAAAAAGGGAGGGTAGTAGGATGATATCATGTAAGGAAAAATATCTGGTAAATAAATTTTATCTAGAAAATTTTTACTTTAGAAAATTAATTTTCATTTGTAATACTAACAGCAAGACACACATGATGTCAAAATAAGCCAAAGGAAAATCTGGTGGGCAAAAATAAAAAGGACCCCAAGTCAATTTTATAGAAAAGATTACTTTATTAACTTTTGGTCGAGAATATGTTTATATACTTTCAGAAAACAACTCCAAGACCAAGTGGACTCCTGCAACAGAGAGGAATTGACAGGTCTGCTCCAACCACGAAGACAAAGGAGAAACAGTCCAGAGATGGAAGACATTGACGATGCCTTGCCATGCGAGCAGTCAGCAGCTGGCTTCACTACAGGATGCCTAGGGCCAAACCAGAGAGGGTCGGACTGGCATTGCCACCATTTGTCCACTATCCATATACCATTGCTGACATGTACACATAAGAAACTGTTTGACATTGAAACTGGGACTCAGAATTATTGGACATTGAAATTGGGACTCAAACATTTTTGTTCTTATAAGTTTATATCTAGGCTACAGAGACAAGATGTTTTTAAAGACAAGAATCAGCGGGGGGTGGACAGATACAGAGGCAAAGAAGCAATGAACAGACTGTCATACTACAG
>JAAGEH010002531.1:34639876-34674515 GCA_011751065.1 Lasiurus cinereus
CAGGACAGGTGAGTCCATGCACTGGGAGGTGGGGAAGGCCAGCGGGAGGTCAACAGGGGAAAAAAAGGGAGACATAAGTACTACTATTTGTAATACTTTAAACTATATATATATAGTTTATATATATATATATAGTTTAAAGTATTTATATATATATAGTTTAAACTATATATATATATATATGTGATAAATATACTATTTGTAATACTTTAAACTATATATATGTATATATGATAAATATATATGATAAATATATAAATACCTCCAATAAGGAAAATAAATAAATAAATTACACAAAGACAGCAAAACTTTTTTCCAACATAGAATAACAATCAATCTTATATTTAGGTAAGTCTACATTTATAAAAATCTAGAGAAACATTGTTAGCATAAAGGATGTTTTACTCTTAGAATTCACTAAACTTACTTGTGGAAGTTAGAGAAACATTTTTTAAGGGAGACATCAAACTTATGTAAGAATGTTTCCCATTTTCACAGAAACTGTCTTCATTGATGGTAAATACCAAACTCAGAGCCCACTAAAATGAAGCCATAAAGCCTGAAGTTGGAAATCTATTCTGTATCTGATTCTTAGATTGTAATCAAAGAAGATAGCTTTAGTCAGAGCATTGACCTAAAAGCCACATTTTAAGTGTCTCTTCTTAGAATTTTTCCTTGACCATACATATCTAGGAGGAGATCACCTGGAAGAGACAGAGAGAAAACAACTTTTCAGAATTTCAGTAATTGATATTGTAATGAATGTTGATATAATTCAGAAGAAATAAAACCAAAGCCTACAATTGTTATAGAATATGCAATTTGACAATCCTATTTGCAGTCACATTTTTAGAATGGCCAAGTTTATTTTAATCATGAGAGGCCTGAAATTTGTGCATAGGGCCAGGAGGGTGGTAGAGTGGGTCTTTTCAGCCCAGCCTGCACCCTCTCCAATCTGGGACGCCAGCTCCTAATCGCTCTCCTGCCTGCCTGCCTGATCACCCACCCATAAATACCCCCACTGCCAGCCTAATCGCCCCTCACTACCTCGGCGTACCAGCCTGGTTGCCCCTAACTGACCCCCCATTGACCTGATCACCCCTCACTGCCTCTGTGTGCCAGCCTGGTCACCTCCAACTGCCCCCCTCAGCCTGGTCACTCCTCATGGCCTCCCTGCTGGCCTGGTTGACCCACACAGCCTGCTTGTTCAGTTGTTTGGTGTCCCTTGGGCTGGCCCTGGGCATCTGGGCAGCCACCATTTGAGGCTTGCCTGTACCTTCAGCCAGCCCTGGGTGGCTGGGGGACTGAGGGGACTGGGTGCTGCTATCTTGTGGCTGTGGGTGCTGTCATCTTTGATGGTGTGCCAATCAATTAGCATATTTCCTCCTTATTGGTTGTGGGGGCCACTATCTTTGTGAGGGCATGATGTTCAATTAGCACATTTCCTCTTTATTAGATATGATAGCTAATATATACATGCATATAGGAGGTTAGAGTGTTTCTAATTTATTTTCAGCTGCTGTTTTATTTGATAGTAATGTTGATTAGAAGAGAGGTTAGCAAAAAATAAATGAGTAAATAGAAAAAAAATACACACAGAGACTTTACATTTCTAAGAATGTTTTTTTTCACTTTAACCCAACAGACTTACGAGGAATTCTAGAAATTGTTTTCCATTATCTTAAAAATAGTATAGTTGCTTCTAAGCTTTGAATACATCTAGCAGAATAATATTAGATATTTGATTTATTTGTACTAAAGACTTTACTGTTAACTCCTTGTGGAAAATGTATTAATTTAGAAAAGATTAGGCACCAACATCTTTCTCTGTCGGCAAATTGTTATGGAAGCTAAAAATATGCTTTAAAAGTTTATTTTATTATAGTTCAAACTTCAAGTTGAGCTTATTTGCTAATATTAACTCCATCTTCAAACTGGCATTTGTACATTTGAGTGGGCTTGTGTGCACTGGTGGATGTGTCTGTGAAACACACACTTGATGTGGCCGTTGTGTGACTACATGACCTGCCAGCTCTCTTTATCAGTACAGTTTTATTTTATGTCTCTAAGTAAGTGACCTTTCCATTTCCTAAATATAATATTGCCCATTCAATTCTAATGTCTCTGGCCATTTTTCTCTGCAACGTGTACTTTCTACACCAAAAAATGCTGGTGATATATTTATTAAAGGCTACAAACCAACATTTTCACTGTGTTTTTTAAAATAGATTATTTTTATTTAATTTTTAACAATATTTATGTTTATTTATTGTTAATCCTCATCTGAGGGTATTTTTTTTTATTGATTTTTAGAGAGAGTGGAAGGGAGAGGGAGAGACACAGAGAGAAAAACATCGATGTGAGAGAGACACTCAATTGGTTGCCTCCTACTTGGGCCTGGACCAGGGCTGGAGTTTGAGCCTGAAACCTAGGTACATGCCCTTGGCTGGAATCAAAGCTGGAACATTTTAGTCTGCAAGTGGACGCTCTATCCACTGAGCCAAACTGGGTAGGGCTAAATGAATTATTATTTTCTAAAATATGTTTTAAATTTTATTTTATTGTGTAAAGTATTACATAACAGTAGTGCATATATCTCCTCCTCTCCCCGCCATAGACCTTTCCCCAGCCTACCCTATCCCCTGTCACATGCCCTCATCCCACCCCCCACCCCCAGTGTCTTGTTTCTTTTTGGTTGTGCTTATATCACTGCATTTTTTAATTTTTTTCATAAATAACTCTATCCTCTTCCACACACTAATTTAGCTTCTTTTTAATTATTACATTCTAAATTACCCTGCATTTCAGTAGTATTGTTTTGTGTCCAATATTTATAGAGTTTCATTCAATTGTTGAATTTTAAAATGGCATTCTAATCTTTCTTATTCCTGTATTGCTGATTCTAAACATCTAGTTTGCATTATCTCCATCTTGTTACTCATTGTGTTAACTACCTGCAGGGTCTGTTTACAGAATGCTAAGATTTATTTAGATTTGAACTTTTTTTTAACTCGGCCAAGTAAAAATCAATCTAAATGAACTTTATTAAATAGTATTGTGGTGAGAAAAATAATGTCCCAAAGCATGGTTGTGTTAATAGTAGTAGTTTTTGGACAGCTACATGAAAAGACAAGTGTGGTAATTATGAATCTAAACTAATGTTATGGGGAAGGGTATGATATTCTTCTACAATAGAGTCTATAACAGCTATGAGCAGATGTGATATAGGAAAAAAAAAGAAGAAGAAAACTACCATATCAATACAGGATCCATCTATTTCACCATTTCCCATAATATATTGAAAATTAGTATTTAGAAAACAAAAAGCAGATAGCAAAACATGTAAGTTGCCACAAAGATCAATGAAGACATTCTTAAACAGCATTTCCAGGGTGGCAAAAGTAATAGAATATTAGTAGGAAGTACATGTGGTTTGTGATTTTAAAATATATAAATAATTTGTTTCACAGTAAATTAAGTTTGACAGATATATCAACTCTTTTAGTTTGTAGGAAACCAGAGAGAAAATAATGAATGATTGTGGTTAAAAACTGTTGTTTTAGAATTACATAATCTGTTATGGAGATGGTAAACTATTGTGTAGAAAAAATAAAACCCAGAGAGATAAATAGTATGCCATACTACTGTCTGTTTTTTTCTGGAGTCCTGGGCTTACATAATACAACAACATATTTTTTTAAAAAGTTAAAGAGTAGATTTGACTGAATTGGGAAATTCACCATTCTGTTAAAGTGATGGGGAAAAAAAGATTTCTCTATTCCCGTGCATGAGAGATGGGTTAGAGAGGAGGCAGGGGGGAGATGAAAAGGGGGAAGGTCTGTTTTAGCAGCAGACTGGATTCATTCCCTACTGACAACTTAAAATACACAGGGAATTTTCTGGATTGAATTTAGCACAAAATTTGGTCACAGAAGAACCCTGTTGTACCTTGATTTTTTTAACCTTTTAAAAATCAGCATGACTTCTGTTTCATAGGATCTGCAGATATTGAGCGGCTTTTCTGAAAGATTTTTTAAAAAATCATGGTATTAGAAGTCTATGTAGGACTATATTTCACAAAAGGTGTGTATCTTACTGTGCAAGGAAAGATATCTTGCTGTGTGAGCCTCCTTATGGAAGCATTTCAATTTAAAAGCAATCTGTGTGCTTTGTTATTATAGGATTTTCTTATTTCTCACAAATTAACTAATATAAACTAGTTACTGACAGAATAATTCACTTGGCATATTCAAGTAAAATATAAGTATATATTTTTATTCATGGTTGAAAGTAGTCATGTTTATTTTCAATGAGATTAAAGATAACACCTGATGTGAACTATTGCTAGAATCTAAGAAATCTACAGTGGCAGACCTTTATTTACTTTTGGAACAAAACTTGTCAAGCTTTAACAGTTTTCTATGAACTGAATTAATTTTTCATGTTGTATTGCTACTTGTTGCCAAAGCAATTGCTTGACATTACAAAAGACTTGTTTATTTACAGATATGTGTTCTGCATGAAAAAAAGAGATTATTTTATTTTTGGAGAATATGTGAGGTTTTCGCATTATTTAAAAAACAGCTGCCATAGTTTGGGAATTTAATATTATTATACTTATCATTTTTTAATAACAAATGCTATTTGGCAATAGAAATAGCCACTTATTTCATTGTATAGTAGTAGATAATAACATACTAATAATAGGCAACCTTGAATTTGAAGATAAAAGTAATAATTCAAGTAATATTGAATTCTAAAGGAAATTGCGGCCAAATTAACAAAGAAGAATGACATTACATGTAGACCTTGATTAATACTGTAAAAATAAAATACTTTTATGATTTTTAATATCCAATTTAGCTAGAGATAAATACATTATACATTGCATCTTATTTGTGTAAATGTGTGATGATTATCAACTATCAGTAACCACCATTTTTTTGTTATTAGTTGAAATAAATGTTCTCTAATAACATTCAATATCCTGTCAAAATGAAAATTTTAGAATAGAACAAAACATTTAACAGATTAAAATGAAAAATAATATTCAGTGTATTTTTAACTTAGACAAATAGACAACAGAATATGTACAAAGTTCAGAAGGTAGATTATTAACTCCTCTTTTTGTATACTTTATATTCCGCACACTGAATCTTTACAAAGCAAATAAGATTTCTTTTAAAGAGCATTCTATTTTTATAGAAATCACCCATGCTTTCTTCATAATGTACCTTTGTATTTATGAAAGAAAGGGAAGAATGGGATACTTGAGAAAGATTATATGTGTAATCATAGATAAAATAATCTTAAATAGAATTGATCAGTTATAACTAATCCAAAGAATCTTACAAAGTTGTTATAAGTACCTTTAAAAATAGATCCTTAGATTTTTATAACATGTAACAAAAATTTTTGGTATTATTTTAAAAGTCTCAATTATACTGTGAAAATCTTTGGAGTTTCCATCATTGGTATTTTACTAAGTTACTTGCTTGATAACTCCGTGTCCATCCATGGCCCCTAAATAGTTGGAAGAATAATCACATTATGGAATAATTTAGTTCTTACTTTGTCTAATGTGCTGTGTTAGATTCTGCTTGTATAATATGTATTTTAAGTCAAAATAGTTATTCCTGTATACAGTCTGGTGCAACCACTACTATAATCATATATATCTGTTTCTATATCTCCAAAAGTGACATGCATTGCATCATCGGCTATGATGAATCATCATAACACAAGTTATATTTGATTAATTAATGAAATATAAAGTGCACTTTAAGTTTAAATAATTATTTTAATTTATATGTTATAGTTAGTTTATTAAAGGAAATTACATTTTATTTATTTGAGTGCAAGCGATACTTGAATGGCACAACAATAGCATTATTAAAGAGTATATGGAGCATCACATTTAGAGATAAAATATAAATGTCATTAACATGACAATTATATGTAAAGTGTTTGAAAAGACTTGTCATTTTAAGTTATTTTATTTCTTTCCTGAAATCCTTTACCTGTCAAATTCTTTACTCTCACACCCATATATAAAGAAATCACAAGTGACAAATAATTAGCTTCTCTTGCTTATTTAGATCTCTCAAACTGAACATCTATATAGAAATATGGATGGTGGAAATTGTAGTTCAAACTTCCACTGCTGTACAAATGTGTTTGTAAAATTAAAAGACCACTTCTAGTTCAAGAGTCTGTTTCTTTCCCAGGCTTTCCCTTAAGATACTCAGAGGTACCTGGAGCCTTTAAGGGGGAGGTGGGTCAGAAACAAATGAACACATGTTCTAGAAGACTTCTTCAGTGGATGTTTGTCAATGACTATAATAAGCCTATCTATAAAGGACAGGATTCCATATGGTAGACAATTATCTATAAGTATTCAAATGTGGACTCAACTCCTAAACATGACATGGGTATCCTGATTTGAGTGTGGACAGAATGCCCTATAGAGTGAGTTTCCATTCATAGGTACATATGATGATGGCTATCCACAGAACTGTGCTGTTCTTTTCTGGGACTTATATATTGACAGTTTATAGTTTACCTTGAGAAAAACCACATGCCTTGGAAAAGACCAAGTAATAGGTTGGCATTGGATCTACCAGTGCAATATGCTGACACCCAAGACCATCTCTTTATAAAAAAATATACAACAGTGTGGTGATGGGAAGGGTGTAAAAGTAGGATGAAGATGAAAGAGGGTATGGGGATATAAATGGTGACAGAAAAAAATAAAAATAAAGAAAAAACTTTAAACTTAAAAATCATGCCAAAAAAGTGATACAAAAGGTGAATAATTCCTTGTCCACTACAGAAACATTTCACTATGACAACTACTAAGACCTGAATAAGAATACATAGGCCATCTATATTATATAAAAGCCTAAGCAACCTTCCAACCATTTGATGTCTGACTGGTAGCTGTGATGCACAATGACCACCAGCGGCAGACCCTCAATGCAGGAGCTGCTGAGCTGTGGTGGTTTGGCCTCTGCAGTTCTTGGGTGATGCATCAAGAACCAGAGAGTAGGGAGCCTGATTCCAGTGAGGTGTGTCACTGGAAAAATGCCCTCTCCCAATCCATCCCCCTCAGGGGATGTCAGCAAGCAAGTTTCGGCCTGATCCCTACAGGCCTGGCACCAGGCCTCTCATGATAGTATAAAGAGCATTGATATTTACAGAAATAAATTTAAGCTAATTAATGACGCTCCTGCCTTACTAGTTTTTAACAAAAAGTTATGTTCTACTTGACTAGGTTCTGATTTCATACCAACTTTATTTGCTTAGTTAATTACTTTTGCTTCTGAAATTATTTCTCTACAGAAATCACTAGCAGTTGGGGAAGCATCCTGTTCAAAACTGTTTTGTCATGTGTGGGTAGAAAACATGGTGCTGAAAAATCTCAAACAAATGCCTTTGGTTTAGAACATCCAGTCTTAAACATCTGTTAATACAATTGGTATTGCAAGAGAATGCAAACAAATTCCTCACTTTTGAATCCCACTAGTTTTGAAACATAAAATCTATAGCATGTCAATGAGCCTTGGTTTCAACTACTGAGAATACTTTGCCTAGGCTCACTGATAGTCCATACAGAACAGATAAACCGTACTACTCAAAACTGTATCCCAGATTTACTAGTATCATTTTCTTATGCTTTATTTCAGCATTATAGTCTTGCTTTTTGATCATTTCAAATGTCAGCTTTTAAAAATCGTAAGTACTATTATTCTTACACATTATGAAAGAACCATTATCTCAGTTGAGCTCGTTGGTAAAGATCTATGATATATTTACTGAATTTCAACTTCTAAGTTGTTTTTGTCCTACTTCACTATTTTATCTTTTACTTTTTTTTTCAATTTTTACACAGGCTTTTAGAAGACATATTCCTTTTGTTGAGAAAATATACAAGGGAAATTTCCATCTAAGATCTTTTATCTCCTCTGAAGCTGGACTAGAACCCAGCATTCTCAGAAGGTATGTTCAGAGCAGGAGATGCTATGAGGCTAATGGGCAGGACTGGAATGACAAATCTCCCCTGCTATCCTCACAGGGCAGCTGTCAGGAGCATACTCTAAAGTGTTTTGGGTTTGCCTCTCACAGATCATCAAGTGCTACCACTTCTTAAAGCTTCTAGAGGCATTTCACTGTGATATCATTGTGTTGCTAGAAACAGAAAACTCATGCTATTAGCTAAACAGTAATAATATACACCTTTGAGTTTAATTAAAAGTGTATCAACATGTTAATGGAGCAGTGCTTTAATAATATACTGCTCCCTATTTCCAGTTAATATACATGGCTAGATCATTTAAGGAGACTTTGCTTTTTAATAATTTCACACAGCTCATGATAAATAAAATGTTCAATAATGTACCATGACATTTGCAATCTCAAATCTTCTACATTTTAATTTTTTGTTAATTTAAGCAGTTATATAAAAGCAATCTAATAACCATTAGTCATTCAAATCACATAAAATTCAATATTTTGTATTATATTTAATACTAGAGGCCTGGTGCATGAAATTTGTTAATGGGAGGAGGGAGGGTGTTCCTCAGTCCAGCCTGCTCCCTCTCCTATCTGGGACCCCTTGAGGGATGTCTGACTGCTCATTTAGGCCCTACCTGGATCGGGCCTAAATGGGTAGTTGGACATCCCTCTCACAATCCAGGACTGCTGGCTCCCAACTGCTCACCTGCCTGCCTTCCTGATTGCCCCTAACCACTTCTGCCTGCCAGCCTGATCACCCCCTTACCACTCCCCTGCTAGACTGATTAATGTCTAACTGCTCTTGTGCCTGCCTGTTTGCTCTTAACTGCCCTCCCCTGTGGGCCTGGTCATCCCTAACTGCCCTCCCTGCAGGCTTAATCACCCCCAACTGCCCTCCCTTGCAAGCCTGGTCCCTGCCTACTGTCCTCCCCCTACTGGCCATCTTGTGGTGGCCATCTTGGGTCCACATTGGGGCAGGGTCTTTTGACCATATGGGGGCAGTTATCTTGTGTGTTGGAGTGATGGTCAAATTGTCTTTTGACCATATGGGGCAGTTATCTTGTGTGTTGGAGTGATGGTCAATTCCATATTACTCTTTTATTAAATAGAATAGAGGCCTGCTGCATGGGAGGGGCCAGTTGGTTTGCCCTGAAGAGTGTCCTGGATCAAAGTGGTGTTCCCTTGGAGTGTGGCGTGGCCTGGGAGCGGGGCCTGTGGTGGTTTGCAGGCTGGCCACGCCCACTAGCATCCCAAGCAGAGGCCCTGATATCTGGGATTTATTTATCTTCTACAATTGAAACTCTGTAGCTTGTAGCAGAGCCAAGCCTTCTGCTTGCTTAGTGGTGGCAGCTGTTGAAAGTTTGTGCCTTAAAGGAGGCCATGATGTGTAGAAAACTTGGCTTCCTCCATCACCAGGGCAATCCACGCCTCCCTGCTGCTCTCTCTGTGGCCATAGCCATCTTGGTTGGATTAATTTGCATACTTGCTCTGATTGTCTGGTGGGCATGGCTTGTGGGTGTAGCAGAAGTGCGGACAATTTGCATATTACTCTTTTATTAGATAGGATTATATCATTTTAATATCTGAGACATTCTAAATCAAGCATGACAAGCTTGTGGCCCACGAACCACATGTGGCCCGCATGGAATACTTTTACTGCCCAGCTAATATAACAATATGTAAGACACATTTTAATAAAAATTTTGCAACTTAATTTTTACAATATCCCATTATATATAATCTATACGTATAAAAGCCTAAGCAACTGTTATGACTGACTGAGTGAAATGACCAGAACAACCCCTTATGGTCAGTGCACTCCCATAGCAGGAGCACTGCTCAGGCAGAAAGGGGCTCATGCCTGGCTAGTGTAGCTGTGGCAGCAGGAGCCTCTCCCTCCTCCACAGCAGCACTACTAAGTGTTAGCAGCAGCAGGCACAGCAGGGCAGGATGAGCAGTAGGGGAGCTATGTCCGGACCATCTGGAGCACCCTCCCAGCTGCCTACCACTTTGGCACTAGTATATCCCTTGGGAGAGATGTCAGACTTCCGGTTTCAGCCCAATCCCCACAGGCTGAACATCCTCCCGAGGTGTCCCAGATTATGAGAGAGTGCAGGCCAGGCTGAGGGACACCACCCATGCACGGATCTGTACACTGGATCTCTAGTTATTAATAATGAACAACAACGTTCGCTAATGACTGATTACTGTAATCATGTTGCATTCATTTCCATATGTGCCTCACATCCAGGTGCACCATTTCTCTCCACTAATACTAGCAGCAAATATTCTAGCAGCCAATTGCCAAGTCATTACTCTTGTACTGACTTGTTTGGTGTGCACAAGAAGAAATATTTTGCTTTCGGAGAATAAGAAAAAATGTTTATCTGCATTACACTTATTAGCTTGTACAGTTATTCAGTGTCTGGTAAATTAATGTTCAAGAAAAATATTAATTTTTGTTAAAATGTTTTTTATTTTATGTTAACAATTATTTATTTCAGCCCTTGTATTCAACATGTCTTTATTGAAATAAACCTATGTTTCTATGAAAATTGAAGCTTTTGTTTTTTTTGTGGCCCACATAAACTTAAACCTTGTTTATTTGCCCCATGTTAGCCTTTGAGTTTGACAAGGCTGATCTAAGTTGTTTTGCATTTTAACAATGATAAATTTGTTTCACAATGACATATGTATTAACAATTTAGAACATAACTTTAGAATTTTTAATAATACTTTTTTCTATCTAATATTTTGTGTTTATTTATTTATATGTTTGTGTGCTTTCTTTGAAAGTAAAGTCCAGGAGAGCAGGTTTTTGCTTATTCATTATTCCCCATGTCATTCACAAATTTGGAAGAGCACCTAGAATATAAAAAGTGACCAATAAATAGTCAATAAAAATCTCAATACACATAATATTCATTGTGCTGCTGTGCCATGAGAAGGTTAGATGATTTATAAATAGAGATTTTGTTGTTTCTAAATGGTCAATTTTACGAATATTGTTTTTATAGAATGTATTGAATAATATAGAGTTAAAAGTACTATGTACTTAATATATTTTCAAATATTAGCATTTTTTTCAGTGAAATAAAACATTCTCATCATAGTGTCTGTGTTTCTTTATTCAGAAATATCTAAACTTTAGCTTAAACTCCTCAATTTAATTTTTTTAATTTCACAAACTTTTGCAGAATATCCTAAGATTGCTAAAATGTAATTTTTTAAAAATTTTTAATACAGATACATGTCTTGTTTTATTTTATGTAATTAATGTCTTAAGAGTGAATGTTTGTGTATATATGCATGTACTTGGACAAATTGTTACTCATACTTGACAGAATTGTATTAAGTATCTGTTTCAACCTGTTTGTTATTATATAGTTATTATAATCATTTTAATATTTTATTCTGTTGAATTTACTTAAGTCATTAGATGTATAATTTTATTTAAAATATACAGATATATCTGATTTCTTCAGAAACAGGTATAATCAAAATAGAGGCATAACTCAGTTTTGCCTGCAGAAGCAAATAAACTTGAATTGCAATCTCAGTAATCCTATCTAATAAAGGAGTAATATGCAAATTGACCATCACTCCAACACACATGATGGCTGCCCCTATGCGGTCAAAGATGGCTGCCCCCATGTGGACACAAGATGGCCACCATAAGATGACCAGCAGGGGAGGGCAGTTGGAAGGGATCAGGCCTTCAGGGGAGGGCCATTGAGGGCAATCAGGCCAACAGGAGAGGGCATTTAGGGGTGACCAAGTTGGCAAAGGAGGGAAGTTGGAAGCAACTGGGCCTGTAGGGAAAAGCAGTTGGGGGAGACCCAGGCCTGTAGGGGAGAGAAATTGGGCGGGGGGGCAGGCCTGTAGGGGAGGGCAGATGGGATGACCAGGCATGCAGGGGAGGGCAGTTAGGGGCAAAAAGGCTGGCAGGGGAGTGATCAGGGATTGATCAGGCTGGCAGGCAGAAGCAGTTGTGGAAAATCAGGAAAGTAGGCAAGTGAGCAGTTGGGAGCCAGCAGTCCTGGATTGTGAGAGGGATGTCTGACTGCCCATTTAGGCCCAATCCTACCTTTATTGGGTCTAAAAGGGACAGTTGGACATCCCTCAAGTGGTCTCAGATTGGAGAGGGTGCAGGCTGGGCTGAGGGACACACACACACCCATGTACAAATTTTGTGCACCAGGCCTCTAGTATTATTTATAAGTATGATAAGTTCATGATTAATGTTATAGAATATTACTTATGCTATTTCCTAAGAATCTTTGAAAATCAACTCCATTTCTATCCTCTATTTAAACATTTATCTTTAACAGTCATGTTATTTTCAATTTTTCTCAAAAGCATTAGATTGGAGATATGGTTATTTGTCAATTAAAATAATTCTTTTACAAGAGCTTACAGCAGTGTTATGTATAGAAAACCCATAGTTTCCTAAAAGTTAATTGTGAAAAATTAAGAGTACACTGGAATTTTCATTTTGCTGATTACAAATATTTTTTAAAATTAGTGTTTAAATTTGTTTCTTAAAACAGATTCTTTGTAATAGAATTGAAGTAGAAAATGTAATACAACCAATCTTATAATCCAAATAAAATAAAAGCTACCATTTTAAAGATGAGTAAACATCAAAGTGGGCATATACCTATCTATTAGCTGTATTACACCTGAAGTACATGTTCCTATCATATGTACTCATTCTCCTTTTTTTTGTAGAAATATGTTTCAAATTCATTTTATTACAAAGTTGTAACATTTTTATTATTTTTAAGATGAATGAATTGACTTGCCTAAATTACAAAACCTATTTATGCAGTTAAATTCTTATGTCATTTTCTAAGTTAGTAAGATTTTTCAACTTTCACTTACTAAATGCACAAAATCTGAGTATGTTATTTAGATAAATGTTTCTTGCCCCAGAGTTGGGACCCACTGAAGTGGTTAAGATAATTTTTTCCAAATTATTAATAATAAAGTTTGTAAATGATTTTATACAATCCAACATTCATAGGTTATCCCCAGTAAAATCATAACACTAACTTCCACTTTTGGTCTCCTTGTTTATTTTAGTAGATGAGAAGGCTAACATCAAACTCATTATTTCACTCAAAACTGCATGGAACACTTATTTCATATATTTCAAATGACTGTGCTATCTATCATTATATTTAAAGTAATATTTTAATGCCTTCAAACCTATATAGGCAATCAAATTTGACCCATTATGTATTATTAAGACACATGATAAATTGTCTAAGCATAGCCTGAGGGCATTTTATAGATTCAGTTATGTCACCAACAAATTATTTTAATTGCCACTTCTGCATTTGGATTATCAAAAGTCTTCTTTTATGCAATCTAATCCTAAAGGAGTGAACTGTAGGCTTGACATAATTTCGTATAATCAATAAAATCTTAAGATTTGGAAGAAATATTTGGTTGCTATTTTCTGTTTATCTCTATATACATAACACAATATAAGCTGAAGATCGTGAGTGCAAAAGATAAAATTTTGTATAAGATTATTTTTAATATATGGAGAATTCAAAATATAGGTTAATGCAGGTGGGAAATCATAGAACAACTGTTGCATTTAAGCAGAGGCAGTTTAAGAAAAAAAATCACAGGAATCCAGAGATTGAGGAGTTTTTTCTTGATGGGATGTGGGTAAGACAGAGAAAGAAAGAAAAAGAAATAGCCACTTCTTAAATGGATATTGCCTTTGATTTGTGCAGCAAGGAAAAGTTATTTTTTCTATGTTTATGAGAAGAAACAACAATGTATTTAAGATGGAGAGAATTCCACAGTCAGTAAAGAACTTGTATGCATACATGCATAACCCATGTACACAGACAATACAATGGTGAAGACCTAGGATGGGAGCAGGGGATGGGTGAGCTAGAAGGGGTTAATGGAGAAAAAAGGGGATGTATGTAAGACTTTCAACAAGAAAAAAATTTTTTTTAAAGATGGAAAGCAAAAGGTGGGAGATACCTGGCTATTAATGATACAGAGCTGTTGAAATATCTAAGGCTGGAATCTCACTACCTTCGAGTTTTTATATGAAATCATATAATTCCTTCTCATTCAAACTACTTTTACCTGCATTTTTTATGAAAAAAATAATGAGTAAACTTAAAGATATCTGAATCATTCTTATTCCATGCCTCTTAATTCCTATAGTTGTTAGACAGAAGTAATTTACTTACTTTCAAAGAAATCTAGGTTTTTTAAAGCATGTTTTAAATATGTTTGTGTTGATTTTAGAGAGAGAAGCAGAGAAAGTAAGAGAAACATGGACTGGTTGCCTCCAGCAAGCTCTCCTCCACCCTCCTCACCAGGGGGATCAGCCCACAACCCTAGCCAGGTGCCCTGACCTATTCGTGCATGGGATGATGCTCAACCAACTAAACCACTCTGGCCAGACTAAGAATTTTTTTAAAAGACCCAAATCAATCAGTTTCAAATAGTTGACATTGTGGCACAATAAGCAGTTTAAGAAAGAACACCCACATGATTAAGTTTCTCAAACATATTTTGGTCTTGCTTAATTATTCTTTAGAAGAGATAGATTGTCTTTACAGAGAAGGGTATGAATTACCTCAGCATGTTTGATATATTTATAGGAATAGAAATGTATCCTGCACTCAAAAAAGGTAAAAGTATATTGTGCAACTAATTAAAAATTATCAGGCCTGCAGAAAACCTGTAAAAATATAATGAAAAAATATATTGAAAATATAATAAAAAGTAATGAAAAACTCAACCAGTCAAAATTGCCCTGCATATATAATAGATTATAGAATCAGCAAAGATATTAAAAGGTGTATCATAACTGTATCTGACACTCTCAATAAAATGGAGGAAAGAATAAATATGTAGGATAGAGACATGAAGATATGAAAAAAGATCCAAACTGAACTTTTAGAGATGGAAACTTAATGATTGAAATGAAAAATATGCTGAATGGAATTAACAGAATATTTGCGATTGCAGAAGACAAGTTTCATGATCTTGAGGACAAGGCAATAGTATTATACAATGTAAAACAAGAAATAAATGAGTGGAGTTTTAGTAAGGTGGGAGATAATGTCTAATGCAATGGGAATCCCTGAGGATATAAGAAAAGTGAAGGTGGTCAGATATAAATTTGAAAAAATATTTTTCAAACTTGATGAAAACTACAAATATACCTATCCAAGAAGCAAAACAAACCCAAGCACAAGCAACATAAAGAAAACCATAGCAAGGCGCATCAAAATATAATTGCTCAAAATAAGTAAAAATTAGGAAACTGTAAATTCACCCAGAGGAGAAAGATGTTATATACAGAGAAGCAAGGATAAGGTTAAATCATATGTTAAAAACAATACAAACAAAAACATAGTAGCAAATATTTCTAAATTAGTAAGTGTGGAAAAAATCTTCCTGTCTAGAATTCTTTATGCAAAAAAAAGTAAAAAATACAGGTATTCTTTTAGCTATAAGAAAGCTAAAAATATATTACCAGCAAAACAGCAATACAAGGAATGCTTACAGAAGTCAGGTTCTATAAGTAGAAAGAACAAGGTACCAGACGAAAATCAGGTTTAAAACAAAGTAATGCACGCACCAGGAAAAGTAAATTTATTGATAAACATTATTTTTTAAATTACCAATAAAAGTTCTTTAAACTTGCCGGAACCAGTTTGGCTCAGTGGATAGAGCGTCAGCCTGCAGACTGAAAGGTCCCAGGTTTGATTCCGGTGGAGGCGATGTACCTTGGTTGCGGGCACATCTCCAGTGGGGGGCGTGCAGGAGGCAGCTGATCAATGTCTCTCTCTCATCGATGTTTCTGACTTTCTATCCCTCTCCCTTCTTCTCTGTAAAAAATCAATAAAATATATTTTTTAAAAAAAACGTCTTTAAATTATAATTGTGTCTCAAGCAAAGATAATAAAACTGTTTTGGGAGATTATGTAGAAATAAAATGTGTGACAGCAATAGCACAAAGGTCAGATAATGGGGGAGGCTATGCACATGTACATGGGAATTCTCTGTACATTCCTGTCAACTTTGCTGTGAACCCAAAAACTCTAAAAATAGTTTTTAAAAAAGCTAATTAAATGCAAGTGAAACTCAAAGTAGAAAAAGTAAATAATCAGATCATAAATCTGTGAAATTGAAAAGAGAAAATAAACAAAATTAGTGAACAAAATAGTATCTTTGAGAAGATTATTATAAATATTTAGACATACATATCAAGAGAAAACACAAATAATGAATATCAGGAATGAAACATAATATATAATATCAAAGTTAGAAAATATATATAGCAAAAACAACATCAAAAGAAAAACAGACATATCTAATATCATCGTTCCAAATTATAGAAATTATTTTTAATAGATAAAGCATGCATACAGTGAGTCGCTCTATAGAACACGTAGAACAACCAGTAAGGAACTAGATGATTTTAAGGATACTAACAAATGCCCTCATTGATACTTTGAAACATATTTCCCATGAACCCCAGAATACACATTCTTTAGAATGAACATGGAATCCTCAACAAAAATGAACGCTAGGGTAATAAAATTAGTCTTAATTAATTTGAAAAATAATTGCTATATTACAAAGCATATGTGTACTGACCAAACAAAAGATAATTAGCAATCAGTAACAGGAAGTTAGAGAGAATATACTTAAGTATTTGAATATTAAACAACACACATATAAATATTCCTTAGATTAAAACATTATTTTCTATTGAATATGAAAATGTAATATGTTGCAATTTGTGGGATATAGTGAAAATAATGTTTAAAGGGAAATCTTTTTTGTTAAAATGTTTCTATTAGCGAATGTCTAAATAAATGTTCTAAATTTCTTAAAAGCCATTTTTTAAGAGTAAGTAGAAAAATAAAATTATAAATAAATAAGCATTATTGCTTAATTTACTAGCTACAAAGTGGAAGCAATTCATAAGTTCATTAATAAGATAATGGAAATACAATTTTCTAAAGTTATATTATGGAATTACACTTAGCCATAAAACAAACAAGCAAAAGCACTACCAAAATACAAAAAAAGATGAATTTCAATCACCTTATGATGAATAAGATAAATCTGACACATATTCATATTTAATATATTATTTCATCAATATTAAGTTTAAAATAAAACTTAAAACTGATTCCCAGAGATAGAAATTATAACATTGATTTTGTTGGTTTGTTTGTTTTGGAACTCAGTGAAGTAAACATAACAGACCGCTCTGGAATGATAAAAATGTTCTATATCTTAGGTTGTCGATGACATGTGGAAAATTATGAAAATGATGAAAATAAAATTTCTATATTTTACTGTGTTTAAATTTTACCTTTGTAAAGTATGTAGATTATTTTTATCAATGAAGTAAATTGAGAGAGGTGATTTTAGCCCTATATAAAATGTTTATTTTTTATAGTAGTTAGCATAGCAATATAAGTACTTCTGTCATACTTTTTAAATGGTTCTATAATATCTATGGTGGCAGTAAAATGGAACAGACTCCAACTCAAGAAGCAACTACTTACCTAACTCTATGGAAATTATTTGTGTATTGATCAAGTAGCATGCATTCTAAGAATTCTAGAATACTGTTGTCATTTCTTTTCATTTTTGGCCCCAATCAAACTTTTTATTTTCTTTGTAGAAAGTGAAGAGCTCAATAGGTAATTAGTGCTACAGCACAAAGAGCCCTGAAATTGGTTAATTAGTTGTGGTATCTTAAAAATATGTTCTTATACTCATTTATTCATTCATCAAGCATATAATTGGCAGTGATGTCCGTGGACATGTTTAGGTACCACAGATATATTAATGAAAAAATTAATAATTATATCTCTGTGGCATTAATTATCATTTAGATGAAATGAAATAAACAGAGATGAAATAGCTGGATCTTAGCTCTTTTACCCAAGATCTGAGATAACTGGAAGATATTAGATATTTTCTTCCTTATTAGTGCATCTGTAAGGAGTACATGTGATAAAACATATACATATTTGAAATCTGTAAAAGGAAAACATGTAGAGTTATGTATCATCAAGTAAACTGCATTATAAAGTAACAAGCTTATGTTGGCATGTAGCAGGTTTAAAGAAAGAAAAAATAGACCTATGGTTCCAAAAAGTTTGTTACTTTTTTCTAAGGGGATATCAAAGTTTATTTGGATGGCATTAATATCACCATATATATGTCTTGAGTGAGGTTCTTACTGTATGCTGCTATTATTAGTCAGTGGTATGCCTTACACAGCTTGGTCTGAATAATTTCTTTATATATTCTTAGGTTAGCTGATAGCAACAAGAGGAAACAAATACATCTACAGAAGAAAATCTACCTGTTCTGTAAGTTGTCTATTACATACATCTATTATGTATACATTCAGATTTCTATACATATGGAGTATATAAACACACATTGTACATTTGTGCTAATGAACTTTACCACATAATTATTATCTCTTCTGTTTATTCTAAGTACAGTTAACAAGAACTACTGCTGACTAGCCATAGATCTTTTTATTATAAGTAATTTAAATGTGACCAGAGGGTGAGTTAAAGGATTAAAAATTATATTCAATGATATTATCATCCTAGAAAATATCTTTCATCATCTTTAATTTATCAACATCCTGTATTTCTGTGTTTCACACACAGTTATTATCCTTTAAATAGTTTTGGTTATTATTTATTTACTATCTATCATCTTTTAAAATACTAACTCCCTAAATATGAGGATTTTATATGTCATGTTGCCAATGTATTTTCAGTATCTGAGAGAGTGCTCGGCATGAATATGCATCAGCATATAGAACTGAATGACAGATTGTTAACTTAATTAACAAGAATTCTACTTATGGAATCTAGCCCATTAGATTGGGAAGACCAGCCCATTTAGATATTTGCTCTTTGCACTGCACCCATCACAGTAAAGGGGCATAATGACTAGGGAGAAGAGGCCCATGTTATAATTAAAGATTCTATAATTTAAAAAATTGTGAAATGATGGGAGAAAAGGTAGACCTATATTAAGGGAAGTGAAAATTCTTATGTGTTTAGGAAAAAAATAAGCAGAGAATCATAGCCCAAACTGTGGCTTAATGACCAGAGATTACATCTAAATCCAAATTTAGAGAATTCACTACATTTCAATGTAGTCATCTATTGGAAAAAAAGAAAGTAAAAACCCGAGAATTCTATCAAACATAGGAGGTGATAGTCGGAAACTGAAAATGAGGCAAGAAGGAGAGAAATAATATTCTATGTACTAGCAGAAACAAAGGCTTACAATAGAGGGGGTAGGTTGGGGATGTGAAAGTGTCCTACATTCCAGGTGGTAAGGTCAGGTCATCTGGCACTGTGTTTAAAATGCGTGTGTTTTCTCAAAATGCATTTTTGCAGTTTAGGTCTTTTGCTTTGTGTTTGTATGTTCATACTTCATCCTTCATGCTGGATAATGGAACAATTATAAAATTCTTGGATTCAAAAAGAGGAAGGACAACTTATAAATATTTACATATTCAATCTTTACGTTGTAGTCAAGCTGAATTGGAGATGATGTAGGGTGGTTTTAGAAATAATAAAAAGGTATAACTTAGTTTTCTGTGGTAGCTATTAAAATCCCTATCCCTTCTATGAGATAATCTCATATAATCCTCACCAGGCAAGTGCTCCTGGAAGGGGAATGGCTGGTTTTTATAAATCTCTTGCCACTACTCTGTTGTCTTTTTTTTTTTTTTACTACATGCAGCTGCCTCTGCATGCCACTGCTTTAACTGAAGATTAAGTTCTCCAAACCCAAATTTCATACCCTTCTAGATGTGAAGACCATTGGCCTTTTGATAATTATCTGAGGAGAATTGTATCACTTTGGTCTCTCATTCTGTTAACCAAAATTGTTTATAATATTTTATAGTTAAGTAGTTAAGTGCCTCCTACAGATATGCATAGCAACTGGGATTCAAAATTGTCCTATATACTAGAGGACTGGTGCACAAAATTCATGCACAGGGTGTGTGTTCCTAGCCCAGCCTGCACCCTTTCCAATCTGGGACCCCTTGAGGGATCTCCGGCTGTCTGTTTAGGTCTGATCTTACCTGGAGTGGGCCTAAATGGGCAGTCGGACATCCCTCTCAAATCCAGGACTGCTAGCTCCCAACTGCTAACCTACCTGCCTTCTTGATTGCCCCTAACTGCTTCTGCCTGCCAGCCTGATAACTCCCCTGCAAGCCTAATTGATGCCTAACGGCTTCCCTGCCAGCCTGTTTGCCCCTAACTTCCCTCCCCTGCAGTCCTGGTCCCCCCCAACTGCCCTCCCCTACAGGCCTGGTTACCCCCACCTTCCCTCCTCTGCCAGCCATCTTGTGGTGGCCATCTTTGACCACATGGGGACAGCCATCTTGTGTGTTGGAATGATGGTTGCATATTATTCTTTTATTAGATAAGATTAGATGGGATAGAGACCTGGTCATGGGTGGAGGCCAGCTGGTTTGACCTGAAGGGTGTCCTGGATCAGGGTGGGGGTTCCCTTGGTGTGTGGGGTGGCCTGGGAAAGGGGCCTGTGGTGGTTTTCCAACCATGCCTCCAGTGACCCAAACAGAGGCTCTGGGATCTGAGATTTATTTATCTTCTATAATTGAAACTTTGTAGCCTTAAGCAGAACCAAGCCTCTTGCTGGCTCCATGGATGCAGCCTTTTTTGTTGGGATTTAATTATCTTCTATAATTGAAACTTTGTAGCCTTGAGCAGAGACCAAGGCAGGCCAGAGCAGGTGGAAAGCTTGGATTCCTCCATCACTGGGGCAAACTCAAGTCTCCTGCTCTCTCCAGCTCCATGGCTGGTGCCATTTTAGTTGGGAATTATTTATCTTCTATAATTGAAACTTTGTAGCCTTGAGCAGAGGCCAGGGCAGGCCAGGACAGGGAAAAATCTTGGCTTCCTCCCATGCCAGGGGATACCCAACCATCCTGCTCTCTCCAGTGCTTTGGCTGCTGCCATTTTTGTTGAGGTTTATTTATCTTCTATAATTGAAACTTGAGTGAAGGCCTGGGCCCACCAGGGCAGGCAGAAAGTTTGGCTTCCTCCACTGTGGGGGAAACTCAAGCCTCCTGCTCTCTCTGAGGCCACAGCCATCTTTGTTGGGTTAATTTGCATATTTAGTCCTGATTGGCTGGGGGTGTGGCTTGTGGGTATAGCAGAGGTACGGTAAATTTGTGTATTACTCTTTTATTAGGTAGGATGGGTCTGGAAAGTCTTCAAATTCTGACTGTCGAATCCCTTGCTCCTCATACAGTCTCTTGTCTTCTTTCTATTGCCAACTTAATCATTTTGAATTCTATTTTAGATTGAATACATTTTATATATTAAGAAAGAGTGATTTTTAAAAACTCATATACCACATGATACATTCATCTTCCCTCAACAGTTTCATGTTATTAATTTAATCATTTTATTTTCTGTCAATTAAAAATGTGTGTCTACATAGAATATTGTCTGATTATGTCTTCTCTGTTGTTTAGCTTTCAAAGAGCACATTCTGCATTAATATTTCAGCAGTAAGAAAATGAGACAGTCTGGGTATCACAGTAGTCACTGAATTCAGCAGAACGTTTGGCTTGTGTCACTGAAGATTTTTTAAATTATTAAAATGTTATATTTTTGTTTTTATTTTCTGTTCAATCTAATATTATCTGAGAGAAACCTGCTACTGATATAATTCTGAGATGCCTATATTAAGCTCATTCAGCTTGCTAACTTTAAAGTTTCAGAAACCTTAGCCTTAAATATATTGCTCCTAACTGTGCTCCCTGCTGGCCTGATTGTCCCTCACTGCCTCTGCATGCCAGCCTGACCACCCCTAACTTTCCCCCCTGCTACCTGGTTTCTTCTATTTGCCCTCCGCTGCCAGCAAGGTCACCTCCAACCACCCCCTTCCTACTGGCCTGGCACCCCTTACTGCCCCTTCTGCTGGCCTGCTCACACCCACTTCCCCATCTGCCCCCTTCTGCCTGCCTCTGCCAGCCTAATCACTCCCAACTGTCCCCCCTGTTGGCCTGGTTGCCCCTATATGCCCCCCTCTGCCAACTGGTTGCCCTTAACTGCCCCCCCTGCTGGCCTGGTTGCCCCATGCAGCCTGCTGTTGAGTCCTTTGGTTGTCCCTCACTAACACCCTTGCCATCCTGGTTGTAGGCAGCTATCTTTTGAGGGTGTGAGGGTCAATTTGCATGTTACCTCTTTATTATATAGGATAAATTTACAACTAAGTCTCTTAAAATAGAAATGAATTACTTTGTTAAAATTCAGCAGAACTAGCATCTACTTTCTTTTATAGTCAGTATTTTTTAAAAATCAGGTTTTGGTTTTTGTAGCTGTTAAACCAGTTGTGTGTGCAAAGATCCTAACATGCTTGCTTATGAAAAGTCATTCTAAAAAAAGAAGTTGAAACTGAGCAGCACCATTATCCTGTGTGTGGCCTAGTAGTTCAGCAAAAAGATTAAAGATTCTATGCAATGAATCTTAGTCAAATTGTTAGGATATAGAGTGGTACCTCGAGATACGAGTTTAATTCGTTCTGTAACCTTGAAGCATGGGAAACTATGAGACTCTTGAGCAGCGGTAAACTGGTGGGTCGTGTGCAGCCGGCCGATCTGCACGATTACTTTTATTTCAAATGTTGCTCGTATTTCAAAGCAAAAATCGCTCGCTTGACAGCTCGTATCTCAAAAATCTCGTATGTTAGGCCATTTGTATCTCGAGGTACCACTGTATTAGCAAAAATCTAGGAAGCAGGTACAGAGCTAGTTCTCCTTCACATAATGTCAGTTAACTGTCAATTACAACAAATGAGAATGTGTATTCTGAAAATTAAAACCACAATGAGCTAAGTACCACTTCACATCCACAAGAATTGCAATAATCAAAAGAACAGTAATAGCATGTGTAAGGATGTGGAGTAATGTGAATTTTCACAATTTGTTGGGAGGAATGCAAAAATGCAGTAACCATTTGAAAGAGTGCATCAATATTGACCATGTTATCTTGCTATTGAGAGTGTTTTGGAGGTGGTATTCTATCAAAGCAAGGATTCTTGTTTGTTGGATATAAGATAAGAGTAATTTCTAAATAGGTAGAAAATTAAGCATGAAACAAGAAAACCTAAGCAAAAAATCCTGACCACTTGGAGTGACTATAAGAGTGATAAGAAGAAACATATGTCTCTGTGTTTTGACAGGTGCTAAACATCATCCAAGATCAGCAAGAACTCAATGTTTAACTCAAAGACCTAGTGCACTAAATCTGGATTTATTGTGTGCCTTATTTTGTAATGACTTGAGTGCCCTGAGAGACTGAGCATGCTTGTGGATGGCATGATGATTATAAGTGAAAGGCATTGATACTTGGTACTTAAAAAGGATAATATAACTTAAGATAAGTAAATTTTTTTAAGCAACCTACACAGGTTGCGCCAATAAACTGGTCTGTATCAATCTAAGTCTGCAAAATGAATGGATATCTAAGTGAATCAAAAGTATGGTTCACATGCATAATACATAAAATGATGGAGATCCAAAATGTCTGAGCTCATTTCTTAGTACAGGTATACAGCAGTGGGCAACATAGGTTAAATTGCCAGCCATCATTATTTAAATACTAGAGACTCATTGCAGGAAGATTCCTGTGAGAAGAGGGCTTACTTGGGCCTATTCCTCAAGAATGGGGCTTCCTGCAGTTGTCTCCACTGCCCTGCCTGCTTCCCTCTAGTCCAGTGGTTGTCAACCTTCCTAATGTCATGACCCTTTAATACAGCTCCTCATGTTGTGGTGACCCCCAACCATAAAATTATTTCCGTTGCTACTTCATAACTGTAATTTTGCTACTGTTATGAACTGTAATGTAATTATTTGATATGCAGGATGTATTTTCATTGTTACAAATTGAGCATAATTAAAGCATAGTGATTAATCACGAAAACAATGTGTAATTATATATTGTGAAATATTTATTTCTAATTACAAATAAATGAAATTTTGTCTTGAATCATGGTATAGCACGGGTAACAGTCTTCATATGACAACAGTAAACTACATTGCTACACTTTGCTACACCGAGGAGCGGTGTGTTGGTTCCTAAGACCATGGGAAATATGTATTTTCCGATGGTCTTAGGCGACCCCTGTGAAAGGATCATTCGACCCCCAAAAGGGTCGCGACCCACAGGTTGAGAACCACTGCTCTAGTCTCTCTGCTCTGCCTGCTTCCTTCCCTTCTCTGTCACCCTGCTAGTTTCTTTGCAGCTTCGCTCTCTTCTGCAGTGCTTGGCTTCTTTTTATGCTGTCTTCAGTCTTGCTCTGCACCTGGATATGCAAATTAACTGCCATTTTGGTTGGGTTCATTTGCATATTCACTCCTGAGTGGCTGGTGAGTGTGGCTGGTTGGTGAAGCAGAGATACAGTCAATTTGCATGTTTCTCTTTTATTAGATAGGATAAATTATAAATAAGGATTTAAAAATAATTAAAATAATAATAATAATATAAATAAAATATAATAATAAAGAAATAAATAATGCAGGTATCAATTCTTTTGTATACTCACTTCTTTTTTCATACATAAACTCTTGTTTCCCTTTGATTGTTTTTAAGACCTAAATTTGTTTTGGTAAACTAAATTATTTCCACATTATGTCTAACTTGATATGGAATTAATTTTATTTTTTATGGGAATAAATAACAACATCAAATTTCTGAAAATTCATAAAGAATGATATCCATCAATTCAAAATATATGGAAAAGGAGAAAATAAAAACATATCAAAAGTTCAGAAAAAATGTAGAAAAAGAAACCAAGTAAAACAGAATATAAATTAAAAGACAATAGTAAATCTATGTTTATCAGTAATTAATTTGAATAGGAAAAATTATTAAAATTGCCTGTATTTTGTTTTAAATAAGGCACTATAAAATGAAGACAAACATAAAGACAGTAATCAAAGAAGTTATGAAAAATGTGTCAGTTGAAAATAACAATAAAACAATTTATTATTTTAGTCTGAATATGAGGAAAATAGCAAGACAAGACCAATAAAACACACAAATAAAAACAGATTTTCTACTAAATGCTAAAGGAAAGATTTCATATCACATGTTTAGAATATATCTTGGTGTTGTGTGGCGCTTTTAATTCCCACAGAGCAGTTCATGGAATATACCTGCAAAATCATGATACTCATTTTCACTAATGGTGCTATTGGATTCCCTATAAGTCTACCGTCATGAAAATGAGCACATCCATGTTTCTTTATACACCAGGGAGAGAAATTCTCTGGGGGGAAATGTCCAGGAGTGGATTTCTGGGACATCAATATATGCTACTTAATTTTATCAAGCTCTGCAATTTTTTTTAAAAAATGATAAAACCTACCATCCTATTATGAACCAATGAAGTTTCACAAACTCCACTAGTGATATTAGCTTTTAATTTTTGCTAACCAGATCATGTGAAAATGTTATCTCATTATTGCTTAATCTGAATTTCCATTACTGTGAATTTATTAGTTTAATTTTAATTTAATTTTAACTTTCTAGTACTGTATAGTTTAACTTCTCCTTATATTCATATTCTTTGCTCAATTTTATATTATTGTTCTGTTCTCATTAGTTGTTTTGCAGAAGTTTCTCCTAAATCCCTGATGCTAATTCCCTATCGGTTGTAGATGTTGTAAATATTGAAGTCCAAGCTGCCACCCCATCTGTTAACTTTATGTGCTTCTTTGAATAGAAATCCAGGAATCTTAAGATTTACACTGTGTATTTCTCATTTGAAAAACAGAATATTTTCTTCACTACAAATTCACAAAGTGGACTTTGTAGTTATAGTGAAGAGAAAGAATAGATTTTCTTTAATCCAATCCTTCAGTCAGCATATATAGCTTTATTACGCAGCATTTTCGTATCTTTAATTATTCAAGGTATCCCTTTTATGAAAACTACTTCCAAAAGGCAATAATAAAGTATCACTCCAAGCTCCAAAGGCCACATTTTGTGCTATGATTTTAATAGTTAATCCCAGGAAAGATATTAACTGGGAAAAAATGGGTTGCTGCTAATGGAATATTCCATTGACATGCTATCTTTTGTCACTGAAGTGGAGTTTATCTGTGAAGATAGCATGCACATAGATACCAAAGAAAAAGAAAATAACAAAAACTTGCAATCTTAAGTTGTCACCTAGATGCAGATGACATAGAAATGTAGAGTTTTATTATTAACCTCGTTAGAGTACTCAGTTTTATATCATCAAAATGAATATTTCCATTTAGATTTTAAGAGCAAACTGCTTAATGGAAGAAGTATGAGCTTGAGAGTAAGATTTGTGTCTGAATCCTGACTCTACCACTTACTGAGAAACCTTGGGTAGAGAGGTAAGTTACTTGACTTCTTTGATTCTCAGCTTCCTTGTATATAAAGATAATAACATTGATAATAATTTGTATTAAAACATAAGTAATTGGCATTTATGGTATTTTTGTCAAGCCTATAGCATGCAACAGTGTAATCAGTCATTGCATTAAGAAAGTAAGTCATGAGTCAGTTTTCAGGGGTGAGTAAAGTTTCAGGGATATTAAATCATTTCCACCCAATATTTGCAATAAGAATATGCAAACAATTAAGGAAAAATTCATGCCTGCTTCTGCCTAACTGTAAAGTTGATGGATTTATAACTACGCTATAGTGTTACTCCTTTTGATAGCAGATGCTTCACTAACACCGGACAGATGATATGCTCCTAAAAACTCCTCCTCCCACTCTCCACTGAAGCTCAGCAACTTGTTTCCTGTTGATGGCTGTTAAAATGGTGTTATGTTTATATAACCTCACAGGATTGCAAACATAGAATTATGTAAAGCTTTCTTTAATTTTTTAAATTTTTATTAATTTCATAAAGGAAGGAAGAGGGACCAATAGATACAAACACCAATGATGAGAGAGAATCATTCACTAGCTGCCTCCTACATGTCCCACTCTGGGGATTGGGCCCCCCACCCAGGCATGTGCCCTGACCAGAAATTGAATTGTGACCACCTGGTTCATAAGTTGATACTAAATGACTGAGCCATGCTGGCTGGGCTATGTAAGGGTTTCTACTCTTCTTTAGGTTCACTGTCTAATCAGTAATCACATCTATAATTTGATACTTTTTATATACAGATATAACACCACATATTTTAAGAGCCTCCATATATTTATCCACAAGTCTGATTTCTTCCACACTCAATCCATTAATCATTCTTGAATTTTAGAATATTTAATACATCATTTATCATGTTCCACCATCTGCAAAACATTGACTTTCTTTACCAATAAACAAGATAACTTTAACTTCTAAAACAGACAATCAAGTTTCTTAACTATTATTATATAAACACAATTTTCATAAATTTGTTGAGCTATAATTCACACACATAAAATTCACCCTTCTAAAATGTAAAATTGTATTGTTTTTAGTATATTCAGTTTTGTTACCAACTAATTTTAGACTATCTTCATCACCCTCAAAGAAACTCCACACCCATCAGCAGTCCATTTGCATTCTACCCTCCCTCTATTACCTGGCAACTATCCATCTAGTTCCTATCTGTGTGGATTGGTCTATTCTGGATATTTAATATTAATAGAATATATGGCATGTTATGCTGGCTTTTATTTATCATAATGGTTTTAAGATTTGTTCTTGTAGTAGCATGTATAATACTTTATTTTTCATGGCTAAAAAGTATTCTCTTGTAGGTACATAGCATATTTTGTTTATCTATTCATTATTTACACTTACATATTTACTATAGGAATTTGGCTTATTTTCACTTTTTGGTAGTTGCTCTTAGTATTGTTTTTAAGTTTTTGTATTGGCATACGTTTGCAATTCTCTTGAGTATTTTTACCTAGCAGTGGCATTGTTAACTTTATGTTCAACTTTTGGGGAAACTACCAAACTATTCTGCAAGGCACTACAATGTCTGAGTGACGTCAACAATACTTGTTAATGTCTTTTTTATGATAGCTTAACATTACACCATCCTAGTAAGTGTGACCCTATATTGTAGTTTTTGACTTATTGGTCATTGGCTTGCCTTCTTTGGAAAATGTCTATTTAAATAGTTCACTGAACATTTTTACTGCAGTTATTTGTCCTTCTACAGTTGATTTAAAAGGCATTTTATATGTTTTGGACATAACTCCCTTACTACATATATGATTTACAAATATTTTTCTGTTTTCAAGCACAAAAGTTTTTATTGTGATAAAGTTTAATTTTTGTATTTTTTTTTAGTTTTTTAAAACTGGTATTACGTTTATGAAACTATTGCCTAATTCAAGGTCAAGAAGATTTATGCTTAAGTTTTCCTTTAAGAAATTAAATTCTAGCTCTTATATTTAGGTATTTTATTTATTTTGAATAATTTTATATATGATGTGAGGTAGTGGTTCAGCTTCCTTTTTTTGTATGTGATACCCAGTTATTCCAGTATCATTTGTGACAATATTATTTTTCTATCATTATGGTACCCTCATCAAAGTGCCCATAAATATAAGAATTATTTTAAGACTTTTAATATAGAGATATTTTATATAAATACTATATCATTTTTATTACTATAATTTTGTAGTAAGTATTGAAATTGAGAAATATGAATCCTCCAATGTTGTTATATTTCAAAATTATTGTGTCTAGTCTGGCAACTATCCATCTAATTCCTATCAATTCCATGTAAACTTGAGGACCAGCTTGTCAATTTAACAAAAATTAAGAGGATACTGATAGAGAATGCACTCACCCTATAAAACAATTAGGGGAGTATTGTCATCCTAACAATATTAAGTATTCTAATGAACACATCATATCTTTTCATTTATTGAGATTTCTTTAAAGTCTAAAATGGATTTTTTATAGTTTTCAGAGTAAAAAGTCTTGTACCTCATGTGCATGTTTATTTCTACATAATTTATCCTTTTTTATTCTATTATAAATAGAATTGTTTTCTTAATTTTGTTTTATATTTTTTCATTGATATTGTGTAGAAATACAATTAACTTTTGTGTCTTGATACTATATACTGTAAAATTCATAATTTATTTATTATTTTTAATGATTTTAGTATATTCCATATCCAAAATTTTAGTGGTTTTCTATATGCTAGATCATACTTCTCTGCTACAAGGATTTAATCAGTTTAAAAGTTCTGGAAGAGAATTCAATGAAATAAACACTTACTGCATCAGGCATGGGTTCACATGGAGCATTTCTTAAAGTGTGAGGCAACTACAGAAAGCCACCTGAATTCAATAAATATTCAACATAAACAATACGTACAAATTGTACAAAAAAGAAGGAAATCTTTCCATTTGGAACAGCATGGATGGAACTGGAGAGCATTATGCTAAGCGAAATAAGCCAATCAGAGAAAAATAAATATCACATGATCTCACTCATTTATGGAATATAATGGACAATATAAACTGATGAACAAAAACAGATCCAGAGACAGAGAAGTATTGATCAGACCATCAAACCTCAGAGGGAAGGTAGGGGTGGGTGGAGGTAAGGAGGAATAATCAACCAAAGGACTTGTATTCATGCATATAAGCCTAAACAATGGACACAGACAACAGGGGGGTGAAGGCATGAGTGGGGTTGGGGATTAGGGAGAATAAGGACATATATGTAACACCTTAATCAATAAAGAAATTAAAAAAAGATATTATATATCTTTGCTATACACTAAAGACATTTGAAAAAAAGATATAAAAAGAAAACAATTATGTGATTATATTTAAGCTCAAGAGAAATAATTAAAAACCTGTGTTTCTTAGATGACACTATTAACAATATTAATTGATTATGCCATTTTTCTACTTGAAGATTATTTTAATCTTTCTTTAATAAATTTTATGGTGAAACCTTATTCTCTAGTTCTTACTAATTTTACCTTTACTGGAGATATCCTATATAGTAAAAGGGTAATATGCAAATTGACCCTAAAGGTGGAACAACCAGAAAGACAGCTCAACCAGTCACTATGAAACTTACTGACTTTCCCCTGGCCAGTAGGCTCCCATTGTCTGATGGCGAACAAAGAACTGGGGGTGGATGGTGGGGGGCATGGGCGGCACTTGGCCAAGGCCCCCGCCCTGCAATTCACCCCACACACAGAGGGTGACCCATTTTGGGGGTCGGGCTGGTGAGCAGGTAGGAACAGCCAATCACTTGGTCCATCCCCCTGGCCATAAGGCTCTGATTGCACAATGGCAAACGGGGAACTGGGGATGGCAGAGGGTTGGCCCAGCTTCTGGCAGCCAGGGGAGATGGCCCTGATTACAGGCCAGGCCTAGGGACCTTACCACACATGAATTTGTGTTATAGGCCTCTAGTTTAGATAATAAAGCATAATACCTTATTTCTTGTATAATCCACCAAAAATAAATATTTAATTATGGAGATATTTTATTCAAACTTTCAAACATTAACCAAGCAGTTAATTATTTTAAACATAAAATATATTCCCTTTCATGCACCTTTCCCAATATGTGCATTCCATTAAATTTTGAAGAATTTCTTTATCCTTATAGTTCAAGACCTTGAATATATGCAAAAAAAACATTTGTTACTAATGTTCTATTAAATATTAATAAAAACCAGGTATAGGGCCTGAGTTTTAAGAGTTCCTTGGAGAGAGAAAGCAATAATTATTAAGTTGAGGCCAGTACAATCCTGTCATTCAATAGCAAGAGCAAAACCAAAAAATAATCAAAATTAGAGAGTTGTCTGACCTTCAGGACATGTATAAGAGCATTTAATCATTATTTCAAAAAATATATATTTTAGTAATGAAAAAAACAACAACCAAGTAATCATTACGTAGCATGAAAAAGTTAGTGAAATCTTCAAAGAAATGTTAAATTTGGATTTTTAAGACATGCAAGATTTGTGTGATTTTTTTTCACTCATCTTTCATATCTAATCTGGAAATATATATCTAACACAAATTACATTTTTAAGAGGACATTTCATGTGAATGTTAATGGATTTTCTCAAGTCATTAGCTTCTCAGGAACATTGGAGCCAACAGGATTTTTGTCAAAGCCTTGCTTCTAGATTCAAATAACTTAGGCTGGTCAGATTTCTCAAGCATTGGCTGCCATACAATAAAATCTATATCTCATGTATGTTTACCTAACATGATTTAATCTAATGAAGAACAAGTCCTCATACCTACCATTTCACCCTGTGTTTTTTTCTGATTTGCTGCTTTTCCTTTCATTCATTAACAATGCAGTGCCATATCCCCATTTTAAAATTTAATTTTCACATTTCTGAAGTGAGATTTTTCTTTCTAATCTTTAATTTTTTGTTCACATGTACTTTTAATACTGGCACTTCTTTGTGGCACATTTAGTTGAAATTCTTCTGCAACATATTTTTTATTCATCTAAAATATTCTGTAGTTTATTTTTAAAATGCTTTGAAAACCTTATTTGATCTTTTCTGAACTCTCAAGTTTCAAAAGAGAATGAATGTATTTCAAGTAGAAGACCTTAATTACCTTGCTTGTCTAACATGTGCTGATTCTATTTGTATAAACAAATATTAGATTAAATTATTGACTATAATTTTTATTAAGTCTTATCTAGTTTATTACTAGGGGCCCAGTGCATGAAATTTGTGCACTGGGGGTGGTGAGAACCTCAGCCCAACCTGCCTCCTCTCACATACTGGGAGCCCTCAGGGGATGTCCTACTGATGGACATCCCGTGAGGGGCCCCAGGGGAAGCAGGCCTAAACTGCATTCTGGTCTCTCTTTGTGGGAGATGATGGGGGCTGAGCAGGGGAAGGCATCAGCCCCATTACCCTACTGCTGCTGCAGCCACTGCCAGTCACCACAGCCACCAAGGTGTTTTCATCAACACGGACTCCAGTCCCTTCCCCATGAAAAAAATGACAACTTTCTTTAGGCATTTTCAAGATGTGTTTTTTATAGGATATGCCATTTCTTTCTTTCTTTCTTTCTTTCTTTTTTTATTTTTTATCTCACCTGAGGATATCTTTCCATTGACTTTCAGAGAATGTGGAAGAAAAAGAGAAAGACAGAAACATAAAAATGAGAGGAACACTTTGATTGGCTGCCTCCTGCTTGAGCCCTGACCTGGGCCCCAGCCAGGGAGGAGCCTGCAACCTAGATACATGCCCTTGATCAGAATTGAACCCAGACACTGCAGTTGGCAGGCCGAGGCTCTATCCACTGAGCCAAACTGGCAAGGGCAGGATATGATATTTCTTAGCCCCTCCAGCAGCAGACCTTTATTTATTTATTTTTTTTCTCTAGAAGTATGGTGGAAAAACCCTAGATCACCTTTTCGGATTCTTATTATCCAAGTTACTAAGAATATTAGCAGTGGCATACAGGAAGCTTAGCCAATGAGCTGTCAGAAAAGGTGTTTCCTCTGTAGTTCACACCTATTGCCAATAGCCCCTGCCCAGAGGCCAAAAGCCTCTGGGCAGGGGACCCCCAGCTTCCTCCTATCAGTGGCTCCACCCATTCTCCCTCGGCTCTGATGTCAAGCTTGGCCCTGCCCAGAAGCCCCTGGCTCAGGTCCTTCACTGGTTGCTCAGGGCCCACGCTGGGCTTCCCTCAGTGACCTTGGTGCCAGGATATTCCCAGGACCCAAGGGCTGGGTGCCTGTGTATGCAAATTAACTGCCATCTTTGTTGGGTTAATTTACATATTCACTCTGGCTATGAACATAGTGGAGGTACAGTCGATTTACATGTTTGTCTATTATTAGGTAAGATTCTAGGTTATTTTCATAGTTATGTGATAGCTTACAAGTTCTCATATTCTATTCCACATTTTTTAGGGACTTTAGCTATATACTCCCTTGATTTAAAATTGCATTTTATACTAACAGTTTCCAAAAGCTGATTAAAGAAGAATTTTAATGCTATTATCAGGTAAAATAAACAAATGGCTTAAAATTATTTAAATTGTAGGAATTTTTAAAACTTATATAATCAATTGTTTATTTAGGGAAATGTGATCTTTAACTTATGTGTTTACTCCATGAATTTCACAATCTCTAACACCTACATTAACATGTAAAATTGAATGATAATCACAGATTCATGCTCATGAACATAGAAAGGTTCTACAAACATCTGGGAAACTCAACCTCATTTTATTTCTGATTACTAAGCAAAAAGCAATTAATATCTTATAGTTCAGAAATTGATGAATATGTTCAGTTTCCTAAAATAGGAAAAACATCGAATTTTTGCTTAATTTTTAAAGTAACTAAGACTTTTATTCTAATTCAATTGTAGCTTATTGAAATTTTACTTTATATCCATTTATTTATTCAGTCAACAAACATGAAAATGGTCTTAGGCATAACATTCATTGTTAAATCCATCTTGATGTATTTCATAACACTATGCAAAGAAGATCCATGATTTTGCATGCAAGGTATCAACTTACACATGATTAACACAAAATAGCATTGCACATTGAGCTTTAAGGCTTCTGAGTGGTAAGATAACATTAGTATGATGGCATTCTAGTCATCATCATTTCCACTGAGTACCACAGGTTTGCAGGACTGCATACATCTGGCAGAATGAAGATCGTTTATTTGGTCCAATTCTGTGGCAGATGGTAAATTTCCTTGGATTTTGAATACCCTAAGAGTATCTGAGAAGATTCTTGCCGAAATTGTTAAAGACTGATTTGTCAAATACCCATTTAAAAATTTATTCAATGACTCTGCTCACATGAGGTGAACAGTTAAGATATTTACTCCAGACCAAAACTTACTACACACAGGAGAGCCAGCTCTTGTTTTCAACTGTTCATTATTTTTCATTTTCTAGCTGATAAAAAAAATTCCATATGGTTGGTTGTTCTGCAGTTTTTCTTATCCTGTCCACATACAGGAGGCACTCACAATTCAACCCTGCTCAACCAGGAGAAATACCTCTGCACTGTAACATGGAATGTTAGCTCAGGAATGGAAACAAGTCAAATCTGGAGAATCAGACTCTCTAGAATTATGGAGAAGAGGCACTTTATTCTCTTTTCTGGATTCACTAGATATAACTGTCATTAGGGTACCTTTAACAACATGTGAGAGGCTACTGCTTGAAAATCAACTTATCAGAGAGGAAAAATAAGCTAAGATACAAAAACAGTGTACAGAGGCATCATTTATTATCTTAATCTAGCCCTTTTTGAAACCACACTGTACTATGTGGGCTTTCCTATGGTGTCAATTAATAAATTCCCATATGGGATTAAACTAGTTTAGATTGTACATCTATTATTTGCAATAAACCTGTTTTACATACTTACCTAAGGCAGTATCTTTTCTGATTAAAAAATAAGCCATACTTATAAAAAAGAAATCAGACAATGAAATGTTATGTAACAAAAATCTGACTCACCAAAATGATTAATGGTTTGTATATGTATGTTTGTGCATGTAAAAGAGAAGGGAACAGGGAGAGAGAGAGAGAGAGAGAGAGAGAGAGAGAGAGAGAG
>JAAGEH010002531.1:34674615-34927673 GCA_011751065.1 Lasiurus cinereus
AGAGAGAGAGAGAGAGAGAGAGAGAGAGAGAAAGAGAGAGAGAGAGAGAAGAGGGAGGTATCAGAGAGAGTGCTCTTTAATAGGGAATTCAATCAGAATAGTTCTGATTTTTAAATAAAATAGCAGTTACACAAAGTTACTTATATATATGAAATCAACATATTGTCATATAAAAATATATAGCAACAAAATAAAACCATGATTAAAGTCAAGAGAATTCAAGAGTTAATGAGGAAACTGTTGTCCACAGTGGCTGCACCAGTCTGCCTTCCCACCAGCAGTGCATGAGGGTTCCTTTTTCTCTGCATCACATCCTCCCAAGCACTATGTAATGCATTAAACAATGAAGAATTTAAATTTTTATAAGAGTTAATGAAAGAAAGAACTAAGTCTCTTATTCTGAGTCTGGAATTTTGTATTAATATAGATTATTAATATTAATCCTGAAAGTTGAAATTGAAATTCCCTCAAAAGAACCACTTTATTCTTGGCTATTTACAAGGAAAATATTCATTTTTCTTAGAAGAGCTGTTTATTTTATATATAAATATATATATATATATATATATATATATATATATATATATATAATAAAGGTATTTCTGGAAATGTTTGGATAGAGGTAAATAATTTAAACTTACAATGTAACAGAAAGTAACATGTTTACTAATCACAACATTAAAAGAATATTAATCAAATATGAAGAAAAAAACCTATTCAAGACCATATGTCACTTTGAGAACAAGTATTCCAACTGTAGAGGAGAGGGACTAATTGTATCCTAAGAGAGAACATAATTAAAAGTGAGGAGAATACCCTTCAACAAAAAGCAATTTTCAGTATAATTGCAGGAAAGAATTATGAAATAACCACAGATAAATATACTCTGCACAGGGGATATGAAGAATTATATACAGCCTTTTATTAAATATTATTTATTAAACAGATGTGGAAAACCATTGAACAGACTGAGTAAATGTTAGCAAATGAGAAGTAAATTATTATACAATATTTGTATGTATTTAGTAGAAATAGCATAAAATAGTAGAAAAAAAATCAACCACCCAGGTAAGAAATAACTGAAACTCCTATGTAATCATTTTTCAGTCTTTTAAAATTAAATTAGAGAAATTTTCCAATTTGTATTTAATATACAATATAAATGCAAGAAAATGGATTAGGATTATTTCAAATATTTAATATTGAATGCAAGCTCATGCAGTATAATATATATCAAAGGATTAAGAAGCCTTCCCCTGTCCAAGGTACAACTTGATGTTGAGTGAAATGCAGTTAATGTTGTATTTCTATGTGTAACTATTGTAAGCTTTGATTTTATTTATATTTCTAAATTAATACTGCTAATACTCTGAAATTCATTGGAATATAATCTTTATATTTTTAAAAATTACTATATGACAATTATCTATAATAATAAAAGTATAATATGCTAATTAGAATGGATGTCCTTCCGGATGACCTTCTGGATGAAGCTGGGGTTGTGAGGGAAGTGTGGGTCCCAGGTGCCTGCCAGCAGCCAGAGGGAAACCTAGGTCCTGGGTGCCAGAGGGAAGCTGGTGCTGGCAGAAGGGGGAAAGAAGGCCTACTCTTGCATGAGTTTTGTGCACTGGCCTCTAATAATAGAATAATATACAGGGAGGAGTGCACTGGCATCTATGGGTAGAAACCAGAGATGCTGGCAAATATCACACAATACACAGAATAACTCCTTAAAACTGAACTCCCTTGCCTAAAACACCTATAGTGCTCAGGCTAATAAACATCTATATATATGTATAGAAGCCTAAGTGATCGTTACAACCAAACAACCAGAATGACCAGAATGAGCAGAAGACCAGTTGCTATAATGTGTACTGACCACCAGGGGACAGATGCTCAACGCAGGAGCTGCCCCCTGTGGACAATGAGCTCCCACAGCCAACCTCTCACAGCTAACTGCCCCTACTGAGGTCCTTCCCCCTGGCTAGTAGCCCCTGATGGCCTGATTGGGCCAGCCCCAGGCTGGGATGAAAAACAGGGATGGGTGGCAGCAGATACAACCCCTTTCCCAGGGGGCTGAGGGCTGCATCTCTTCTCGGGGCTGGCGGCCAACCTCCCATGGCCCTGTCCTCTGACCTTCAAACCTCCCGTGATCCCTTTCTCCATTCTTCTTCCAGCTGGCTGGCTGCGTCTCTCCCCCTGGATGGCAGGCCCCAGTGGTGACATGGCAGCAAGGGAAGAAGCGGGGTGGGGAAGGGCAGAAACCATGCAGTGATGGGGCGCTGAGGGCAGTGTGGGCGTCTGACATCTGTTCCTTCTGTGTGCAGCCCTGTGACCATTGTCTCCTCTTCTGACCCCTCCAGGACCTGAATGGCCTGACCCCAATTGGTCCTGATCGCCGGCCAAGTCTAGGGACCTCACCTTTGCACAAATTTTGTGCACCAGGCTCTAGTTATAGATAAAGAAACAGACATTGAAAATTTATATTTGCATAAGGTCACAAAGCAAGAAATGGCAAACTAATAGTTTGTGGGAAAATATGTACATAAAAAATTATACAAACCCTTATACCAGATACTAATTCTCAACTGCATTGGAAATAAGTGCTTTCAAATGACTAAAGAGATATTTACTTTTTTTCTCTGACTCCCTTTATTTCTCCTTGATATTTTAGTTCAATAAATAGTCTTTTCAGTAACACCTAAACCATTTATTCTCTCACTTTTCTTTTAAATTAGATTTCATAAATCCTTCACATTTCTGTCATAACAAATACTGGAAGATTTTCCTCAGAAGAATCATTCAAACACTGCTTAAGCACAGTTTAATTTCTAATGACATTTCATAAGGCAGTCTTGTTATATTTTACTTTCCCTGATCTGAGTATAGGATATTTCAAAATAATCTGTATGAGGCATATTACTATTTTTCTTAACATGTTCCATTTTATTAATTTTCATTTTGACACCTTCTCTACTAGTATTCCTTTCTTGAATTAATATATCAATCTATCTCATATTTTGTATAATTTGTGTTCTAGATTTTTTTTCTCCCATAATAAACCAATAATGTATTAAGGATATAAACCATCCTTACATTAATTTCAAGATTGTTGAATGCTGCAGACTTTCCTGTATATATATATTCTGTTAGTAATTGTCTAGTAGTAAGACTTGGGGAGGAAATAAGTTTGTTAATTGTAGATACAATTTATTTATTAGATACAGCCCAGTTCAAATTATTTATTCTTTGTATGGTTTGAAGTATTTTGTTAATAAAATAATAAAAATATTGTATTATTATATCTATCATGTTTGTAATAGTTATCTATTTATTATAACTGTTCTTTTCTTTTTTCTTTCTCTATTTTTCTCAGATATTTTCTATTTCCTAAATTTATTGGGATGACATTGGTTAATAAAATTATATAGGTCTCAAGTGTACAAAGTCAAATCTCCTTCTGTCACCATATATTTGAGCCTTGTTTGTTTGTCTTATTTGTTCACTTGTTGCTTTTAGTTTTATATTCTATAAATGAGTGAAGTCATATGGTTCTTAACATTTTCTGTCACATTTTACTTAGCATAATGTTCTCAAAGTCCATCCATGTTGTCACAAATGGTAGTATTTTATCTTTTCTTACGGCTGAGTAGTATTCCATTGCGCATATATATATAAAATCTCACATCTTCTTTACCCAGTCAGCTATCAAAGAATACTCCACTTGTTTCCATGTCTAGGCCACTATAAATAATGCTGAAATAAACACAAAGGCACATATATTTTTGATAATTAAGATTTTCAAATTTTGAGTAGATACCCAGAAGAGGTGTTGCTGCGTCATATGGGGCCTCCCTAAAACTGGGCCCCTCACCAAAACCGGTTTCAGTGGATAGAGAATCAGTGGATAGAGCATCAGTGGATAGAACCTGCGGACTGAGAGATCCCAGGTTCGATTCCGGTCAAGGGCATGAACCTTGGTTGTGGGCACATCTCCAGGGGTGGGGTGTGCAAGAGGCAGCTGATCGATGTCTTTCCCTCATCGATGTTTCTACCTCTCTATCTCTCTCCCTTCTTCTCTGTAAAAAATCAATAAAATATATTAAAAAATAAAGAAAAATAAAAGACAAAACTGGACCCCTAAAATTTTTTACTATGACACTGGTTTACACTTGGTCACCAGCAATTTGAAGACCATCTTCAGAAAAAAACAAAACAAAAAACATAATAAAGCTCTAAATTTTGTTTGAAATCATTAGGCAGGTATAAAATCAGTGCTAGAATTCAGTTGCAAATATATTCATTAGCATTTCAAAATTATTCCTTTATAACTTAGAGTGCATTTATTGTGAATAGGTTTGACTATGAGTGATACCTCTGTTGTCTCACCCGGCATCACCACCTTGCCCCACTATAGTGATGTTGAAATGAAAATAATATTTTGAACATTAAGTCAAGCAATAGAGACAAGTTCCAGACATACTCAATGTATAGATTTTTTTTTTCAGTTCTTATTAGAAGCCTCTGTTGTGCCATCCCACACTTCAACGCCATATCTTTGGCAGAAAGAATCAATAATCAAAGTGTATCAAAAACCAAATATCAAAACACAACTAATATGTGAGGTTGGCAGTCATTTTGTTATTTTTCATTCATTAAACAAATGTTGTTAATAAGCACTTACATATAATGTGGATGCTTTTCTTTAAGCTGGGGAATACATCTGTATAATAAAGAGACAAACATCAGCCATTGTGAAGCTTAAGTCCCTGGATACTGCATTTGCTCTTTTAGATTCCCAAAATTTTATCATAATTTTTCTAGGTATCATTCTGTATTCATCTTATTCATTATTTCATAAGCATTTTTGTTGTAGATTTAGCTTTTTCTCAACAAAGGGGTATTTCTATATAATTTTCTTCTTGGAAGTAAGAATTTCCATATCTATTGTCATGTTTCAAATCTTTCACATATTTTCTCCTTTATTCTATATCCTAGGAGAATATTAAGTTATATCTTTCTGCTTACTAAGTACATTCTTGTTCTTATTAAGTACAAGAAAGCATCTATAATGTTTTCTCCCCAACTTTCCTTTAAAATGTTAATGTGGTGATGGTTGCACAATATTATGAATGTATTTAATATCACTGAATTGTACTTACTATTAGTTAAAATGATAACTTTTTATCATTTTATAACTTTATATATAATTGATTTTTTTACAGAGAGGAAGGGAGAGGGATAGAGAGTTAGAAACATCAATGAGAGAGAGACATCAATCAGCTGCCTCTTGCATGCCCCCTAATGGTGATGTGCCTGCAACCAAGGTACAGGCCCTTGACCAGAATCGAACCTGGAACCTTTCAGTCTGCAGAGCAACACTCTATCCACTGAGCCAAACTGGTTTTGGCAAAATGATAACTTTCATATCCTGCAAATTTTACCACAACAAAAAAGTGAAGAAAAGTTATAATGTACCCTCTAGAGCTATATCTTGTCTTTGTTATGAAATTTATAGTCTTTATTTTATTATTCCATCATGTCAGTGGAATATAATTCAATCAACTATTACCTGTTGATAGTTATTCAGGTTGCTTTAATATCTGTAATTATTTTAAAACATGTTGCAACTTTTATTTCTGTAGAATACATTCCCAAAAGTGGGTAAATGTGGCATCTACTGCACACTTCTAACTAAAGTACTATAAGTTGTTAGAGGTCACAGTTGCACATTTTAGACAGACTTGGAGCACATACATTGGGTCAAACTATTAAGGCTGTAGGTTAAATGTTGTCTAAATTAAAATTAAAACATGTAAAGATTGGGTTACATCAGTGGAGTAGACTATTATGTTTGAAATTGTAGAAGCAATTCATAGTACTTATAATTATGGCTATAAAATCTAGAATGAACTGAGGCTTATGAAAAACTAAGGACAGTAGCTAAGGTCTTTTTAAATGGAACAGGATGACTTAAATTCCTCTTCACTGGAAATGTTCAATTAAGTTTAACTGGATATCTGTCAAGAGTATTTTAGAAAGATTTGTTATATTATATTAGAGGCTAAAATATCTGTCCTTTAAGATCCTATTAATTTCTAAAGATCAAAGTCTAACAAGTAATATAATATTGGGAACACCTGCTATTCATAACTTACTGAATTAGATTTACACTCTTGTATTCAGACAATGACTTTTTCTAACCTACGGTCATGTTAATTTTACTATATTACTGTTGTAGAAATTTAGCCAATCATTATGTTCCTAAACTTATAAGAACTGCACACCAGATTATAAACTTATTGCACTGAACCTCAAGAGTTGTGTTAGAAAAAAATATATATAATGACACAGAACCAACTCTCTCTCTCTCTCTCTCTCTCTCTCTCTCTCTCTCTCTCTCACACACACACACACACACACACATACACTGTAGTATCAGAGCGAAAGTATAGGCTGTGACATGAGACAATTTCCCATACCACATCTTTGACAGAAAGAGTCAATAATCAAGATATATCAGATATCAAAGTAAAACTGATACATGATATTGACACTCACTTCTATATTCCTTCATTTACTAAGGAAACATTAATAAGTAGCAATATATAAAACAGGTACTCTACAAATTCTACAATTAAAGTATATCACTAACACCGTGGGATCTTAAGGTAGGAATTCAACCTATCTAAGTTTCTTATTCTTTGTTGTGTAAAATATATCTACTTTATTGAGTTCTTGGTTGGAAAAAAATTAGGGATGTTTGTAACTCACTCAACAGTACATCGATTACATGTTGTAAGTGACATCATATTATTTTTGATATATGATACATAAATGTGATTCTAGGTGATGACTTCTGCACCATAAAAATCGTATTTCAGAAAATCAATTAAAAAACAAATTGAAATATGTGAGATATACTCTAGAAAGATAAAATAAGATAGTAAATAAAGAAGGCTAAACAGACCTTATAATTATATAGCCTATTAAAAAAAAAAAGATGAAGTTTACTTAAGAATCCTCTGAGGATGGCATAGTTTATTTGGCTATTATCCTTTAAAGTATGGCTGTCTTTCTTACACAACATTGTCTACAAAGTGTCCAATTAAAAATATAGTTTGAAAAGACTAGTAAAAATACAGTTTGAAAGGCTGGCTCAATGACATCACAACAAGGGGTATCTAGTGAGATCTTTTTTAAAAACCATAAAGATAATGAGCTGGGATGCGGAACACTTGCATAAGAAGAGAAGGAACTGGTGAGCTGAGCAGAGTCGAGTAGCCTCCAACTCCCAGGCAAAATTAAGTCCGGGCAGCCAGAGGGTAGAGGTGTTGGAGGATAGTGTGACTGCAAGGGGTGGTGGCAAGGCACAGGGATGGAAGCCGGCCGAAAAAGATAGCATATTAATATTTCCTATACTCTTTGGCAACCATCATCATTTTCAGTGACTCTGTTGCTAAACAGAATGTGACATAGAGTACGTACTCAATAAATATTTGTTCAATAAATAAGTTTTCACTTTCTATTCTGACTCATTGATAGGTATTTTAAGTTTCCATTTTTAACCAGAGATTTTGTTGATCACTGTGAATACAAAAGGAATTTAAAAGTGTAACATTTTGCCATAATATAAATTTTGTTCAGCTATATTTACTATACTCATTAGGTACATTAATGATATACTTCATGGCTGGAGAGTTCAGAATGTTTAGTTCATTTGACTATAGTGACCTGCTTCACATTATAGTTTTTTACCTATGAAATCACATTTTATGATTATGAAGAAGACAACTATTTAAAGTTATAGTTCATAAAAAGTTACATATTCAAAAAAAAACTTCTCTGGAATTACCATGTTATAAAATCCAAGTTAAAAACGTATACAATTTACTATTTTTTAGATAGGTAAAGTTTGTTAGATTATTGATAGAATTTCATTCATTATCAGGTTCAAAGTAAAAGTAATCCATCTGTCTAGGTGTACTAAAGACCACCTAAATTATTGTATTAAGGGAAGAAGAGTTTAATAAGAATATGTGTTAAATTCAAATCACTAATGTCAGACATTATGTAGTTCCAACTATAATAATGGCATCGATGAACTTGCTTTGCTCATTATTTTTATAGTTTTTAACATAGTAAGCAGCTTGTCCTCTATCCTACCAGTTACACCAAGCTTCACACTATTGGTCCCAGTGAGTACTTGACAGAGAGCCTTCAAGAATTCCTGAGGCCTGTGCTGATTCAGGATGGCAAGCTTTATTCTGACCAGGCTTTATTGGAAATACTTCTCAAGAACAGCCAGGCCATACCTAATCATACCTAATTTTGGAGCAAAAAACAACAACAAAAAAAAACAAATAATAAAACTCTACAGCAGCAGTTCTCAACCGCTAACAGGGTTGTCTAAGACCATCGGAAAACACAGATATTTACACTACGATTCATAACAGTAATAAAAGTACAATTATGAGTTAGCAACAAAAATAATTTTATGGTTGGGGGTCACCACAAGATAAGGAACTGTATTTAAAGGGTTGAGGCATTAAAAAGGTTGAGAACCACTGCTCTAGATCAATAACACTAAAGTAAAACTGCTCACAAAAATAATATCTTATTCCAAGTCTAGGTCGTCATCCTATTTCATTCTTAATCTTAATGAAAATGATATTTCTTAAAAATTATGCTTGATGAAATTAATGTTTTAAATTATCTATATTATAAAGAGATAATATGCAAATTGGGCCAGGACTTCGTGATGGGTCATGACCAGACAGGAGGAGGTTGCGCACAGGTGAGGCCCAGAACAGAGATGGAGACAGAGGCAGGGGGCCTGCCCAAGCAGGAACGGTGGTTTGGGAAGCCCTGGAGTGGACACAGGCATGGGGTCCAGGGGATGCTGTGAGTCAGCTATGGGTCCTGGCCCCCTGCAGCACTGGTCCGGCCCCCTTCAGTACCGTTCAATCTGACTCCCATGGTAGATAGTGCTACGCAAATCAGATGCAGGTACTGAGCCCCCACGGGGTTCTCCCACACATGATTTCAATCACACACTGGACCTCTAGCATAAAAATAAATATAGATATATAGATATAGGTTTTATTTCTTGATAGAGACGCACACACCAAACATATACATATATAATCTATCCTATCTAATAAAAGGGTAATATGCAAATTAACCATCACTCCATCACAAAGATGGCAGCGCCCATAGCCACAAGATGGCAGTGTCCAGTCCTCTCATTCCTGCCAGAATCCCCCAGTCCTGGGGGATGGCCGCTGAGAGTGGCCTGGCAGAATGCTTGCTTCATCATCGTGGTGACAAGGCAAACGTTCCACACTTGGCCGCTGATGGGTCTCTGGCCAGGCTGGGGTGCGGAACACTTGCATAAGAAGAGAAGGAACTGGTGAGCTGAGCAGAGTTGAGTAGCCCCTGACTCCCAGGCAAAATTAAGTCCAGGCTGCTAGAGGGAGGAGGTGTTGGAGGATAGTGTGACTGCAAGGGGTGGTGGCAGAGGCACAGGGATGAAAGCCAGCTGAAAAAGAGGAAGGAAGCCCTTTATCAGAGTTCCTGAGAACAGGGAGGGAAGTTGTTTGCATTTCCCAGCCACAGTTGGACCTCTGGCCAGGCCAGGGAGCAGATGGGCCTCTGGGCACAGAGCGGCCAGGCCCCGCAGAGAGCTACTGGCATATAGATTCATGCGCAGAGCTACTAGCATATATATAAAAGCCTAAATGACCATTCAACCATTTGACAGTTATATCACACACTGACCACCAGGAGGGCAGATGCTCAATGCACAGGCATGAAAACATGGAACAGACTGATGAATCTCAGAGGAAAAGGAGAAGGGGGTGCAGGAGGCAGGGAGGAGGCTGGAAGAGATTAACTAAATCTCTTATATGCATACTAGAGGCCTGCCTGAGGGGATTGGGCCAAAACTGGCAGTCTCTAAAAACAAATAATGTTAACACATTTTTGTACTTTTTCAAATATATATATATTTTTTGTTATAAAATTTTATTAACACAAAGAAATCAGCTGAAACCAGTTTGGCTCAGTGGATAGAGCATTAGCCTGTATTCTGGTCAAGGGCATGTACCTTAGTTGTGGGCACATCCCCAGTAGGGGACGTGCAAGAGGCAGCTAGCTGATGGATGTCTCTCATTGATGTTTTTAACTCTCTATCTCTCTTCCTTCCTCTCTGTAAAAAATCAATAAAATATATTAAAAAAAGAAAAAAGAAATCATGCCATATCTACTATTGGGCTATTTGTATTTTTCATTTCAAATAATCATTGGCAGATATTTTCATATTATATATAGAACTTTCTTATTCGTTTTAAATAAATGCAAAATTTTCTTTTTTTCTAGAAGTTCATAATGTTTTGTGTGATTTTCTATCATTGGATGTTTTAGATTTTTTCTGTTTTGGCCTTTACAAAAATGGCACCATGACTATCTTTTCTTATAGGTATTTACAGACCTGTCTAAATATATTTTAAGGGTAGATTCATTAAAGTGAAATAACTGAGTCAATATGTACACATTAAAAAAATTGGTCATAGGTTTATATAGCTCTCTTATGAAAATGTTTTAGCGATTAAATTCTCTTTTTAAACTGTGCATATAGTGCTTTGCTGGTAAATACTTAACAACTAGACCTCTGACTTTAAAAAATAAGCAACTTTTATTGATAGTAATTAACAAATTCTATGATAAAAATCCTCCAGCATCATTAGTTTCAAGCTACCAAAATAATGTTTCTGAAGTCAGAATTAGGCAAAATCAGCTCTCAGGATCTAGAGAAGCCTTTTATAACATGGCACTTGTTTATTCTTCCTGATAATCTCTTTACTATGGGCACTAGCCAACTTATAAACATTTTTTCATTTGCTAGATTTATAGAGGTATTTATTTTAATTTTAATTTATAGTCAATAAGAATTGAATAACTTTTCATAGGTTAATTGCTTATTTAATTGCTTATTTAATTTGCTTTAGTGTTAGCTATGTGTTCATGTCTTAGGCTTCGATTTTCACAGGATTATTCATCTCTCTGTTATTGATGTGAAACTTTTTCTGTAGTAAGGAAAGCATCCTTTTTCATAAGTTGTCAATATTTGTCTCATTTTATATTTATTTTTTTTAATTTTTATTATGATTTGTGTTTTGGTGCTACAGAGTTTTTAATTTTTATTAAATCAAGTGCATTCAGATTTGCAAAACTTAGAATTGAATATATGGCTAAATTAATTAATGTTTATGGATGTCAGTTGTTTTACCTGTTAAATAGGAGTGGGTGATAAAAAAATGTATTTTTCCCAAGTTCAAATAATATATGATCCTTTACAACATTTCTACATTGGTCTCTTTAAGCTGGGTTACTTCTCTGAGAATCAAGTCTGAGAAAAATTTAACTCAGTGAAACAATCCTCCATTCACTAGCAATATGTTTGAGAACAAACCTTCAGTTGTATCCCATTTCTATTTCTTGCCAAACATATTTGTATATGGAATTTTCCAACCAAATGACTAGGTTCTTTTTGAAAATGAATGCAATGCTTCCATTGTGATTCTAATGGATGGTGGGGAGGGGAGGAGTCTTTTAGTGAGGTGCTTGCTCATGGATATGTTCTCACATGTCCAACAAGAATTTTAATTTATGAAATCTCACCAAGTAATCCCTCTGTATATTGTATAACTTTGCCCCCATAACTCTTCTATATTTCTTTTTTTAGAACAAAAGATAAGGACAAATGTAATCATAAGCAACTTTTAAATCATGTTTGTTTGTTTTTTATCAGTTGTAGATGAGCTGTTTTAAGCAATATAGGTATAAAACCAGCAATCATTTCTTTATCTTCAAATTTATACTCTATTTTTCTTCCAAGATATCCAGATTACAGGACCTTAGGCACAACATAATAAACTAGATTACTTTATTAAACAAGATACAGCAGACCAGAAAAGTGTGTGTGTGTGTGTGTGTGTGTGTATGTGTAGTTTAGTTGCATTCTGTTCTTAACTTGGAAACTGGTTGTGTTTAAAAGTGCTTCTTATAATCTTGAAATAAAAAATGCATTTAGTATTTAAAAATATGCTCATTAGGACCTGGTTGAGTTCATAAATTTCTCAGTAACAGCATGTTACTAAAGAGAGTAAATTCCTAACACTTAGAACCTTATCCTAAAAGATTTTAAGTCTATCTTGTATAATTTCTTATCAAATTTAGGATTCTTCTCTAAATTTTTTAAAAATTCAGTTGTCCAGATACTGACTTCCTAATTTCATTCATGAGATGCATTCTCTTAGGGGGTCATTTTCTTAGTAACAACAAAAAAGATAGTGTTTGAACACAAGGACTTTACATAGATTTTTTTCTTCCTGCTCACAGGATCATAGGGAGGTATTGAACATCCTTTATATTTAAGTTCTTACCTCTTAAAATAGACAAAATAGGAGAGTGGTTTAATTATTAAACTAAAAATTCATGTAAAATGAATAAAATATGCTATCTCTCTAAATCTTGGTAAATCTCATCATTATTAACTATATGTAGATCAGGAAATGGCATTTATTGTCAAGTTATTTTCCCTTAACAGTGACTAAATTTCTTTACAAAGATGGAAAGGAGATCTATATAGTAGCTCACGATTATATTACTACCTTTCTCCTTTAGTTCTTTCCAAAATTTAAATTACAAAGTGTTATCTTCAAGATTCATTACTAATCAGCTACATACTTGATTTACATACATGTATTTTCAAAGTAGGAAGTGCCTCTAACCACTTTTGCCTGCCAGCCTGATCAACCCCTAACCACTCCCCTGCCAGCCTGATTGATGCCTAACTGCTCCCCTGCCAGTCTGTTAGTCCCTAACTGCCTCCGCTGTGGGCCTGGTCATTCTTACCTGCCCTCCCCTGCAGTCTTGGGTCCCCCCCAACTGCCCTCCCCTGCTGGCCTGATCATCCACTTCTGCCCTCCTTTGCAGACCTGGTGCCTGCCAACTCTTGTCTCCTGCTGGCCATCTTGTGTCCACATTGGGGCAGGATCTTTTGACCACATGGGAGAAGTCATCTTGTGTGTTGGAGTGATGGTCCATCTGCATATTATTCTTTTATTAGATAAGTTAGAGGCCTGCTGTACAGGTGGAGGCCAGCTGTTTTGCCCTGAAGGGTGTCCTGAATAAGAGTGGGTTTTTCTTTGGAGGGTGGGATGGCCTGGGCAAGGGGCCTATGGTGGATTGCAGCCCGGCCATGCTCCCCAGCAACCCAAGCAGAGGTTGTGGTATCAGGGATTTATTTATATTCTACAATTGAAACTTTGTACCCTAGAGTGGATCCAAGCCTTCATCTCCCATAGCCATTGAAACTTTGTTGCCTTAAGCAGAGGCCTAGGCCTGTCAGGCTTTGTAGGAAACTTGGCTTCCTCCATCACCTGGGGCAAAGCAAGCCTCCCTCCTGCTCTCTCTGTGGCCAAAGCCATCTTGGTTTGGTTAATTTGCATACTTGCTCTGATTGTCTCCTGGGTGTGGCTTATAGGATTAGTGGAGGTACAATCAATTTGCATATTACTCTTTTATTAGATAGGATAACAGAAAATGTGTAGAAAAATTCTTTAAATGTATCTACTTGCCATTAGTTCACTAAATTTTAATAAAATTCAGAGTAAGAACCAAAAAAAATCACAATTTCCAGTTTTCAAAAGAGAGCAAAATTCGAACTCTCTTTAGTGAAAATTTGAGACTTCTAAAAGTTAACAGTTCTTTTAAAAATGTGGTATTCTTAGGTGATAGTTTTAAAGAATCTGATATGATATAGAATGAATGACAGTTGTTGAAACACATGGCTGTTTATTTTTTAGGAATTATCACAGAACCACACATTTGAACTATTTTGCTAATTTATCTTTAGGCTTTGCTATGTTCACATTCCTCTTTTCTTTCTTTGTAGTATAATTAAAGGATCAACTTGACATCATTACTTCCAATCAATCCTTTGCAATTCTTCTTCCAGCAGTTGCTGTGGTTAGGGCAATGAGGCCCAAATCTTTTCTCAGTTGTCCTTATACATAAATGATCCACTCATTTTAAGCACTTTACTATATTTTCTATGGAATAACTAATGGGATCTTCTAACAAACACAATAATAAAAGTACAGTGAATAATGAGATAATGCTATCACATAACCCTTAAGAGCAAGTTTATGTATGAATTCTATTTTTTCTTTAATATAAGGTTTTGAATTTGAGTTCTTTGGCTTCCATAAAAATGTTCATTCATATCTTTGATGTCAAAAAGCATATTGACTGATACCCAGGCTGCTGGATTTTTATATCCATCCTCATGTTTGAGCAAAGACATTCTTCCACACTGATGACTGAGTATGACAGAAATACTAAGGCAGGCTCCTTCCTGGGAAATACAGAACTTCTCTAATGGGCAACTTTGCCTTGAAGACTCCTTGATAGCCTTACTGAACAGCCTAGAACTGAACTGCAGACCAGGACTCTACCCACAACTTCCTTCCTTCTGTCTCTCTTTCACAAAAATCAGAGCTACATTGCAGTCTTTCCCAGCATTTCCTGTCCTCTCACCCTTTTAATTCGCCCTTGCAGTAATTTCCCTAATAAATATTTTTAATGTTTTCTTCCATATTAAAATCTGTTCCTCAGAAGACCTGAACTTACACAAGCCCTCCTGAGAATGTATATTGTTCCATCACTAAAAGAAAAAAAATATATATATTACTTAATCTAAAATATTCAAGGAAATAAAGATTCTGTTTATTAATTATATTAAGTATGAGAAACCCAGCGCACACAATACATGCACAGGTGCAATCCCTAGGCCTGGCAGGTGATGGAAGCATGAGCGTCTGGTGTGGATGGGCAGGTCCCAGCTGACCTCTGGGCCCTGGTAAGTACCTGGGCCCTTGGGCCCTCACATGCCCACCTCGGCCTGAGTCAAGGTCCCCGAGGCCCCACGTGGAGATGCGGTGAGCATGGTCAGACATTGCGGGCCAGGGCACAGCATGGGCCTCAGGGCCACACAGCAGCACTGCATGGAAATCAGGTGAGCAGCATGCTCTCTCAGCCAGCCTGCAGATACACTCCTGTGTAAACCCACAGGGAGCCCAACCAGCCCCTGCAGTCCTGGCAGCTGAGGCCTGGCTCACCCAGGAGAGGCTGCATGGTGCAGGGTGGGTTCCTCCTGGGCTCCCAGCACCTGAGCACAGGGGCTTCCCTGAAGCAGGAGACCTGGCATCCTGGAGGAGGGTAGCAGGGGGAGTGAGAGCGATCTCAGCAGACACCCTGCATTCTCACTGCACCTCCATCCCCGTTACCTTCATCAAGGGCACCATGGGAGGTTAGTTGTAGCCACCCACCCCCAGTTCCCTGTTCCAGCCCAGGTCCTGGCTCTGATCAGGCAATCAGGGCCTGCTAGCCACTGGTCGTCATCTGTGGGACAACTGGTCAAGTCTGGGCCCCCCACCCACCTCCCTTAGCACCTGGGAGCTCGGCCCCTACTGCCACCACTTGTCACTGACTTCAGGGCAATAGGTGGGGCATTTGGACCCTTGCTCGCACCTGACCTGACCTGGTGCCACCCCCTCACCTCCACCATCCCACCCTCATTGGGGCCCATTGGGGCCAGCAGCACCTCCACTGCTGCCCACTGCCAGTGCCTTATCACCGACCCCCACTATGTCATGTACCGCCCCCTGGTGGTCAGTGTACATCATAGCAAGTGGTGGAACTCCCTGGTTGAATAATTTGCATATTAAACTTTTATTTTATAGAATTCTTGTAAATGTTTATATTTATTGAGTTTTAAAGATCATGCATATTTAGGTAAGTTGTATGCAAAGCTTTCTTAATACTTATTTAATAATTCCATGCAATGTTTACAGAACCTGACAACATATAATGCGATATAAAACTGCTTGCCCTTGTCTTTGGGAAATGTGCACAAAATGCTTAAAGTTAAGAGAAGATGAAAAGTCTCTCTCAAAATTGCAGGTCTGGCTATCACAGATTGTATCTTTGTTCTGTCACTCCTGCTGCCTTAACTAATCTACACTATTTTCCAACTAAACTTTGGTTTCTTATCTGAGCCATGCACTGTTTGGAAATAGGAGGAGAAGCAAAAATTGACAAACTACAGTAAAGTGATATGCTATCAGAAAGGTTTAAAACCACTCTACCTTCTGTTTCAATTACCAGTGACAAGCTAGGCATAAAACATGTCAGAGGAAATGTCACTTGCTGGATTAATTTGTCTCACCTCTGTTGAAAAACAGGATTCTGATATTTGTTGCTTATAGGAAATGTAAATCAAGTTTTTCTAGTTTTAAGCATATTTATAATTCCCAATTTATAATTACATATAAAAATGTTAGTTAATGGGCAAAATTGTGGCAATTGTCATGAACTTGAAAAAAGAAAAGAAGCAATTTGTGTAATGATCCAATCACTTATGATTGTGATAAAACACAATAATATTCTATAGTACAGTACAACTCTATTTTTAAGTATAGAAATTCCTCTCTGATTATGAAAAATATAGCAATGTGGAATGAAAAGTAATTCCAAGCAGAGGAACTGGAATAAAGAAATGAAAAACCCTTGAAAATTTTGAGATGTGTATCTGGAGGATCAGATAAGTTTTGTGGAACACAAGTGAAAGTTCATGCAGAATGTTTTTAGGAAATACTATTGAAAAAGATATCTAAGTATAGATCATGAGAGATGATTAATGTCACTATAAAGAGTGTACTTCTTATTGTTTAAACCAGTGTTTCCCAGTTAGGAAGAGGTATAGGGTCTCAGGGAATGCACTATTTTTGAACACTTCTGAGTGGTCAAGAGGAAAAAGACTGAGAAAAGAAGACTGGATTCAGTAAATTAAAATGCCATTTATTGTTTACTGGTAACAATGATCTTTGTACCTTAAGCAAGGCATTCTCATCTTTTTTCCGGACTGGAAGGATGTGGTTTTATATTTCCATTATTATACAATTTTGGGTAATGAAGTTTGGGGAAAGATGCATTGTCTTTTCCCCCTTAACACAGTAAAGAAAGGGGTGAGGTTTTTTAGTACATATTGCTTTTAAAGAAAAGCCTAATATCAAATGTCAATGTAATTTAATATGGGAGCTAAGATCCATAGCCTTTTATGGTTTCCTGTTGCCAGTAAATCCTTATCCCAAGCCAAGTAACATAGGCACAAAATAGATTAATTGTCAGCATTGGTGCAGTTTGGAATTGCCTACTTCATCCAGCTCTTCCAAAACCCAGCAGAGAACCCGCAACCACCAGGAGTGGATTTGGTGATCAGCTAATAGAAAGGACGGGAGCCTTTACAACTTTGATCTTACACCTGTCCTCTGCCAAAGAGTCTGAAACATAAAGCAATGTACAAAGATATTTTGAGGAAGATCTTAATGTTTTTGAAATGCAATAGGCTAGAAAATAAATGCATGTGTTAAGGAGATGCGATGTTATGTTTTTTAAAACAAGAATTCTTCTATTGTTTAACACAAAAACACCTTATTTTTCACTAAACAGTCTAATACTCTGTTTGCTGACAGGAGACTCCTTCCTCCACATGATGACTGACAGACCTGGCTGTTGTTTGTTTGTGGCTTTGCCACGTACAACACATGGCTTCAAAGGTTGCCATGAAGCCAAAGGAAGAAAAAGCATGGATGATGATGCACAATTGGCTCTTACGGGTGTGGTCTAGAGGTGTTATTTTTATAAGGGATTTTCTCAAACCCTTGGCTAATATGATACACCTAAATGCAAAAGAGGCTGATAAATGTGTGGCCAAAACAGCGTGAATTTGGTGATCAGCTGTCAGTCTGTCCTTAAGGGCAATAAAACAGTATTTTAAAACCATCAGTATAGTTTTTAACCCCTTTTTAGACATAAACTCTTTTTTGAATTAATAGAAAACATTAAAGGGCATTTTGTTTTTGCAAAAGAAAAGCCAAATTGCTAGCTTTCCTAGAATAATTCAAGCTAAACTACTCTGCACTATAATTTAAAAGTTTGTTTTAATTGTGGATTATCTGCATTTCTACAGTTTATTAAGATTTTGAGTGAAGGTGAACAAGAGCCTGGGAGTAGAAAATAATATTTTCCTTCATCACTGCAGTGATCAGGAGAAGATGAAGGTAGAAGTCCAGTTCAAAACATCACTATTGGGGGAGATAAACTGGCCCTTGCCATCTGACAGCAGGAGAATGGACAATAAGGCAAGAGAGAGCCAAAAAGATTCACCCTGTAAAGACTCATCATTTTCGGGATTCAAGAGAATTTATGGCCTCTGTCTGCTGAGTTGTAATTTCTCCCTGCTATCTCCAAACTTTTATTAAAGTTTGGTTCAGAGTTACAGCTTGAACTAAGAGGAGTTTTGTAGAATTAAGAGAAAAATCGGCTCTGTTTGGAGCAAAGAATTATAGACAGACCGAGGCTGGTCTGAGAAGCAAGTAAGTAGCTTATCTGCAGATCCCTTTTGCAAGGTTAGAAGTTTGTGGTCCAGGAATATTTAGAACTGAAGCCCAATTAAAATCCTGTTTTCTGTAGTAATGCATTCTTAAAAATATTTTTCTTGTTTATAAAAACGTATTTATTCTCTGATAGTGTAATATCTAGAGTACATCAAGGTTAATAATGCTGATTCCAGCACTATTATTGGAGTTAATGTTTCCCATGAGATTGGGCAATGCACTTTATGGCTCTGATTATGTTTCTGGAAATCCTATCTAATAAAAGAGTAATATGCAAATTGACCATACCTCCACTATACCCACCAGCCACGCCCACCAGCCATGTCCACCAGCCAATCAGAGTGAATATGCAAATTAACCCAACAAAGATGTCTACAGCCACAGAGAGAGCAGGAGAAAGGCTTGGGTTGCCCTTAGTGATGGAGGAAGCCAAGCTTTCTGCCAACCCTGGCCTGTGTTTAAGGCAACAAAGTTTCAATGGCTATGTAAACAGAAGGCTTGGCTCTGCTTCAGGCTACAAAGTTTTAATTGTAGAAGATAAATAAATCCCATATAACAGGGCATCAGCTTGGGTCACCAGGTGGCTTGGCCGGCCTGCAATCCACCACAGGCTCCTTGCCCAGGCCACCCAATTCCCCAAGGGAACACCCACCCTGATCCAGGACACCCTTCAGGGAAAACCAGCTGGCCCCCACCATGCAGCAGACCTCTATACTATCTAATAAAAAAATAATATGCAGATTGACCATCACTCCAACACACAAGATGACTGCCCCCTTGTGGACACAAGTTGGACACCACAAGAAGGCCAGCTGGAGATGGCTGTTGGCAGGGACCAGGCCTGCAAGGGAGGGCAGTTGTGGGGGGGGGGCAGTTCAAGACTGCAGGGGAGGAAAGTTAGGGGTGACCAGACTAGCAGAGGAGGAAGTTGGGTGTGACCAGGACTTCAGGGAAGGGCAGTTGGGGGGGTAGTGACGCAGGCCTGCAGGGGAGGGTAGTTAGAGGTGACCAGGCCCGCAAGGAAAGGTAGTTAGCAGTGACCAAGCCCACAGGGAAAGGCAGTTAGGGGCAAATAGGCTGGCAGGGGAGTGGTATGGGGTAATGGGGCTGACAGGCAGAAGTGATTAGGGGCAATCAGGAAGGCAGGCAGGTGAGCAGTTGGGAGCCAGTAGTACTGGATTGTGAAAGGGATGTCTGACTACCCATTTAGGCTTGATCCAGGTAGGCGACCAGGTAGGATCAGGCCTAAATGCACAGTCAGGCATCTTTCAAGGGGTCCCAGATTGGAGAGGGAGCAGGCTGGGATGAAGGACACCCCGCATGCACAAATTTCATGCTCTGGGCCTCTAGTACTGTAATAACGACTAATTTATACTTTATTTTTCTGGTAATGAATGGTAAATGATTACTCTTTGGAAGTTATAAAGTACTATACAAATCTAAAGAATACACATTTATGCTGCAAGTCACAAATGTTCCTATATAATGATATTTTATTATCTAATACAAAGGTAACTTTTATATTTTCTGTACATTTAATTAGACAGTTTATCTACCCCTGCATCATGGAAATCAGTAACAACTTTTTCATGTTGAACGAAAGAAAATTTGGCCTGGAAATATTTTTATTTTTTTTTTATTAATTAGTTCAGATAAGTAAAAGTTTGCTAACTCTGCTGGAAAGAATACATCTCTACTGAATCACAAGGCTACATAGTAGAGGTGTTAATCTGAATTGCATCCAGCCTGTTTGAAAGGTTAAAGTCTGCTCAAAGCCATGAAAATAATTTAAATTAAAAAATGTAACTTGCTCTTGCCATGTTACTCTGTCTGCTTTAAAAATGAAAGTACAAATGTTCATTTACAAATGTTATTGAGTTATCAAAACTCAATGCAAAAATATGATATTTAGGTAGAAAAGGTCAGATAAGAAAAAACAAGAGTCTCAAAAACTTGAAATGTCAAGATCCTGGGGAAAACTACAAAATAATTTTTAAGCTTACTATTTGATTGAATGGAATTATTTCTTATGAAATATAAGGGAAATGCAACATGGCACACTTTGATACAGCTGTTATTAATAGGTGTGAGTGATAAGTTCTTTCTAGACAGTAGTATTTGCCAGGCATGGTATTGGAGGGTGTGTTTAAAGGTACAAATTTAAGTAGTAAAGGCTACTTCTAGAGAACCATGGGATTTTGAGGGGAGTAATTTGACATCTCTGCAATTTTCAATATGAAGATAATTCTATGAACAAGCATAAAATATACCGAGAACTTTATATCGTTCTTCCTTTAAATGTAAAACTAACTGCAGTAAAAAGGATTAGTTCAGCTACATAAACATGTATTTTTTTTAGGTGAAGCATAAAAAACAAATAGAAAGTCCAATATAATAATCTTGCAAAAAAAAACACACACACAAATATTCATCTGATTTATAGACAATTTTATTAGTAAATTAAAGCCATTAATTGGGTGGCACTAATGGATAAACTTTATTTCTACAACTTTGTAACTTCAGAAATTGTGATTTCTTCTGTCCTACTTTGAATGATGCCTCTCTGACCCTCTTGAAATTCACAATCTCTTCTTTGGGGATTGTAGGGTATCCAGAATTCAGTATTTTGATTTTAGAATATTTATGGACCCTGGATAGCATCAAAGTTTACTGAAAAAGGAGAAAGCAAATGAGAAGATAATGTGGCAGGAATTAATTTTGGCTCTTTTATTGGAAAGAGCTTTCAGGTTAAGGGGTAAATATAGTGGAGGGGAAAGGAACATAGTTTATCCCATGTGAGGGTATTATCCATATTCATTTATGAGGTATGGTATATAGAACATCAGATCAACCATAAATGCTGTCTGCAGTTTTACAGAACTCCTTTCCTTGTGTTAAGGGAAGCAAAGGCTTTAACATGTAACTTATAAATTATTGATCTTTCTGCCTTAGTGCATAATCTGTATCATTTCCCAAGCAGACACTCAGATACTGTGGAGGAGCCGAAAAAAAAAATATTGGATGATTTAAAGGAAAATTGAGGATACAGAATTAGAACAGGGACAAAATTCTACCTAAAGAAAATAAAAGTACGCCTGATTCTCAATGGCTTCTAGAGGTATCAGTAAACAAAGTTGGCTTAAACACAAATTTTTCTAGGTTTAGCAAGTTTACTTTAATCTTTCCCTTTTATTTCAAGGGATAGTAATCAAACAGAAATCCAAAAATATTGGATTTAAAGGACTGGAAGGATGCCTTTCTGATTGACAATATTATATACAGAACTCAAATTCTTTGTCTCACCTTTTTTGAGAATGCCAGCGTGTTTGAAATAGTAAGTCTCTAGGGGTGCAAAGAAATCTCACACCACACAGCCTTTTGTTACAAGAGTTGTAGAATATAGGTGGGATATTTTTAAAAAGAAAGAAAAAGATGATGTCCTTTGCAGGAACATATTCTCACCTCTTGGAACAGTCCCATCCTTGTCCACTAACTTCACTATTCTCCTTTTGATAATCCCACTACTTAATTTTTTTAAAATCCCTTGACTGGGATTTTATTATTCTATCACTTCTTTTAGGAAATTTATTTAATTTTCTTTTTTTCCAGCCTAGACAGTGGGTTTTTCCCGGATTTTTCTCAGTTTTCCCAATAGAGTGTGAACTCCATAAGAGCAATTACTATATTTTAGTCACATATGCTAAATACCAGAAATTGTGGCTGGTATGATAAATGTATACTTAAAATTAGATATATAAATATGAGAATTAATGAATATGTTTTGCAGTTCCTCTCTTTACAAATTTCCTTTATTTATCAATATCTAATTCTGATTTTATCCAAAGATAATTTTATTTTTTGGCACTTTATATATATCTTTACCATCATATTGATTCTATTTCATGATGATGTCAATTGACTGTATTCCCAGTGACTTTGAGATATTAATGGGTTTTCATCTTTCTTTCTCCCACAGGTACTTTAGTGATAGCACTTAGTAGGCATTCCAGATGTGCTTAAAAAAGAGTAAGGATGAGTAGCACAATATGAAATATGAAAATAATCCATGCAAAAGAGTTGTTTTCTAATTGATGATTTCTTATACAGTTTGCTTAGAAATCAGAATTCACAGCTAATAAGCTCAGAAGAATGTTGTATTTGAGGAGAACTTTCAGATATGTTAAAATATTCTGGTATGGCCCTAGCCAGTTTGGTGCAGTAAGTACCGGTCCATGGATTAGAGTCCTGGGTTCAATTCCAGTCAATGGCAGTACTTCAGTTGCATGCTTGATCTCAGGCCCTGTTAGGTCACGTGCCAGAGGCCACCAATCCGTCTCTCTCTCTCTCTCTCTCTCTCTCTCTCTCTCTCTCTCTCTCTCTCTCTCTCTCCCGTTCGCTCTCTAAAAATCAAGGAGAAAATATCCTCTGGTAAGAATTAATAACAAAAGAATATTCTGGTATGATGGTGAACTTACCTACTTGTATATGTGATTTTATTTTTTGCTTTATGCCTTTTAAATTCATGATATTAGCCATATACTAAATGAGAATCATTATATCTTTGCATTGCAAAAAAAAAAAATCATCATCATGTCCTCACCCCCAATATGGAGTCAATTTCTACTCAGTAAAACAGAAACTACAGGAATTGATTCAGAGATCATTTAAAACCAATAATGAGATTATGGGGATGTTGAGGCAGCCTATGAATTGGCAATAGAAAAAAGTCATTGCCATGCTTAGCCTGGAAGGGGATGAAGGCAGGACCTGAAACCACGTGAGTCAGGAGCCAGCGTGAATCTGTGCAGCCAGAGGTTCAAGGACAGGAAGAAGGTTCTATTGGGGGACACACAGCCAATGCACAGAGAGAGAGGGGTCAAAACATCCCAATTCTTTCCTTTCTGTCCACCTTGGTCTCTTGGAGATGCCAACCTTTGATCAGATGACAGAGCCTGAATGGGTCAGAACCGCAGATCAATTAGTGGGCACAGCCAGGGAGAGTGAGAAATGGATCCAAAGCAACTCCTCCTTATTTCTACCATGAAAGATAAAGCATATTTTATTAATATTAAAAGCATTATTTTGGTAAAATCTTTATTTGGCATACAATTTTCATCATTTTACTATCAGCTAATTTTTATTCTTAATTTAAATGTAGATTTTGGCAAATGGTACATCATGGGATTTTTCTTTCTTACACTTTCTCTGAAATCATTTTCCGTACCTGAAGCATTTTTTTTACAATATTTACATTTATTTATACCATCATATATGCTTTCCATGTACAATGCTTTTCTGTGCATTTATTGTCTCTGATTCTGCTTTCTTTATAATAAATGATTTTAACATTCCTCAACTGCATTCTGAGTTATATATGCTATACATTTACTGGTTGAAATAGAACATTTTAAATGTACAAAATGTAGATGCACATTGACCATTTAATATTTGCCTCTCTGCTAATGACAAAACTAAAACCATTTATCTTTTAATGATTGCCTCCTAAAGATGCATGAAACTTAGTTCAAGTTACAGACTTTCCATTGATGACTGTTTTCTTTTTAAATATATTTTATTGATTTTATTTTATGTTTACGGAGAGGAAGGGAGAGGGATAGAGAGTTAGAAACATTGATCAGCTGCCTCCTGCACTCTTCCCACTGAGGATGTGCCTGCAACCAAGGTACATGCCCTTGAATCAGAATGGAACCTGGGACCCTTCAGTTCGCAAGCCAACACTCTATCCACTGAGCCAAAAGGGTTAGGGCTCCATTGATGACTATTTTGTATCAGACTTTATTCCCCCAATATGGGGAACTAAATAGGACAATTTTTTAAAAAAGGAGTTGAATAGCCTCTAGTATTTTAAATCACCGGGGAGGGAACAGTGGTCCATTCCTATCATTATCGTGTAAATATCCATTTGTGCTTTAACTGGCATGAAATCACAGAACAGCACATTTCACTTAAGCCAGAATCTGCTGGGATTTTCACGTGACAACCCTCTAGTAAGAATTATGAGTCCACTGGAGTGAGCTATTAAGTAAAGTTAATCTTTCTAGGTAATTGTAATTGTTGCTCTGATTGTGTCTCAGAATAGGTAATAAGGAATAATTTGGGGATTATGAGTATTGTCATTTTTTATACTGGTGGTGGTAAAGATAGTCTACCACTAGGTAAATTATCTTTCTCAGTTGTGCCTTTCATCTACCAATGGGATACACAATTATTCTAGAAAGGAAATGCTATAAGGTAATTTCATGTAAAATCACCTAATCTGGACATAATTTACTTTGGAGATAGTATTTACATAATGGAGGGATGTTTTGGTAAAAAATGCACCTTTTCATTTTCAAGACATTTGGCTTCAGGTACACAAAAAAAGCTTAGAAAAAAAGATTTACAAGCAATCAGGTTATACTTTGACATTGGGAGTTTAAAAATAAGGTGTTTACAAGGCAGCAACTTGGTTCTTAAAGAAGTGGTAAAGATAATTTCATTAAGTATAAATTAGTATTTATTTACATATGTATTAAATGATAAAGAATTAGTATAGATGTGTGAGCCAAGAATACTGTAAGAACTCATTTAATTTGCCTTTAAAGATGTATTAAAATATAAAAATAAGTGTATAGCAGTTATATTTAAAAATTGTTATGCTAATTTTATATGGCAAGTCCGTATTTTAATAGTTATTTTTATTTTTAATAGTTAGTGGTTTATAAAGCATTTTAGTAAGTTATATCATCAACAAGGTACATCTGGAAGAAAATAATAAATTAGAGACTACACAGATGGTAGCTATAATCTTCACTTATCATGCTCTGACATGTGGCAGAAGGTTAGACATCTGATATATTTAATAAAGAAATGCATGTATTTTCATAACAATAGTATGAACCCCTGTCATCTATCAACCATTATTTTCCTTCAGTGTCAATGTTTGTTCTAAGAATAACTGAGAATAAAGGAGCTTATAATTTATTGCCCCTTCAATTTTTTATTTCTATTTTTCTCTTTTTAGTACAGAACTAGGGTCAGGCTATCAGAGGCCATTTCCATAGCAGTGACCTGAAATGGACTTTCAAGTTTAAAGATGTGGCTAGCAATGTCCCATTAGATAGTAGTAAGATCCCCACCTCACACCTTTGCTCTGGCCTTTGAACTGAAGAAGCAGCCCTTCTCAGGAACCCTACCAGTCTTGTGGAAGAAGGAAAATGTGTGAAGCTTTTGTTGGTTTTCTAGAACTTCCACCCAGAATTGGCACCTATCATTTCCTCTCAAGTTTTCTCACCTAAGCAAACATAATGATACCAACTACCACAGAGAGTGTTTTGTGGTTGTTGCTGTTTTCTGCACAGTTTTTACAAGTGTAAAATAAATTCCTTTTGTTATCAATATAAAGTGACTAGAAATTTTTTTATAAGTCCTAATTTCTAGTTTCAGCATAAACTATAATAATGTGAGTTTAAATCAAAATGGTCTAGGCAGGATAATTTTAAATTGCTTAAAGGTCAATCAACAAATATCTGAGGAATAAATACATTCATAAATAACAAGCCAATTACATTTTTTAGGAGATCATACACAAACACAAAGAAGTTCCATTTGTCTTCAGTCCATAGTTTTGCTCTCTGTTCCCTCTCTTTTTCTCCGCCACTTACTCACACACATGCTCTATTTATGGGTGCATTCTAAATAGAATTAGATTCATAAAAAATGTAAGAACATTGTGCATATACAAAAAATCATTATTTTCAATATTCCCAAGACTATTAATTATATGCCTGTTATAATAAAACCAAAGTATTTTTGATTTTTAATTAATTTCTAAGTTATATTAATTTTCAGATATTTAATATTTTGGTAGCTTCTGCAAGTTAAATGAAAGCTCTAATTGCTTCATAAGTTTTCACTATCCTGTCATGTTCAGGGAATGTTGTTCCTGAGCTTACATTCTGTAATCATAAATATATAATGCTATCTTTTTCCTTAAGGACTATGAAAGGAATTCCATAGTAATCATCTATAATGATCAAAGCATAATATGCTAATTAGACCTGAAGTCCATCTGGACAAAGCTGGGTACCAGCTGCCTACCAGTGGCCTGAGGGAAGCCTGGGTCCTGGGTGCCATTAGGAAGCTGGTGCTGGGGGAAGGAGGGTCTCTTGCACGAATTTTGTGCATCAGGACACTAGTGTTTTATAAAGATAAGTATTATACTATGAAATGAGTATGTATAACCAATGATGATTTATTGAAGTTAAACATGTAGAAACAATTATATCACTTTTCTCCTGGTTTGTTCCAAGCTCCCTTCTGGGTATATTCTCCTGAGGTTTAAGACCCCCAGGTCTCTAGATCTTCCCTCTCCGGATCTTCTCTCCATCAGCTAATGACATAGTCCCTGTCCACAACTTACTTTAACTTAATTTTGTTTTCTTCTTTTAAATTGCTTTCACAGAGTACATTGTTAGGAAATAATTTATATCCATATTAAAGATTATTCATAATCTATTATGAGTTATGATATGTGAGTAATAGAGTAGAAACTGGCAGGATCTGGACTTTAAGTTTTCATGATCATGGACAAAAGCTATGAGCTTAAGGCTCAGCCACAATGCCAAGGATTGCAGACCATTTTATGGGTAAATGGCAAAAGTGGAGACGATAAAGAGTTATTCAGTTGCTAATCAAATGTAATCATTAATGACCATTAATATAAAAATAGGAGTACAATTCTCGCTCAGACCTAACATTCACTAGCTATATTACTAAGCGTTTGGAGAGGAAATGTAGATGAGAAGTATGAGCTCTAAAGCCAGGCAGTATGGATTTGTATCTTGAACTAACAAGTTTTGTGACTGCGGGAAAGTTGTTGAATCTTTCTGTGTCTCAACTTTTTCAACTGTAAAATTAACATAAGTGTAGTGCCTGTCTCACAGGTTGTTGTGAGGATTAAATAAGTGAATGTAGGTAAAGCTCTTGGAAGTTCCTGACATAAGATGTGCTCCATTGGAGTGTTTTAGTTACTATTATTGCTTTGTTACTATTTGAGGAAAGAAGTATACCATGCAAAATGAGTGTTTTTCATAAAATCCTATGAAACATTACTTAGCCAACTTTTTGAAGGACAAAATAATTTAAACACTCATAATGCCTTAGTAACATTACATACAATTCAAAGATTATTGATTTATGCCAGCATCAGTAGATCCATTGACTAATATTGTTTGAAATATACAGAACAGCAATAAAACTACATCTTTTTAAAATATTTTATAGCTTAGTTTCCATTAATTCAGTCTGGCCTGCACCCTAATTATTTCAAATTACAACGCTGCATTATACAAGTTACACAGTGTGTACATACAGTGTACTCCCATACTGTTTCAACTAACAAGTACAAAGTGTATAACTTAAAACGTTCAATTTTTTAGTAGCTAAATGCAGTCACAAATATATAATTATCTCCATTGTAAAATCACTGGCCTAGCAGATGAAATAAGCATATATTGAGAACACTTCTTGTCACGTTAAAAGTGGGCATGTTACCTTACAAGGGATGACTTCTTGGTATTACTAATTTTAATATATTAATCAAAATGTATTAATACTAAATTTTAAAATATGAAACCAATATCTATTCTCTGTGTCATGAAGTTGTCCTGTTTTAAATCTATTAAATAAAATTATGTGACACTGAGCTCAATTAATCACACCTACCCAGCAGTAGAAAATTAGACATATAAACGGAATATTGATTTTCAAGAAGGCTGTTGACTTAAAACTGTAATAGAATTTGCCACAGGTATGTTTTGTCAGCAATGGTAGGATAATTATCAGTAATAAACCCAGGGCTTAAAGTTAATTAAATCTATTACAGAAGGGTGTTTCACCAAAATGTTACCCAGCACTTAAAACCCATTTTAAAAGAGTAAATCATAGTCTCCTTTATACACCTGTGTGTGGGGGTAAAAAACAAGTGCATCAAGACACTGACAACCAATAAGAGCTTTCCTGTAATGACTGCTCTTAGATTTTTTTCCGTCTTACTATAGCCAGGCCAACATCAGTAGCTTGTTATTAAGTATTGGGATCTCTGCTGGACACATTTCTTTTATTTTATATAATTTGTTCTCCATGTCAAACATAAAGGTAATGTTAAATTTTCCTTTTTTTTTATTCTTCTGTTTCAAGGTAAACATGTCCATTAATTCACTATCATTTTTCTTATTTTAATTTTATTTGTCTTGTAATAAATATATGCTGGAAATTGAAAAAGATCTTAGAAAAACACATTTAATTGCTTAATTTATTTTACTCTGTGGCATATGCACATTATGTTGCTTACCTTTTACTTTCTGGGGCTAAATCACAGTTGCTCCAATTCATTAATATATACTCTGCCAGTACAAATCACTGTATAATAACTTTAAGAAAATAAACATTGAAAAAGAGATATTTAATAATATAATAGCTCATTTTTAAAAGGAATTCCTCCAGTAGTAGAGGAAATTAGGATTTCCTCTAATATGTCTTGAGTGTTAGCTTTGTGTTTCTTTTCTTTTTAAAAAAATATACTTTATTGATTTTTTTACAGAGAGGAAGGGGAGAGATAGAGAGTTAGAAACATCAGATCAGCTGCCTCCTGCACACTCCCAACTGGGGATGTGACTGCAGCCAAGGCACATGCCATTGACTGGAATCAAACCTGGGACCCTTCAGTCTGCAGGCCGATTATCTATCCACTGAGCAAAACTGGTAAGGGCTAGCCTTGTGTTTGTTTTTGTTTGTTTGTTTGTTTTTGTTTTTTGTTTTTTGTTTGTTTTTTTTACCACATACTAAAATAATGTATCTGCTAATTTTTAAAATAATAAGCAGATACTTTTTGCTTCACTGTTACAGTTCAACAATTCCCACAGGAGGATGTCTCTCTCTAATGCTTTTATTTAGGAATCACAAGTGGGTTGAGCTATGTGCCAGGCACCTCTTGCACCATGGGCATGCCCGTGGTTACTGTGTATACCTGTGCCGCTTACCTACTACAGCATATCTCCAAAAGACACCACTAACATTCTGAGTATTGAATGACACAGAGATATTCATGCACAGAAACCTATAGTTACTTATTTTTTTATTTCCACACATTTTTAGCTTTGTAATTTGAATTAGTAATTTTTCATTATTTATAGATACTATATTTTTGAATTTATTTCTTAATATATATATATAGTGTTCACTCTGATGATTTGATATATGCATACATTTTGAGATACCTGCCAAAACCAAGATAATGAACATTTTTATCACCTCATATTTATTGGTCTGTGTGCTTATGGTGAAATCACTTGGGATCTGCCTTCTTATAAATTTTGAGTATGCAGCACAACAATGCTACATCTAGTCACTGTGCTAAACATTACCATCTCCAGAGCTTTTTCTTCTTGTGTAACTAAAACTGTAATATTTTACCATCTTCCGATCTCCCCTCATCCTGGGCTCTGGTAACCACTGTTTTACTCTCATAAACATTGGGTTTAACCCCCAAATCCATACTCACAGTGTGCTTTTCACCTTACATTGTATGCCATGTTTTTTGCATTTTTCTCCTTTTTTCTGGTGATTTTGCCGTTTAAACTGACCCCCAAATTTAGTGTAGGAGATAGCTAATTGATATTTTACTCTTTCCCTCTCCCTTTCTCTCAAACAAATCTTTTTTAAAGAAATGAATTTTGAACTTTACCTTGCCCTATACAAATATCATTCTTAATGGATCATAGATTGAATTTTAAAATATAAAATTATAAAACTTTTCTGAGGAAATCAAGAGGACAATTATGTCCCTGACCTTGAGTTAGCAAAGAGTTTTTAGATATGCTACCAAACACATGTTCCATAAAAGAATAAAATGGTAAATAGGATTTTATCAAAATTAAAAATGTTTTCTATGCCAAGGGAACCATTAAGAGGATTTCAGGAAACAATATGCTAAAGTAAAATATGTTAAAATTAGATATCAAAGTGATAATTTTATCTAAAATATATAAAGAATTCACAAAACTCATCAATAAGAAAACAACTCAATCTAAATATGTGTAAAAATACTTCAACAAAGCTGATTTACAGCAAGTCAAATAAGCATACAATCAAATGCTCAACATCATTAGCCATTAGTCATTTTCCTCAAGAAAATGAAAATTTATGCTGTTTCCAAATCTTAGCTGCACTAAGTTGTATAATTAAAAAATTATAACATCATTAGAGGAAGAATTTGCATTATTGACTGATAAGGTGTGGAGCATCATTAGAATACATTGTTGCTAGTAACACAAAATGGCACAATCCATAATAATAAAAGTATAATATAAAGTAATTAGACCAGATAGCTGAACAACCTTCTTGACAACTTTATGGACGAAGCTGCCATGGTGGAGGTGGCCACTGCAGTGGGTAGGGCCTGAGGCAGAGGCACTTAGGGGTGATCAGGCAGGCAGGCAAGCAATTAGCAACAATCAGGCAGGCATGCAGAGTGGTTAGGGGTAGTCAGACAGGTAGGCAGTTAGGAGCCAGTGGTTCTGAATTGTCAAAGGAATGTCCAACTACCAGTTTAGATTGGGCCTAAACTAGCAGTTGGACATCCTCCTAGGGGTCCTGGACTGCAAGAGGGGTGCAGTCCAGGCTGGGAGACAACCCCCCTTCCCTCGTGCACAAATTTCATGCACCAGGCCTCTAGTTTCTTATAAAATTGATAATATATATGCCATAAAATTTAGCAATGCTACCCCTAGTTTATTACCTTAAGAAAATGAAAAATTATGCTCACTTAAAAACTTGTCTGCAAATGTTTATACAGCTTTATTCATAATTGCTGAAAAATGGAATCAACCACTCTATCCATTCTAATGAGACATATACTCATATATTTATATGGTGAAATGCTACACATTTAATAAAATGAAACAAACTGTAGGTAGACACAACTTGGATGAATCTCAAAAGCTTAATTCTCCATGAAAGATTCAAATCTCAAACAGTTACAGTTACTTACTCTATTAAGACATTGGTACTATATCCTAAAAATGGCAAAACCATAAGGGAAAAAAAACATATTAGAGGTCTCCACGTGTTGTGGGGAGAGGGTCTGACTATAATGGAGCCACATGAGGGTCTTTACAGGGAACACCAAAGTTTTCTGTGTCCTAATAGTGGTTGCTGTTACACAAATTAGTAGATGAGCTAAAACTCATTGATTGTACATTAAAGAAACAAAGCTATATTTACTGTATACCAATTAAAAAATTTTCTAAAGAATAAAAAAGGAACTTTCACAGCAGAAAGTTAAAAAATAACCTTTAAGGTGCTATTTTTTTAAATGTATCTTTATTGTTGAAAGTATTATAGATGTCTCCTTTGTTGTTTTATTTATTTTTTTCTCCCTTGGATTCCAACTCCTTCACCACACCTTTGTCTGAGTCCACTGTCTATGCACTTAAGTTTCACAGTTAATCACTCCTCACCCAACCACTCACCTCAGACTTCCCTCTAAAATGTATCACTCTGTTCCATGCTTCTATACCTCTGGATCTATTTTGTTCAGCAATTTATTATGTTCATTAGATTCCACATATAAGTGAGATCATGTGATACCTACCTTTCTCTGACTGGCTATTTTGCTTAATATATTACTCTCCAGGTCCATCCAAGCTGTTGCCAATGGTAAGAGTTCTTTCTTTTTTTACAGCAGCATAGTATTCCATTTGTGTAAATGTACCACAGCTTTTTTATCCACTAATTGGCTGATGGGCACTTGTGCTGTTTCCAAATCTTAGCTGCATACATTGTACCAAATAAATCAGGCAAATGCTTACTATTTTGGTCAATAGATTTTCATGAGAGAGAAGACAGAAAAATAAATAAAAATCCTATTAATAAAGTTTGTTTTAAATAGTTATCTGTTGTAAACAAAACAATCCTATCTAATAAAAGGGTAATATGCAAATTGACCATCACTCCAACACAAAATGGCCTTCCCATGTGGACACAAGATGGCCACCCCTAGATGGACAGCAGGGGATAGCAATTTTTGGTGATCAGGTTAGCAGGGGAGGGCAGCTGGGAGGAACCAGGCCTGAAAGGGAGGGCAGTTGGGGGGTACCAGGCCTGAAGGGGAGGATAGTTGGGGGGAATCAGGCATGCAGGGGAGGGCAGTTGGAGGAGATTATGCCTGCCCTGGGAAGACAGTTACGGGGACTAAACCTACAGGGGAGGGCAATTAGGAGCAAGCAGGCCTGCAAGGAGGGCAGTGGTGAGGACCAGGCCTGCAGGGGAGGACAGTTGAGATAACCGTGCCTGCAAGGGAAAGCAGTTGGTGGGGACCAGGCCAGCAAGGAGGGCAGTTAGGGGCAATTGGGCTGGTAGGGGAGCAGTTAGGCATTGATCAGGCTGGCAGGGGAGTGGTTAGGGGGTAATCAAGCTGGCAGGCAGAAGCATTTAGGAGCAATCAGGCAGATAGGCAGGCAAACAGTTGGGAGCCAGCAGTCTTGGATTGTGAGAGGGATGCCCAACTGCCCGTTTAGGCCTGATCCCAGTGGGATTGGGTATGACTGACTGCCTAATGGGAACGAGCCTAAACGGGCAGTTGGGCATCTCTTGAGGAGTCCCAGATTGGAGAAGGTACAGGCTGGGCTGAGGAACATCCCTCACCCCCCCTCCCCCATGCACAAATTTCATGCATCAGGCTTCTAGTCTAAAATAAATACAATAAGGAGTTATTGGCAAAATATGGTACAAATAAGGTGGCCAAGAAGGCCTATATGCCAAGAAAGACACAATATGGAGGGGTTAGAGAAAAAAAAAATTAGGCATATAGGATAGTGCAAAATCTAAGTATAAAGAATTCAAAAAATTAGCTAATAGAAAATATAAAAAATTAGTAAATGGGAAAGTTGCTTTAAGGAGTTTGCTTTAGGAAAAATAAACCAGCAGTTTACTAGAAAGACAAAATAATACATAAATATCCTAAAATGAGGAAGATTGGGCAGTTTCTTTATTCCAAATTATAAAATCAGTAATCCTGAAAGAAAGGGAAGGATTATTTGAATGCTGAGGATGTATTATGATAATTCAGCAGCAGTTTCTGCATTTTCTTTTTCTATTTTTTCTCTTATTTCTATTATCCATGGTTAAGGTGAGTTAGAAAATTCTCTAGGGCAACAATTTTCAACCAGTGTGCCACAGCAGGCACACTGGAGTAGCACAAGAATTTTAAAACCTGCAATAACCTGACTATTTTGTCAGGGACACTGACCTCTTTTTTCTTAGATTGTCAAATAAAAAAAAAGTGACAATAGCCAACACAACAGTAGTCAATGTGGTAAGAATGAATCAAAACTATACCTATTTTTTTGGTCAGATGGGCAAAAAATATTTATTTTGGTATGCTGCAGAATTTTAGTAATAAATTTATGTGTGTCACAAGATGGAAAAGGTTGAAAAAAGCTGAATCTCAGAGAAAGGCAGGACCGGGTAGGTGGGTGAGAAGAGATCAATGGAAGGACCTTTATGCATATATGCATAACCCATGGACATAGACAATAGGGAGGTGGAGGCCTGCAGCAGAGTGGAGGGAAGGGGCAGGAGCAGGCTATAAAGGATCAATGGGAGAAAAAGGTAACACATAATACTTTCAACAATAAGGTTAAAAAAAAAAGAAAATTTCTGCTTTAGGACTTCTCTGTCTTCTTTGGCCCTTTCTAAGAAAACTTTCACCACTTTTCATGAAGTGATAGTTGTAATTATGTGTTTCTTATTTGCAGAAGTCTTTATATTTTATCTATCCCACTATTTAAAACTGTATGCTTAAGATCTTAGAAAAAATAAATATCCATGGCTCAGCTTGCACAGATCTATGAAGTTATTTTTTAATGAGTTATCACTATAGAAATTGAATGAATGAGCATTAAAAAGCTACATTGTGTGATATTTTCTTTAATGGAATTTCACTTCAGGACTAATGGTCTGAATTTTACCATTTATATTGATCCTAACAGGTGTCGGTAAGAAAATTAAGGCAAGACATTACACATTACATTGAACTCAACCTGGTTCATTTTTTCTGGTTTAATTTTTTTCAAGCCTTTTGCATTTTTATGATTCATCTGTTGTTTTTTCACTTAGACTTGAAGACATCTGGAAAACTGCTTTACAGACAAGCAACTAGATTTTAAGTTACAGGAAAATAGGAGGAGAAGAGAAGACAATAGTAGGGCTCTAGTTAGCTAAGTTTTAAAACTTTTAGCAGAGAATTATCAAGGCTGATTTCCCTGATGGATTGAAAAGGGTGAGGAATCTTTTAACTATTTTCAGATATTATCCTATCTAATAAAAGAGTAATTTGCAAATTGATCATCACTCCAACACACAAGATGGCCACCCCATGTGATCAAAGATGGCCACACCTATGTGGACACAAGATGGCTGCCACAAGATGACTGGCAGGGGAGAGCAGTTGTGGGTAATAAGGCCAGCAGGGGAGGGCATCCAGGGGAGACCAGGCCTGCAAGGGAGAGCAGTTGGGGGGAACTAAGTCAGCAGGGTAGGGCAGTTAGGGGTAACTGGGTCAGCAGAGGAGGAAAATTGGGAGCAACCAGACCTGTAGGAGAAGGCAGTTGGGGGGAGCAGACTTGAAGAGGAGGGCAGTTGGGGGCAACCAGGCCTGCAGGGGAGGGCAGTTATAGGTTATAAAGCCTTAAGTGGAAGGCAGTTGGGTGGGACCAGACCTACAGGAGAGGGCAATTGAAGGTGACCAGGCCTATAAAGGTAGGACAGTTAGGGGTGACAGAGCTGGCAGGGAAAGGTAGTTAGGGGCAACCAGGCCTGGAGGGAATGGCATTTTCAGGGGACCAGACCACAGGGGAGGGCAGTTGGTGCAATTAGTCTGGCAGGGGGGAAGTTAGACATCAATCAGGCTGGCAGGGGAGTGGTTAGGGGGTTATCAGGCTGGCAGGCAGAAGGGCAATCAGACAGGTAGACAGGCACGTGATTAGGAGCTAGTAGTCCTGGATTGTGAAAGGGATGTCCAACTGACCATTTAGGCCCGATCCCACCAGAATCAGGGCTAAACAGGCAGTCGGACATCCATCAAGGGGTCCCAGATTGGAGATGGTGCAGGCTGGTCTGAAGGACACACTTCCCCACCCCCGTGCATGAATTTTGTGTACCAGGCCTATATTGTTTTAATAATGCTGAACTTCTTAGAAATAAATCACATAAAAATAAATAATTTCCGAAAAGAAATTTACAAAGAACAACCCTCCAAACCACATTTTTATATCATTATTTTAAAGTATATCTAAATAATGTCTTTAAAATGTAATTTTAAGAAAATAAAATTACTGAAAATAACACATTTCAGTAGATACTTTCAATATTTTTGGCTTATTCCTTTCATTGACCCCCCCCTTTTTTTTTACTTTAAAATGTTTCAATTAATAAACCTATGGAGAACCTAAGATTATCCAAACATACTACAATGTTAACTTTCAAAAATTTATAATTTATGCTTTCTTCAAATCTTTTAAGTATCCAGTACTAAATCTCAGGTATGCATTCTAACCAAGCTAATAAACTATACCACAGAAAACTGCTTATGTAACTAGAGGACAACAGTTTTCTCAAGGGCACATCAAAGAGAAAAATCCAAATATTTTCATGCAGAGTTTTGAAAATAATCTGAAGATAAAGTAATAGCTGCAGATATTTTTCAGTTTTTAAAATAAATTTTCTTTCATGTGAAATTTTCAAAAAAAATTGGCTTAAACTTCAAAAACTTTATTAAGCAGGCATAATGTTATTTATATTGCTGCTCTTTGTAATAATATGGTCAATATATTTTGAAGCTGCTTTAATTCTTATGTTTATTAAATGAAAAGATAGTCCATTTTGAAATAAAATTTATATCATTTTTATTAAGAACTATTCTTATTTAAAAACAACATATTTTTATATGTTGCAAACCAAAGTAATTCTTATTATAATGAACTTGGAAATCCAAATCTTCAGAAGCAATCTTTGAACCTATAGATATAGTTTTAACAAAATAGACAAAATTTATATTGTCATGGAGCATATGATATAGCGGTTAATATAATGTACAAGATATAGTTTTAAAAATGTCCTAACAAACCTTGATAAAGTGTATATAGAAGGAAATGGGTAGTGCTTAGGGACAATGCTGCAAAGGGGAAAGATTTTTGAGAAAGTGACATTTGTGGTTCAATCTGGACACTGAGTAGAAGTTAACCTTCATCAAAGCTGAAACAAGAAGTGGGTGGGAGAAGGGCATCCCAGGCAGAGAATACAGCATCTGGGAGGCCTCTGGGTCACGATGTATTGGAAGCTGGCAAGAATACTAGATGGCTGGAGTTTTCAGTGAGGGAGAAAGTTGAACCAAATGAAGCCACAAAGATGAGCATGGGGCCAAAAGCACATTTCTAGATCATATTAAGGTTAGTGAGTTGGCAGAATTTGATAATGGTTTCTCTATATTTAAGCAGTGGTGAGGGAAGTACTAAGATTTACTAGTAAACTAATACATCTGGTTTGAATAAAAATTTAGATGAGTGGAGATATCATTAGTGAAAATAGAAATCACTGCAGTGTGGAAGGAGCAAGAGATTAGGTTTGAACATATATTTGAAATATTTCTAAAAAGATGTTAAGAAGCATGATGAACTGATTTTTGGAGGTCATATGACTCTGAATGAGGAATATTATATTACTATTTGAAGCCATGGAAATGAGTGAGAAGACCTAGAGGAAAGAGTGTTGGATAATTAGCGTTTAGAACTGGAATTTTAGTAATTAGCCGTGGAGTGAAGATGCAAAAAAATGGACAAGTTTTTTGTAGATCATGTATACAATGGATGACTTTGCACACTAATACGTACCTTGTTTGGAACTGTTTATATATGCTTATTACCAAAGTAGATTTGAAAATTTTAAACACATAGTTATTGTTTTTCTTTAATAAAACCTTCCTAATAGATTCAAACTTTAAGTTTTCTTAATTCATTTGTTAAATGTGAAATGTTGGCAAGTTATTGATCATAATTGTCCCTTGGTTCCCACTTATATGCAATGGATATAATAATAATAACTGCCTAACAAGGTTGTCATGATGATTAAAAAATATTACATAAAAATATTCGACCTTTACATAAAAATATTCGACCTAGCGCAGATGATTTTGCACATGTTTGTGTGTAGTATTGTTAACATCATTCTGAAGCAAATCAAATGAAGTTATAATTAAAATATTTCTGAAACAATATCTGGTGGCAAATAAATGCATTTTTGTTTTTTCAATGCTGGATCAATGTTAACTGAGTTTAAAACAAAAATAAAAAGAGAAAATGTGTCAATGTCTTACACAATTTAAAACTTATCTGTTAAAAACTCTAGAAAGTAGTAAATCTTTTGAAAAGAGAACAAAGTTTTACATGTTTAAATTTATGCATATTTATATGACTAGTGTCCTGGTGCACAAATTTGTGAAAGCAAATCCATTAGAAAAAATATTGTAATGTCTCCATTTGCCCTTTCTCTATAATAGAAGTGTCAACCAAATTCACAATCAACAATGACAGATTGAAACACATGCATGTGATTGGCACCAGCGAGAGCTTTATATAAAGAGAGATAAACTTGTTTAATTAGACCTGCTTAATTAGACTTGCTTTTTGATTTAACTAAACTTTTTACAGCTCAGTGAAGCACCCCAACTTCACTTTCAGGTAATTGTCATCAATACAGCAGAAATATCAACACTAAGACTTTGTTATTGTAGATCATGCAGGGAGAACAAAGGGTAAACTATTTAAGTGCAGCAGTGTTTGACTATATTCTGCTCAGTGAGAAAACTTCAAGTCATTTTCAAGGTCTACCATTTCTTTCTTCTTTTCAGTCTGGTCAAGTTTCTAATCTTTCTAAGTCTCCTTTTTCCAACTAATGAAAAGAAAATAGGATTCCATCGAGTCTCCTACCTACTTACTCCAGGACTTCTGTGAAGATCAAATGAGATGAGGTAAGGAAAAATACTTCACAGATATTTGGTTAAAGTATGAAATGTTTCCACCTGACTATAAAGTAAATCATGTTCCTGGGCTGAAGAAATGCCAAGAAGGCTAGTTGTCGCTAGAAAGAGGAAGCCGGGCATTGCTAAGTGATGTCATTATCTGGTGCCCACAGCCAACGTTTCCAGGCTAGACTGGGCTGTGGCCACATTTTGCACCAGGGGTTCTCAGCAGTGCCAGCTGAAATTTGGTAGACTGTTGCTCTGGGGTGGTGGCTGGGTCTATGTCCCACTTGGGAAGAGCTGAATGCAGCTTTGTGGGCATCAAGTCCGCAGTGCTGTTTATTGTTAAATGGTTTGTCGCTAGGAGAGGAAGTTGGGTATTGCTAAGTAATGTCATTACCTGGAACCCACAGACACAATTTCCCGGCTTGGCAGGGCTGGGGGCCGCATTTTGTGCCATGGGGTCTCTGAAGCATCATTAAGATTTGGTGGGCTGTCTCTCCAGGGTGGTGGTCAGTCCTGTGTCCCACTTGGGGGAAACCAAATGGTGCTTTGCTGGCACCAGGTCCATGGTGCTATTTCTCTGCAAATGGCCAGTGCACATCACAGCAGCCTCTGACCGCAGTTGGTCAATGTATGTCATAGCGACCAGTTGGACAGTTGGACACTTAGCATATTTGCCTTTTCTAAATATAGATAATAGCATTACCTCTAATAATGTCATTAAAATTAAGTCTACAAAGTTCATTTTCAATCTACTATAAATCTCTGATTTAAAAAAGTAATTTCTATTTTTTTAAATATTTTAATGTGTGCATATATATACACACATAAACATCATATCAATGATTTAGTTCATTCTTATTTATTACAAAAAATGGACTTTCAGCATCACTTCTTGAGTTTGGAAATACTCTCAGCACTTATATAGAACAAAGTATCTTAGAATAGAATTACTAACTGTAATTTTAAAATGTTTAAGTTATAATGGAGCACAGCTACATGATGTGAATGCCAAATACAGCATAAGAAATGTCTTCATGTAATCATTAAGGCATATGAAATATGCATTTACAACTGTTTAAATATTTATTTTGAATATAATGTATGCCTTTTAGAATTCTACTTACATTTTATAAAGCATTGGATTGAAAGAGCAAAAATAAGTTTTTATAAAGAGTTTGTTTGAAATTCTTGGATTCAGAAAGTAAACTCGGACCAATTTTTAAAGTAACGTTTCAATCTTGTTCTAATTATGTTGATTGTGCTCAGGTACTGGCTACTGTAAAAGATAAGTTGTGATTCTAGTTATTGGCATTGTTTTCTCGGGAGTTTTGAATATGTCTAAGATTGCAGCAGTAATCAAAGTAGGAACAGTTATTGCCCACCATAGAAAAGAAACAAAATCAATTTCTGTGCAATTCTAAGCACTTTCCATTAAAGAAATTGCCAGTTACAACAAATAGAGGTCACATCACATACAGCTATACTCAGCAATCTTTTTATGTTAAGCTACTCTATAGTAGTTGATACTCTGTGGGGTAGAGTGGCAAAGGAAGCTATTTAGTAATAAATTAAACTATTGGTATGAGTAGAAGTTTGTTTGACTATCTTTAACTTAAATATACAGATATTCAGTTGTATGACTTCCACTAGGGTTGCTGTTATGATTGAAACAGTGTGCAGTTTCAATCAATATAGCTAACAACGTTGATAAAGGTAACTTTTCATAAATTTCAAAGGTGAAATTATACTCTGTATGTTTTCAATCCCTAAAAACCTTGCTTGGGATTCTTTTTTTTTTTGTTAGAAAGAAGTATTAAACTCACTTGAGTTATATCAAATGTAAAATAACTGAATAACATTTAACTCATTCAAATCAGGTAGTTTTAATGGATTCAATTTATAATAAAACCAGAGGCCCGATGCATGAAATTCATACAAGGGGCTTGGCCTCCACAGCTGCAGCAGCTGCCTCGGCCCCCGCTGCCACAGTGGCTACCTGCCTCTGCCTCATCCTCAGCCTGCTGCATTGGCTGCCTTGGCCCTCACAGCCCAGGTTTGGTCCGGAAGGATATCAGGTCTAACTTTCATATTACATTTTTATTATAGATATACACTGAGTGGCCAGGTTATTATGATCTCTGAATGTATAATAATCTAGCCAATCAGTGTATGCCCTATATAATAAAAGGCTAATATGCAAATTGTCCCCTTGACCCAGGAGTTCACCCAGCAAGCAGGCTGGTCAATTGCCCATGTCCTCTCCCACTGGCTAAGCTGGCCAGACCCCACCCATGCACAAATTCATGCACCAAGCATTCAGAGATCATAATAATCTGGCCATTCAGATTGGATTTTAATCTTTATAAGATTGGATTTTAATCAGATTTGTTCTAATCAGTAATCAGTATGGTCATAGATGCATTCATGTATCACAAAGCACAGAATAGATGCTTAATAAGTAATCATAAACATAGCATGTATGTTTTGTTAGGAATCTCTTCATCTGTGTTTCTTTATAAATTCTATCTTCTTATCATGCACTATTCTACATTTTTCCATAACACTTAGGACCTTCTGGGTTACTATAATATAATCTATTCATTATTTTCATTGTTTATTTTATATCCCTTCTTCACTAGATGGCAATTTCAATGAAGGCAGAGATTTTCATATGCATTGCTCACTATCATATCCTAAGTACCTAAAACAGACCATGGCTTATAACAGATATACAATAAATATTGGTTAAATATATGCTTGAATGAAATAACTTAAGTCACTCTATTCTTACAAATTTTCAGATATTGATAAAATAAATGGATTTTAGAAGTATATTTTAATATTTGATATAAATAATAGAAAAACTCAACAAACTAATAGTTATAGAAAAATTAAAATATCTATATTATAGTCTATTTAAAATAGTACCAGAGGAGTATGGTAACATATTTATTTCAAACTCTGCCAAAACCTTCATTTAACTGATAGAAAATAAATAATAATCACATTAATATTAGTAGCAATCATAATAGCAACAACAATAATAAAATTCAAACCCAGGTAGACCAGGTAAACAAGAGAAAAAATAGCAGCTGAGAGATGGCTACATTTTAGAACTAACATTTATGGATGGAAAAATGAGGCAGCTGAGCACCTACAGCACAGACATCTCATTTGGTTTCTCTGACAGAAACTTTTGTCTAAGATGGTGTCTTAGGAAGGTGATAAAAATGAAAAGAAACTAGAATCTTCTACACAGATTCTTGATTTTATACTGCCAGGTCAGTAACTACACCTCTGAAGTCAGGATATTAGACATTTGTATCCTAAAAAACTAGTCCTGTCCTAGAAAATGGGGTCTCTAAGACAACAAGCACAGCTGTGTAACAAAGAAAATAAAGAAATTAAAAGTAGAGATTCTATGTATTAATTATAGATATGCCACTAGTTGAGAAAAATGACTAGAAGGACTCTGTCAGCCTACTGAAGTCTAAAGAAAACATATTTGGGATTGCTTAAAAATAAATCTTCATTCTCAGGATCTGAGTATCAAGAGTATGAGCAGTTAGCCCTGACCAGTGTTGCTCAGTTGGTTGAGCATTGTCCTCTGTCCCTAAAGATTGCAGGTTCAATTCCCAGTCAACCGATCAATGTTTCTTTTCTCTCTTCCACTCTCTCTCAAATCAATAAAAACATATTTTCAATAAAAAAATATGAGAAGTTATCAAGAGCATTGAAGTATTTAATAATGTAATAATAAAGCATGGCATTGGGCAAATATACCAGTGATGAGCTGCTAAACTAGTCTATTAATGTGTAATAACTCTGGCAAATTATCAGAAACCAAACATTGTTCTTACTAAATGGATGTAAACAGGAGACCAGAAGGCTGGTCTACCTTAATTGCTCTGAAAGGTCGGAGCTAATCACTCACTGTTTAGTTGAAACATTGTTAGCTGAAGCAGCCTCTACCTGTTTGTTTCATGTTAATTTCTGTTTTGTTATTTCCTGCCTAAAGGCTAGGGGTGTGTCCCAAAGCCTAAATAAAAGGGAGAAAAAGGCCAGAGCAAGTGGCAGTCCTTTCCACTAGAGGAAGGCTCCCGCCTGGCCCCCCAATATCACCAAATTAATGTTTTCTAGTTTCTCATTTTGTTTGTGTGCGGCCTCCTTCAGAACCCGAACCCTGAACTGGGAACCCTGAACCACGCGGGTCGTGGAAAGAGGTTCCCACAGCAAATGGCATATTTTCTTGGTCTACTAACTAATTATACAAGCAGGGTCTTCCTCTAATAACGCTGATAAGCATTTAGTCTAGATTTAGATTTCTGAAATTCACGTATACTAGTTTATTGCTGCTTTTCAACTATCGGCTCTAGCTTTTAAGTCTACTTAAACTGTTTTTGAGTTTTACGCTATTAGAGGAGACTGTTTTAACACAAGAGACTTTTAAGAAGATGTGATAGTGGTGCCAACGTCAATATAGAGAGAGCCATGACACTCTTGAATTACTATGATTTCTATATGAAAATTAGAAATAGAAAAAAATTACAAAATTTAAAACGAAAATTTGTCATATATGTTTTTTAATTGCCCTTATTAGGTTGCTATGAATCACTTTATGTTAGTACACTGGTTTTTAATCACTTCATTTATTGACAGTTATGTGTGTGTGTGTTCATGTATGTGCATGTTTGTGTACATAAAAAAACAGTAAAGACCAAACATTATACTTGATTACTTACATTGGAAAACCCTGGAAAAAAATTGTGATGTCTTTGTGTCAGGTATTGTGCCATAGTGCATATACAGTGCTCAGCAAAATAATTAAATAATAATAATAATAATAAGTCTATGCAATTGAAATGGTCATAGAGGGAAGACTGATAGCAGAAGAACTGAGTATCATAATAATCGGTATAATCTAGTCTATGATGAACGTGTGATTTTCCATCTCTTTTGTCCCCAGGAGCCTCTTAAAATTATTCAGGTGAGGTCTCTCACAGAACTCCAAGGATATGTAAATGCAAGAATTTATAGTCTAAGTTTGATATAAGTAATGGGTCAGTGCACAGCGAGGAGAACAGCATAAAAGAACAGTCAAGTTGAAGCATTTTATTTTAAATTTATTATCATTTACTTGCACATTTATTAAACTTACATTGGGCGGCTAACTCACACTAAGGATGAGAGTTGCCAGCCCCTAGGACAGAATCTGTCCCAGAAAGGGGACATTCTGAGAGTCCACTTTGGGGATAGTGACAAAGAAATAAAACCTCTCAAAACCTCCAAGACAGACCTTGCTATGCACATTTGTACAACATCCCTGGACTTTTCCCACTAGTTGGTGTCTTTTTCTATCAAACTGAGTGTGATTTTAAATTTCAATACACACTATTTGTACACATTCCTAAGATATCACCTGAGTTCTTGTCAGGGTTCTCAATGCAAGATTTTTAAGTACCAGCCTAAACACTTTTGGCCAAATTGGGAGAAAAAGATAAAAAAGAAAGACCATTGTTATATGGTTATATTGTGAACAGGTTTAAAAAATACATGTGGACAAAAAAGCGAGACAGACATTGATTTCACTTATGTTGGTTTGGTGCTGGTAAGGGAAACAGGGGAGAATTTACAGTTTTTCTTGGTGATTATAGGTACCTAAAAACCAGAAGATAGAAAAGGCATACCTAATAGCTGCCTTGACTAAAGACACAGTATGTGTGCATGTTGTATTACTACAAATGAGTTGGGGGCATTAGAATATGGATATGTCCAAAGAAACAATTGCAGATGAGTCTGAAAAAAAATAGTTTCAAGTAAAATTAATAAAGCCCTAAATGGGAGGCTCAGGAGTTTATAATAAATAGAGTGTCATTGATAAAATTTAATTGAAAGACTATTATGTTCATATATAAATCTTGATAATATATTTCTGACAAAATATAAGAGATAAATGGAAGCAGAAGAGGCAGAGATTAAGAATATAAGAGATGAGGAGGACAGAATATGTCTTGGGAGTGAAGATGGAGGCAAAGGGTGGAATGGACAGGACTTAAAATGATTGGGCTGGAAGATAAGGGAAGTTAAAGTGACAGAGATAAGTTCATATCTCTACCTTCTCTGTGTGAAACCATCACTAAAATAGACAACATAGTTATAGAAAGGGGGAGAGGAAAATAAGTGTATTTATTAGACTTTGTCAGATTGTTTTGCAACATACTTAGATAACCTGAAATAATAGGGTGCTCTGAAGAAAAAAGAACAGAAACCATATCATCTGACCTATAGACAAAAGGGGATTGGTGATCTGGTCATAAAGAAGGGAAATGGTGTACTTGATTCAGTCCATTAAAGTTCCTCTCTGAAGACCTGGTTTACCTGTTCACTCCTTTCATTCCTCTTGTGATTCTTATTTTCTTTTCTTGATACACCTACTTATAGACATCTGTCGTCATTATATATTTTTGACTAATTTTTATTTATTTTTTAATTTTTAATTATTTGTTTAAAGTAGTACATGAGTCTCCTTTTCCCCCCATTGACCTCTCCCCAGCCACTCCCACCCCCCAGCACATGCCCTCACCCCGCTATTGTCTGTGTCCATTGGTTATGCTCATATGCATGTATACAAGTCCTTTGGTTGATCTCTTACCTCCCACACTCCCTATCTTCCCTCATAGGTTGGACAGTCTGTTCCATGCTTCTATATCTCTAGTTCTAGTTTTATTCATCAGTTTATGTTGTTCATTGTATTCCACAAATGAGTGAGATCATGTGATATTTATCTTCCTCTGACTAGCTTATTTCGTTTAGCATAATGCTCTCCAGTTTTATCCATGCTATTGCAAATGGTAAGAATTCCTTCCTTTTTATAGCAGTGCAGTATTCCATTGTGTATTATCATTATCTTATATAATAAAAGCCTAATATGCTAAGTGTCCAGTCACCCCATCATCCTTTCAATCAATCAAGGGGTAATATACTAATGATATGCTAAGACCACTCCACTGCTCCCTATGATGTGCACTGACCACCAGGGGGCAAACAGAAGACTGGTCGACCAGTTGCTGTAATGTGCACTGACAACCAGAGAGCAGACACTACGATTGGGACTGAGTGAGAAGGGCCAGGCATGCCCTGGAGTCCTCCCATGGTCCCTTCCCAGCTGGCCTATCCCTGCATCCTTCCCTACCCCAGTCGTGCACCAGTGGGGTCCCTTAGCCTGACCAGTACCCCCTCACAATTCAGGACCTCTCAGGGGATGTCAGCATACTGATTTCAGCCTGATTCTGCAGGCCAGATCAAGGGACCCCACTGATGCACAAATTTGTCCAAGTCAGAGGGTTTTCCATAGGATGTATAAGGCACCTGATCTCCTCTACCTCAGTGAAGGGAATCTCAGCCTCCTCTGACTTTGTGTAGTAGACATAAAAACTTGAGCAGATGAATATATACTGACTTATTCATTTAACAATTAAACAAGTGTAGATCTGCTCTGAAGTTGCTAAAAGAATTTCACAAGATATTATGTATATTGAAAATGTGTAAATGTATGCTAAAGCCTACTACAATGAAATCTACATTTCAATATGTGGTAGGCAGAAAAATGGCCCCAAAGTTGTTTACATCCTAATTCCCATAACCTATGAATATGTTATGTGACATGGCAAAGAAGATTAAAGTTGCAGATGGCATTAACTTTGCTAAATAGCAGACTTTGAGAGGAGGTGATTATCCTGGGCTATCCAGGTAGATCCAATATAATTTCAAGGTTTATATAATAAGTAAAAGAGGGAGATGGGAGAGTCAGTGTTAGAATGAGACAGTGTGAGATGGATTTAAACACCCATTGCTGACTTTTAAGATGGAAACAGGCCACAAGTCACGGGAAACAGACAACTTCTAGGAACTGAAAAGGAAAAACAAAACAACAACAAAAAACGGACTTTAGCCTGGAACCTTCAGACAGGAATGCAATCATACAAAACCCTTACTTTTTGCCCAATGAGACCTATGAGACCTATTTTGAACTTCTGACCGCCAGAACTAAGATAATAAATTAGTGTTGTTGTTGTTTTTAAATCACTCAGTTTGTGGTAATTTGTTATAGAAGCATTAGGACACTATATATATATATATATATATATATATATATATATATATATATATACACACACACACACATTTTCCCACTAGTTTCTGTTTGTTTTGTTGTTTCATCCATTCATTGGATGGCTGAAGTTGAGTAAGTCAGCAGATGATTTAATGTTGTTTAATAAAATATCCATATAACAAATGGCAAGCTGTTTCTTTAACTTAAATTTTTCAATGGAAAGCCCTTCCCCTCTACTTCAGTCATCTCACATACCTTCAAATACTGGACAAGAGGAATTATTTAATGCCTAAATTCTTCATAGAATTTTAAGCAGATATTATTTAACTTTGTAACCCCTGAGACTGACACAGTTTGTGCTTCTCTAAAAATGCCCATCCATGTATAAAAATATGTATCTCCTTCGTGAAGGCTAATGAATGAAAAATGATTAACCAAGGTAGAGAGAATGTTCAATGGTCCCCGATGAGCCTCACCTTTTGGTTTCATAAGCTTGAGCAAGCTTGTGTGAAAGCTAGAACTAATGACTCACTTCTAATGAATAGAATATGGCAGAAGTGATGGGATGTCAAGTATCTTGCTAAATACTTTTCTTGATCACAGGGAAGGATCTGTCAAGTCTCTTATGCACCCACATAAGAAATTCTGCAACAGAAAACTCAGTTTAGCTGTGTCCTAAACGTCATCCACAAAAACTGTAAAATCATCTTCATTGTTTTAAACAGTAATGTTTGTAGGTAATTTGTAGTAATAAGTTAGAAATGCACTCATTGAAATACTTGAATAACAGAAGCTATAGCATATGTAGGCATTCAGGTGTGATTTGGGAGCCTAATACCTTGACTCTGTGCTATGTTAAAAAGTTTTGGCTCTGTAGACAGAACTGTAACCAAGCCATGCATGTAAAGATACTAATTATTAGACTAACTCATGTGGGGAATATCCAAATAATATTTTTCCTTCTATTACACTTTGATAAACTCATAGCCAAACAATATATTTGGATGTAGTTTTTGAATAAGCAATTTACAGATAACTTTGTACTAGTCAGCATGACCCAACCACTGACATATTTTGATTATCAACATTAGTAAGCTTTGTCTTCCTAAATAAAAATGTAATAGAGTTCATAATAATAATGATACTCTGCTTTCTCTGAGTTATTTGAAGCAAAAGAGATAATGAATGACAGCTGATTTTCAAATAAAGTAAATTTGGGAAAGAAGTCCTATCTTAAGGTATAGGGCTGTGCAGTTCAAGGTGGGAAATCTGATAACAAAAAAGTCCTACTAGGTACATGCTCACTAATAGGCTAGGACCTCATCTTTAATGGATTCAGGCTGAAACCAGTTTGGCTCAGTGGATAGAGCGTCAGCCTGCGGACTGAAGGGTCCCAGGTTCGATTCCGATCAATGGCATGTACCAGTGGGGGGATGTGCAGAAGGCAGCTGGTCGATGTTTCTCTCTCATCAATGTTTCTAGCACTCTGTCCCTCTCCTTTCCTCTCTGAAAAATTAATAAAATATATTTTTTATAAAAAGGATTCGGACTCCTTATTTTTATCTAAGCAGGAGACAAGTGCTGTATTTTTCTGTGTATAAGAGGCCCTCCACTTTTCCAGCCCAAATTTAAGAAATGAATATTTTAAACATAAACCAGAACACATTTTTATTTAGTAATTACCGCAGGTAATGTTTACATACCAGTACTATGATATTATGCACCACATCACCTTATTCAGCCTTTGTTGCATCACTGCTCTCTTCTTCATCACTATTAGTTCCAAATATATAAATTTCTTCAATTTCCATCATATCACTGCTGTCTTCTGAGTCACTATCTGTATATGAGATCATTCTCATAAACTGGTGACATTTTCTGAGCTAACTTTGTTCGTGTTCTCTCCTCATGAAATTGAAGCACCATTTTGCCATTCTTGTAAAATCAATAATGTTCATTTTGCTTGCAAACATTCTTGCCTGACCTTGAATAAGCGTGGTTGACCACGTAAACCACTCTGGGTCTGTTCCATAATCAAAGTCTTAAGCCTATGCTCCAAGTTTGCCCATTTTGCTGGTTTTCCTCTTAAGGTCTTCGTCTTTTTTGCATATTTAGGAGTTTTTCTTCCTGTTTTTTTTTTTTCCCACTGGCTGGTTATACACTCAGTGGAGGGAGGTCCAGATTGTCTCTCTGCCTCTATTTCCATGCTCTTGCATAGCTGATTACATTCAGTTTGAATTTTGCACAGCAAGACAATCGCTTACAAGTATTTATTTATTTTTTATTTTTTGACATGTTTATGGGCTAAGAACACTCTTGTCCCTGTTGCATCTGCACACTCTCCACCGCCACCTCCAATTACAGCATCAGCTGATGTTATTAATAATAAGGCTCGTGATTGGAGAAAGCCTATTTGACAAGGTATGGGCAGCTATGCACCTGCATGGCTCCCTCCTAGGCTGACTTCCGTGTATAAGATGCCCTTCGATTTTCAATCTAACGATTTTAGAAAAAAATAGTATCTTATACATGGAAAATTATGGTAATGCTACAATATCAAAATGCGGGACTATAAAACCAGAAGGTGGGTGCTTGAGTCCAAGTTTATTGTCTTTTGAAATCGAAGAATAAAGTCGTGGACAAAAGTAGTTAGGGATCTGAAGTTTATTGAGAACATCCATGCAAATTAAAGCCTATTAGTCCATGTGTGGAGGCCCACACGGCTGTAAGCCATGTGGATGTAGGGATGTGTTCTCCCACCTGAACCCATTGTGTACAGGGGAGAAGGGAGAGGAAGTGCAGGTGTTTTTTTGTATGTATGCTTGTTAGTTCCTGACTGGTTCTTTCAAAGCATTTTGCCTTAGCAACATCCTTGAAATTAATTTTCATGCCTTACTTTCTTGTGATTGGTTATCTGCTAGCTGTCTGTTTTTGGAACATTCATACATTTTAAAGTTCATGCCTTTTGCAGGCACCCATCCTTACCCACCCAGTTGGGGTGCCTTAGTAACTTTACATAGTTGAGTTCCCAGTTTCATTTCCTCCTCCCATAGTCCTGCCCCTATTTACCTAATTATTCTATCTCAGGTAAATTGTTAAGAAGAAGAAAAAAAAGGCTACACATAAATATTTTTTAACAAATAATATGCATCTTATATCTCTGCAAGTCTTAGCAATATTTGACATGTTGAACTGGCCAGAGAAAGATCTGATTTTCTTGGGAAATGTTACCTCCAATGGAAAAACCCAGGTCAACTGATAAACCCCTTGAAAAGCTTAATATAGTTCTTTATGATTTAAGGACCACAGTTGACTGATCTCTCATTCAATCTCGAAAAATGTACAGCCAAGAGGTTGACTAGAATGAACTTTGGGAGCTAAATAGTGAAAGTAGGACAAAGATACACGCAGATCCCAGGAAGAAGTTCAACTAAGTCTGTATTTATTTAAGTCAATTTACTAGCATTGGGGTAAAATCACATGGCACAATGTGATTTTAAATTCAACTAGGTCATTTTTTGAAAAGAACCATAACCCAAGATGACTTTCTTCTGAAGTTAGTCACCTCTGCATAAGGAGTTAGATATGTGCTTTAGATTCAGAGGCACCAAAACAAACAAACAAAAACAAACCAATTTAAAATAAGCATTACTTGTCAAAAAAAAAAAAAGGACTCTTCAAATACTGAAGTGAAACTTCTGTTTGAGGTATTTTTATTATATAAAACCGACTAAAATAACTCTCTGAAATATTAATATAACAACAAAAATAAAAAGTTCCATTCCTTTAACTGAGTTCAACTATATTATACAATTTGTTGGTATCATTTGGCAGTCCTTCAGTGTTCAACCTTGATATTTTAGTCACTCAAAATTTTATTTTGTCAACTTTTTTTGATATCTTAACTCATATGCATTTTGTTAACGTCAGGCAGATTTTAATAGCATTATGTAAAACTTATCAAACCTCAGGTTTATTTTAAGAGTCTAAAACTATAGTGGAAAATTTTAAATGGATTGTTTCCTGTAAATAGATGTTTACAGGAATAGACCATCTGCAGACCTAAAAATAAAAAGCTTCCAACTACAAACGGTCAATATCTGACCTTTTTTTTTACACTGATATGGCTTGGAAGAATCAATATTTTTCATTTTCTTTACCTGAAAGAAAAGCGTTATGTTAGCACCCAGAGACATGCTGGCTGGATCTATTATTATGGTTGCATTCCTAAAGTACATTTTAGTATTAATAATTTTAAAAAAATTTAAGAAATACTTCTCTTTTAAGTGAGGAAATTAAAATCATGAACATGAATATGATTAGACTTTTGGATAACGAACACTGCTGAAGCTGTGGAATATGAAACATTTGTTTAAAAATTATAGTAAGAGAACAGGAATATTTCACTCAGTTGCTATGGAATGATAAATGGGTGTTGTCTGAAAATATACTCTTAAATATTCAAAAACAATTATGACAAACACAAAGCTCACGTGCGCACTCTCCTCCCTCCCCCCGCACCCATCTATCTGTGAAATGCCATTATTCTCACATAGTCATCTCTTTATATTAAACAGAGAACATATGTTGATCAATTTGGAAAAATTTAATTGATTGGCCTGAGTCTTTAAAATGGAATGCTATGAGATTAGTATTCTTATTATTTAAGTCAATTCACTAGTATTTGGGTATCACATGATACAATGTGATTTTAAATTCAGAATAAAAAATGGTACAGACACAATGATCCCATTTTGTCAATGTGTGCTTATAGATTTATATGTGAGTACTTTGAATAGGTATGCACTAAGTATTTATGCTTTTATTTTACATTTTAGCATTTTTGTTACTTTCTAGATTTTCTACATTTACTGTGTGCACACATATACATATAACTTCATTATTTTAAAAACCAGTGCATTTTCAAAAAGAATGGATAGAACTAGGTAGTTTTCAGATAGAGAAAAATATAAACCAACTTTAAATATCATGATAATCAAATGAATCATATTAAAACTTGTACTTTGGCCATAGTTTCCAAATAGTGACATATATTACTATGTGTTAGTAATGTGAACATTTTCTAGATTTGGTAGAAGTCATACATGTGTTTTCATGTCTCTTCTGTATTATGCCTTCAAACTAGGTACTAATAAAATTATTAGTATCATTTTAACAGTGTAGCAAAACAAAGTATTTGGTTTTATCTCAGATATATGAAACCGAGAAAACTACAGAGATACTGTTTAATAACAAATACTGCTTGAAAGGAAAATACAATTATGTATTTAACACAGATCCATTGCCTTCATTTACCACACTTAAACCATGAAATGTTCCACAAAGAACAAGACCAGTTCTTGTTAAGTAACATTTTTTAGTGCTTTTGATACGTTCTGCATTGTGCAGCCTTGTTAATTTTTTTATATGTCAGAAGTACTGGCCATTTTACTTATGAACCATTATTCTATCTTTTTTGACTTAGGTAGTATTATTTAGTATAAATTTAGACACTTTAATTCACCAATTTTTAATCTGTCCCCAAATAATTTCAAATCAATAAACCATCCTAGCACAAACCAAGTAGCTCCCTAATATCTCACTTCCATCAGATTTCTAACCTCGGGAGCTGCTATTTCTCTCCATTTCCTATCCTTTCGGTAATGATGATGATAGAAGGAAGAGAAGGAAAAGAAAAAGGAGAAGTAGAGGCAGAGGAATTGGAGGAGAGGAAATGGGATTAGGGAAAAGAGGAAGAAGGAAAATAAGAAAGCGAGAAGAAACCAAACCATTTACTAAAATGTGTCTCACATTATAGTAGGCTATTTATAGAAATTATCTTGTTCAATCTAGATAATAACTATGTGAAGATTGCATTAGTTTCTGCATTTCACAGATGGGGAATTCAGCTTTCACAGAAGCTAAATAACTTAGTAAAATTCACATATATATTAGGTAAAAAAAAAAAAGTAACCAGAATTTAGGTTTTCTGACTCACAAGTGCATCTAACTTTATTGCTTGAATTTTCCTTCCCCCTCCTCTACTCCTTTTCACGTTTCCCCCCACTTGCAGTAATATAAGCTACCCGCTACCCTTAGGGAAAAACATAATCACAGGGTCACAGCTCTCTCAAATGACTGATTTTTTTCTATTTATTCTTGATTTCCACCTCACCAGATTCTAGAAGTATTTTGTTGTTGTTAGATCATATAATATGTGTGCATATTTTTGTGCATGTTTAAAAAATAAAAATAAAACATATTTCTTTTAGAAATTAGTGTTACATTTCCTTTTCATATTTACAAATAAATCTTACTAATATTAAACAGAGAATTTAACCACTATTTCCTATGTAATTACCTGTGTAATATGTAAAAGTATGAATTATTTTCCCTTTCTGAGGTCGAGTTTAGGAGGAACCTTGATTAAACTCACTATTTATTTACCTAATTCACTACATTACACATCTTAATGTGTAGATTTTTATTTTATTTTAGGCAATTACAAAAAAGACAGATGTTCAAGATAAAATTAATATAATATGAAGTAATATAGATAACTTAGCTGAAATGTTTTTGGTTTGAATTGATATATATATATATAATATATTATTAATATGTATTTGAAGAGCTATATTAAGTATTCAAAATGTCTGTAATAAAACTTTTAATTATGTAAATATATATATATTTTTTAATGTTCAAGAAAAAATATGCAAAGCCCGGTCAGAGTGGCTCAGTGGTAGAGTGTCAACCTATGAAGGAGGAAGTCACTGGATTCCCAGTCGAGGCACATGCCTGGGTTGTGGGCTCGATCCTTAGTGGGGGCATGCAGGAATCAGCAGATCAATGATTCTCATCATTGATGTATTTATTTCTCCCTCTCCATTCTTCTCTGAAAGCAATAAAATATATATAAAAAGAAAAAAAATAGGCACATACATAGCTTGAATTAGTATAATTAAATGTTTATATTTATTGCCTGTAAAAGATATAAAATTTTCGTAATGTATAGCAAAATATGCCATTTTCACACACCAATCACACCCTCTTATTGTACTTAACCAAGTTAACCCAAGAGATTGTATTTGAAAAGACTAAGTGACCCTAGCCCATTTGATTCAGTGGATAGAGTGTCCACTTACAGACTGAAGGGTCCCGAGTTCTATTCTGGTTAAGGGCACATGTTTGGGTTTCGTGTTTGATCCCCAGTGTGGAGCATGCAGGAGACAGCAGATCAATGATTCTCTCATCACTGATGTTTCTATCTCTCTCTCCCTCCTCTTTCCTCTCTGAAATCAATTAAAAAATATATTTAAAAAATAAAAACTAATAAGTAAATAAAAGAATGACTAAGTGCTGTGCCTTCAGCTTTATTCTATTTCAAACCATCAAATTCCTTTGAAGAAAATAAAGTATATAGCTATACATTATAATAACAAACTTTTGCTTACTAGGAGAGTTCAACCAACATTGAGTTTTAGCCCATGGTTATATTGATATATTAATTATTACAGTTCTTAGTGAATTAAAGACAATGCATATCCTTCTTCTATAATTTAGACTCATTTACTGAACTCTCTGCTATATCAAGTTATCTGAGCTTCTTTTTATAAAGTTTAAATTTTATCTCTTCAGTTATTAATTAAATAAAACAAAAATTTACATTAACGCTTAAGCATTTTATAAGCAATTAATATTGAAGGAAACATGTAACCAAAACTTACTTAAGAATCATATATTTGTTTTATTAGTTACTAGAATTGTTGTTTAGTCCTGATACTAATATTGAGTAAAGTAAATAGAGATCTTGAACAAAATCTGTAATAATTAGCTGGCTTAATGAATTACTGCATTGTTATTTTGTCATCATGAAACTATATTTTGTTTGCTTTTGTTTTGTCAATTTGCAAAATTGTGAAAATTAATGTGTTTAGAGTGCACATCAATAATTGAAATCAAAGATAATTCAGGAAAGAAAAAATAAGTAGTGAGTATTTGATAAAAATTAAGATTCAAACAGGTTCTGTTTAAATATAAAACATTAGGTGCAAAAATTTCGAACTAAAACATTTCTTAACCTGTACAAATGTATCTCTTCAATAAAACAGTTGAAGAGATACATTTGTTGTTGTTGTTCTTGATTTGTTTTGTTTTTGGCTACTATACAATTACCTCCACAAATTTAACATGAGTAACATAAAATATATACATATACTCATATATCTGTACATATAAAATACATGCTAATTGTCAGCTGTAGAAAGAACACAGTCATCTGATAACAAATGCCATTTAGTTTTGAATGTTATATCATTAACACATCATTAACAAAAGTCAAGAATTTCATAATTTAATATTTCTGGAGCTAGAAAACCCCAGTAAATCAATGAAAAGTAAATCTGAACCAAAACCAAATTAATTTGGTTGTTTCCATTGGCAGCCAAAAACAGCAAGCCTCCTTTAGACACTACCACACCAATAAAAGCTTCTGTGAAACTGTTGAAGCTTCACTTGGGAAGAGCTGAGCAGCAGGAGTGTTAGAATCACACCAGGAGACTCAATTTAGTCCAATTTATCCTGGTGCTTTAAAGATGGAACTGATCTCATGCAGCAGATGTGCTTCTTAGTTATTCTAGGCTTTCCTGACTTTAATGAAAACTTCCACATTGGAAGTCCTATTGTGATTGACCTTACCTATCTTTTCAATGCCTTTACTGTCACCAGAGTTTCTGGCTCTCCCTACTATAGCTGCTTATATTCCTACTGTGTGTTTTTAAATTATTCCCCAAGGCATTGAGAGTCTTAAGTGTTCTTTTTATTATTATTATTATGTATTGAAGCTATCATGCCTATTTTCTCTGGTACTTCTAGTTAGAGATTTCTTTAGCATAGACTTCTATGTGTAGCACTAGGGGCTCAGTGCACAAAATTGGTGCACCAGGGGTAGATCCCTCAGCCCCACCTGCACCCTCTCCCACCTGGGAGCCCTCTCCAGTCCAGTAGTTTCTGTCTCTGTAATCATATGAGTGAACTGTCTGAGATCCCAACCCAGTTTTGTTTGGTGCTCACAGAATAATAGAGGTATTTCTTTCTTTCTTTCTTTGCTTCATTGGTGGAGATTTTCTAGAAGTTGCAAGATATCTTCCTTTTAATTTTTCCTTGACACTCTGACTTTACTTATGTCTGTCACCTTTGCTTTCCCTCCATCCCCCACTCACAACAGTAACTTGCTCTAGGTTCCCTTTGCTCTAGTGTCTAAGAGATTCCACAATGCGTCTTCCACCAGAACTATGATTCCCAGCATTCCTGGTGCTCCCACGCTCTTGGTTTATGGTTCCAGTTCAGGAACTGCAGAAACTAAAAGGACTTGGAACTCCACCTGCCCCCAATCTGGGCTGACAGGACCAGACACCCCAGTGGTGTCCTTGAGACCCTGGCTGCTTGGCACCAGCACGTGTGCACATTGGCCTCAGGCTTGGAGCGGGTGGGGTCCTGGGGATGCCTGCCACGTAGCCCCAGCTGTGTGGCAGGCAGGCAGATGTCCCACCCCACCCTGGGCTGCTTGGCACCTGCATGCGTGTGCACTGCCCACAGGCCCACTATCTTTGTTGCATTAATTTGCATACTCAATCTTGATTGGCTGTGACCATCATGGCAGTATGGTTAGTTTACATATCTGTCTATTAGTATAGATTTGAAAGTGGGGATTAAAGAAGAATAGTAAGATGTAAGATTTGCTGGCATACAATTTCCAGTTGGTAAGATTCTGTTATCCAAGAATTGCATAGGTTTCCCTTCTCTGCTGCTAGTAAGAGCTGGGTTCTTTGAATGATGCTATAATAAGCATTTTTAGAGGCTCCCACAGGAGGATAAGATGTGGTAGAAAGCTTTATTTGTTTGAAATCCCATCCCTTGAGTTGTAAAGTCCCATTTCCCTTAGTCCAGTCCTGGAAGAAGTGCAGCTGGGGATTCAGCAGAGCTAAAAGCAAAGCCAGTGTCCAGAGTTTCCATTCAATAATGGAGTTGAGTCCCACACAACATCAGGCTAATTTTAGTCCATCAGTCCATTGTATATGGGGCCCATATGGCTGTGGGAAATGTGGGTGAGTGTAGTGTGTGAGACCACAAATCAGTAGTCAAGGGTGAGCGGCAAGAGAGCCAAGAGAGGGAACCTCTTTGTTTAGGATCTTATCTCAGAATTGGAACCCTGCAGTGGCCATGCCCATTCTGCCCAATTACCTGCTCGCAGGTGGGACTGACAGATAATCATTTTCCCTACATCACTAGGCACAAGTTTATTTAAACCTCTCTCTCTCTCTTTTTTTTTCTTTCCAGTTAATTAATAACTGGGTTAAATACAATGACATCAGCTTGACTCAGAGAAAACTGCGAAGAGGATACATATGTTTGGGTTTATTCATTCTTTTTACTGTGAAGAATGTTTTCTCGCCTCCACTCTCCCCCTGCATCCCAGCATATTCACACTCTAAATCTGCTTCACTGAAATGTCACAAACCCACAGGCACAACCTATGTGTTGTTTTAACCTTTTGCATATGCGTGTATTAACACTTATATCACTCATTAACAATTACTGGTGTGTATTTCTGCCTCCACCACATGATTTAAAACACAAGAAATTTTTCTCACTCTCACAAGTCATTAATTAAACAGTGATAAATGAATGCTCAAGTGAATGATTATGGACAGAAATTCAATTTGGGGATAAAAATCTATAAAGGTGATTGTCATTACTTTCTATGTGCTACCACATATTTGTCAGTAAACAGTAAGATTGATCTTCGACAATGCTCATACTCAAAATGCTTTAATCGTTGAGTATTAAACTGATATTTTGAGTCTGTATATTGAACTATAATCACATATCTGTCATACTTTTCATTCCATATTCATTCTTTTACCATCTGATGCAATTGTGCAGTAGGACCAGATTTTATTTTTTACAAAAGAAGGAATCAAGGCGTCTGGATTTATAATTGCATTTACAAAGTTTAACCTGCCAGTAAAAAAGAAATATAAATTCATTACAAACTACTTCAGATTTACTAATCTTAAAGCAAATCATGGTTCTACATGTCTTTTTTTCCACATAAATACATGTAGCATACAGTACTAGAAGTAGCTACACTGCAACATATTTCAAAACAACCAAATATGTAGCAAGATTTTCTTATTATTTATATCAAGTTATTAACTTGATCAAGTTATTTAACCTTTTAATATCAATTTCATCATCTGTATAATTCAGATAAAGTATCTCCATCTTATGTGCTAAATGTGATTATGTATATTAAGGCTAGGATAAAATAAAAAGTAGAATACAAGTATTGACTATTATTATTTTATATGAAAACTAGAGGCCTGGTGCATGAAATTTGTGCACAGTAGGGTTCCTAGGCCTGGCCAGCAATCAGGGCAGATCGAGGCCTTACAGCTGCCATCTGGGGTCTCCTTTATTCCACACCATCTGTACTGGCTGCTGGCTGCTGGCTGGAGCCTTCCTTCATTCTACACCACCCCCTGGTGGAGAGCACACATCATAGTGAGGGGTAGAACTCTCAAGGGGACACTTCGCATACTAGTTTTTATATATATATACTAGGAGCCAGGTGCACAATGCCGCGTGGTGCTGCCCACCTACCCACCACCTGCCCACGCAGAGCTCCAGCACACCTGGCCCAGCTCCCAAACCCTTTGGCCTTCTCTGGCCATTCCTAGACCCTACCTCAGTCCCTTCAGTCGCCTTGGTCTGGTCCCACCTTCTCTGGGCACCTCCCCACTTCTGTCCCATCTCCAAAGCAACACAGTGGCTCTGCCCCATCATGGCACCAGAGGAGAGCATGGAAGCCTCCTGCCTACAGTACTGTACTCCTTCCCCTGGCAGTTGGGCCATGGAGCACTCAGAGTACAAACAGTGGGTGTTGAAGGACTGGTGAAGGGGGCGCTAGTGATCTCATCCCTACTCTCTCCAGCATGGGATGGCCCTGCCTCCTCCGGGCAACTCTCCACTTCTGGTCTGTCTCTGGAGCAATGCCCAGCTAATATGCTAATGACTGGTTGTTACCCATTTTGGTATCCTGCTCATTAGCATATTGGCTCTTTATTAGGATTGATGGATAGATAGATAGATAGATAGATAGATAGATAGATAGATAGATTCTCACAGAATGTATTTAGCTATTATTTATATATTATTTACTGGTTTGTATTTTTATCAGGTATTAGTTTGTTATGTACCATGACCTATTTTATTATTGCTCCCACTATTTGCACTCCTCTTCCTTATTGGCACATTGCAAGAAGTGCCTTCTTTGTCACCCACACTTCTTATAGCAGTCTTGGGCACCAATGCATGTAAGAAAAAGTGACAGTGTGCCCTTTTCCAGCAGAAGCTGTAAAACCATTATATTCCTTTATTGTCTTTTTGCTAATTCTCCTCTCTCATAGAACAACATATCTTACTGGGAGCTGTTCCTCCACCCTAGGTCCTGGAATAAATGAAAAGCAAGGAGCATTAGTGCAACTACCAATGACCCCAACATTTAATATAAATTCTTTTCGTATAGGCCATGGTGACACCATCTTTTATTATCCAGAGCAGGGATTGTTTGAGAATGAAAAGTGTACTGTTAATAATTATATCAAGACTACAGACATAAACAGAGAGAGTCCTGGGCTAACAGGACTCAAAACTTTTATAGATATATAATCAAAAAAAGTATTATCCCCCACCTTTTCTTCCTTCACTATATTCCCAATAAGGCCTTATCATGTTCTTGGTTGCATTCAGTAAGGACAAGCAGTGTCTGTTAAGATTATTTTGATTATTCTGTAAAGACTATTCTGTCTTGAGTACATATGTTATAGTTGATTTTCTTTCTTAAAAATATATTTTATTGATTTGTTATAGAGAGGAAGGAAGAGGGATAGAGAATTAGAAACATCGATGGGAGAGAAACATCGATCAGCTGCCTCTTGCACACCTCCTACCTGCAACGGAGGTACATGCCCTTGACCGGAATCGAACCTGGGACCCTTCAGTCCCGAGGCTGATGCTCTATCCACTGAGATAAACCATTTAGGGCTGTTATAGTTGATTTTCATTTTCCATATAACTTCTCCCTGCAATTATTATTTTTAAACCTTTGCTGATATTTCTATGAGCATGTCACTAATTCAGCTCCCAACTTTCTTTCAATTGTCTAAATATTTTCTCAATATTCATACACATCAAAATTATCAATTAAATTTTTTTGATGAACTTGAAAATTATTAAGCAACTCCCAGAGGCGTATGACTCTAGACCAGTGGTTCTCAACCTGTGGGTCGCGAACCCTTTGGGGGTCAAACGACCCTTTCACAGGGGTCGCCTAAGACTATTTGGAAAACATCTATTTCCCATGGTCTTAGGAACCAACCGCTCCTCGGTGTAGCAAAATGTAGCAATGTAGTTTACTGTTGTCATATGAAGACTGTTACCCATGCTACACCACGATTCAAGACAAAATTTCATTTATTTGTAATTAGAAATAAATACTTCACAATATATAATTACATATTGTTTTTGTGATTAATCACTATGCTTTAATTATGTTCAATTTGTAACAATGAAAATACATCCTGCATATCAGATATTTACATTACAGTTCATAACAGTAGCAAAATTACAGTTATGAAGTAGCAATGGAAATAATTTTATGGTTGGGGGTCACCACCGCATGAGGAGCTGTCTTAAAGGGTTGCAGCATTAGGAAGGTTGAGAACCACTGCTCTAGACCAAATCTGGTAAGCATTGGTCATCAGTCATTTCCCTTTTACTAGCAGCTCATGTAGTTCTTGGTTTATTTCTTTCCTGAAATGGAATTCTGCTTTATGTAGTTGTTTTTTTGTTTGTTTGTTTGTTTTTTCTGTCTAAGTTACTCCCTTGTTTTGGTTGAAGTGCATCACATAGCTTCCTGGAAAAGATAATGAGAGATAATTTTTTGACATTATGCATGTCTGAAAAAATCCTCATTCTGACTTTAGTCATAATTGATGCAAAGCTAAGCAAATACTTTTAGGTAGACATTATTTCCTATGAAATTTGTTTCCAAGTATTTTCTAGTGCACTAACACTGCAACAGGAACAAAGGAAGGATGATGACTGAGATCCTGCCACTGGAGTAGGGAAGGGACAAATCAGTAGTGACCTTTCAAAGACCTCCATCCTAGATGATGGGCTTTCTGTCAAATGATCATTTGCCACAATTTATAATATAAAAATTGTGAAATAACCCCAGATATTTCAGAATAGGGAGTAGGCAAAATCAATTATTATATAACAAGAGGAACGTAAGTATTTATGATATGTAAAGAGGTTGTGAGTCTGACGCCATTACAAAACAACCAGGCCTAATCAGGAATATGTGAACGAACCTCTAGCCAATTGCTGGAAATGTTAAGGAAAATATTAAATACTGGCCTTTCTTCAATCAAGTAATGAAGCTGTTCAGAGCAGGTGAGATTTGCCTAGTTAAGATTACTACATTATCAGTCATGGCCTGATAGAGTATATGAATTAAATATGTAAATAGAAAATCATTGATTTGTCATGATGGCAGAAAACTACATATTATATCATTCAGGTCATGATATTAACAGAAAGGTCTCCCCTAAAGACCAGTTTGAGAGTAAAATTACTTCCCTCTTTGGTCCACATAAAGTTGTGAAATTGAAGAGGCCATTTCCCAACTCAAATCCTTAACCTCAATTTTAAAATTATTATTTCATGAATAATAAGAAATATAGACAACAAAAATAATCAGGACAAGTTTAAGAAAGGAATAAAATGGATTTAGTCATGTGAATTGGTTGATTTATGAATACTGTTAAGTTCGCTGAATATGCCTTCTCTTATCTGTGCATATAATATGTACCATTCTGAAGAATGGGATTTGGAAGAGTTATTTAACATCCATATACATAAAATACAGTCTTTCTTACCAGCAATTATTCTTTACATTATAACTAAAAATAGTGTGGCTGACCTTCTCAAAGGGAAAATGATTTATCAGACCTTGAGGAACCAAATGCACTATAATAGACACGATGTTATCTGAGAACTACATAGTTTCCAGGGATAAAACTGCCTTCTCAATAAAGTATATAGCCAACCTGCAGCTAGGTAGTTGGGATGTTCCATTATGGGGAAAGTCTTGTTTTAAATTCCTTGGAAATGGTCAATTTCCTGCAGGAACACTAGTTCACCAAGGTTGGCCCTCATAATATGGATGTGCAGAGGAAAACATACTACCTTCTCCAAGCACTCTCTTGTTGCAAAGAATGTTCCTATGGCCAAAAGAAGAGGCAGAATTTTGGCTCCTACAAATCTCTGAAATACAGTTATATATGAATATTAGCTGTAATTAATACAACTGTGGTTGTAGTAGATGTTCTGTAAGGATTAAAAAGACCATATGTCCAAAAGACTATGGGAAAAGTTAAAATTTTATTTATCAGTCAGGTGGTACACATCTGATTTTGACCATTCCAAGAATTCTGGAGAGCTTAATGGAGAGTACAACTCTTTCTTTCCTTCCTTCTTCAGGATGAGCTTGCTTAACATTCAATAATTCATTCAATCAAGCATCCAGAAGTTATTTATTACACATTATCTGTCAAGCACTAATGGATACTAATGAAACAAAAGCAGGTTTTTAAGAGAGAACCTGAGATGAAAACATATTAGGATGTAGTTCCCTCAACAGAGATCTTGGACAGAGAAGCAGGGAGAGCTAGAAATATTTTGCAGAAACATGCATGATTTAATTCCATCAGAGAAGATGCTTCATTTCCTTTAAAAGAATCATGAGTTTTGCAATGCACAAGCAATAGAAAAACTCCAAAGAGCCCTTTTCTCCCCCCTCCCACCGCCGTCACACTTCTACATGTGATAATAATGACAGTGAGATGATTTTCAGATGCATACAGATATTTATATTTTCTACAAGGTGCCTAAGCAAAGTAGCAAATATATTTCTTTTCTTTGAAAAAAACTTCTAAATCTCAGATTTTATTTTATTTTTTAATCCTGTAAGTGCCCTTTACCTTTAGGCTTAAATTCAATATGTATCTCCAAGTGCCTGCATTGTGATGCCTCCCTTTGCCACTCCCTTTCAGAATTTTATTTTTGTTCTACTACTTGTTCCTCCCTGAGAAAGATGTTTTCTTTCCAGAATGACTGCTTTAAATATTATATTATATAACTAAATTATTTTAATGTGGTAATTTACTAGTCTGGATGATCACTAAGTCATCTAGGAACTTTAAAATGAGTAACATTATAGATTGGCAGCATCAACCACTGAAGCTATTAATACAAACCTGGGGAGATGAAGTTTAGTAAATCAGAGTTAATAAAGAAAAATGCTCCCTAGTGCAGCCTGGCCCATGAATTTATTTGAATGAGTATCTGCTTTTCTCCTGAGGACTGATGGCTGAAACAAAAGTGTTAGAGTGAAGCAGAAGGCTGGTAGTTAAAGTCTCCGACAGATTAAAGGTAATTATAGAGAAATGATTTCTCCAAATAAGTGAGACAGAGTTCCCCCCTCATGCTTCTGTTACTTCTGACTTCCTGCCTAGAATTCTTTTCTGATTCTTCTCATTTTTATCTGTACTGAAAATTTCAATTTAAGCATAACCCTTTCATGGAGCCTTGGAGATGGCCATGGTATATTTGACTATCTTGATTTCTATTTAAATATTTTCAACCTTGTTGAGCCCTTTAAAGGATAAATATGAGTTGCAGAAACAGAGAGAGAATAATTAAACTTCACTATTTAAGGAAAGAAAGTAATTGATGGTGTGAAAGAGAACAGACGATGAATAAAGCATTTCAGTAGAGAAAGATGGAAGTCAGGCAGCTTAGAAATAGACCAGAGTTTATCACCAGGAAATGTTGCTGAAGATAAAAATGAAGAATATTTAATTTAATCTGTTTGTTACATTTTGTCTTTTCTCGATCTCTTCAAATCTTCTGTAAAGTTGGTTATAAATACAAATGCTTTGAGTTTCTTTTGAAAAAAAAATCAAGGAAAGGAGGGATCATGTTTTACTTAGGGGTGACAACCTTGGGGAATCAGCATTATTGTGGACATATATGACTGATCCCCTTTGCTTATTCTAAGATACATGTCAATTATTAAACCTCTTGGTTTGCTATTGCTGTAGGCTGTTGACTCTAACAAAAATATATATATATATATATAATCTTTATAATCTGCTGACAGACATCTCTATTGAAGATGGAAGATGTTATAATAATAGTGAGTGTATGTGTCAAGGAGGTTATCCAAGAATGTGTGGCACTGTAGTGGGCTTGGATACCACACACACCAAGATACAATGAATTACAGAACAGTTTTCTGGAAATTTCCCCAGCTCTGGGAGAGGAGTAATTAGTGAGGCAGAACCCAAGACTGGAAGACAGAAATGCTCATCTTTTTGTTATGGTTCTGGGGAAGCAAGATTTTCTAGGCAAAAGGCACCCTTGTGCTACTAGGGATTCAGTCATACATGGGTTTTTCTCTTCTTTTTTTTTTATTATTGACCACCACACTGTGTTATTGCTGAGTCAGGAGGACTTCTGATAATGAACCCATTCAGAAATAACCATGCTTTAGTTTGGCAACTGAAAATCTGAAATTTCCAGATAAAATGCAGCTACATAAATTCTTGAATGCATTTTTTCATAATTTAACATATTTTAATTTGAGTGACTTATAATTGTTGTCACCCAAAAGCAGGTGTGCTGTAGTTGTTGTTGCTTGCACCTGTGTATTAAAATTATAGAATGATGTCAGCTGCTTAGAAAATAATTCTGGAGAAAATAGTATAGTGTCCTTTTAGAAAATAATGAATCACCAATGCTTGTGTTACCACAGAGGATAATTATGTGTGGAAAGAACAAACACACTGATGATCCCAAATCAAAAAGCTGTACTCTGAATATAAAGAAATTTTGGTTTAAAAATAATTCAATTAATTATTTAAATTATATTTTCTTTTTTATTTTTTACAAAAGTGATATATAAGAAAAGATGTATTTCTTTATTTTAATATATTTTATTGATTTTTTACAGAGAGGAAGTGAGAGAGATAGAAAGTCAGAAACATCGATGAGAGAGAGACATTGATCAGCTGCCTCCTGCATGCCCCACAGTGGAGATGTGCCTGCAAGCAAGGTACATACCCTCGACTGGAATCGAACCTGGGACCTTTCAGTCCGCAAGCCGACGCTCTATCCACTGAGCCAAACCGGTCTAGGCAGAAAAGATGTATTTCAATAAGAACACAATGAAAGCTGTAAGTTGATATAAGCATATTAGGTCAATGTTAAATTGGCAGAGGTTTTCACCCCTTTCTTTTAATGGTACATATAATAATGGTGTATATATTATAGATGGCAAATTAGATACCATAGAATCACTATTCTGAAAAATTTGCCCTGATCATGCAGAAGTTAAAGCTTATTTGCAGGTGCTAAGGACAGAATTGGAAAGTTAATGACATCTACATCAAAGAAGCAGGAGCCCTAGCCTGAGGGTCTAGGGGAGCCAGGGTAATCTAATTTACTAACATCTGTGTATGGAACCAGACCTGCATACACTGTCTAAGGATTTAGTCTGATTTCTGGTCAGTCAAAATCTCTTATGCTGAAAATATTGTGGCATTAACATCTATTTATCCCCCGATTACACTATGCCTAACAGAGACCTTTTGTGATGCATAGAAATTTTGCCTGGCACAGTCAATCCAGCTTTAAAGAAGGCTGCACAATGGTTGAAATTTAATGTGAAGAGCTAACATATTAGGGGAAAGTTGAATAGCATTCCTCTACCTATGTACATGAATAGAATTCACCACCAATTGGATAAAAGGGCAGAGGTGAAAGATGCAAGAGTGGGTGTCCTAGAGGAACCAGTCTTTCTTTCATTTACCACAAAACTTATTTGAAATTCAGGGCATGTTAAATTAAACAGTCCACCTCAAGAGGCCTTCATAGAATGGGGAAGCAAACATCTAAGAGAAAGAGATAGTATAGAATAACTTTAAGAGATAGCAAAACATAACATAACATAACATAACATAACATAACATAACAAACATAAAACATAACATGTATGCACACCCTCTGAAGGGCAGAAAAGACTTATACTATCTAATAAAAGAATAATATGAAAATTAACCATACCTTTCCTGTACCCACAAGCTACACCCACTAGCCAAACCCACCAGCCAATCAGAGCAAGTATGCAAAATAACTCAACCAAGATGGCTACAGCCACAGAGAGAGCAGGAGGGAGGTTTGGGTTGCCCCTGGTGATTGAAGAAGCCTAGCTTTCCCCACACCTTAAGCCTCCACTTAAGGCAACTAAGTTTCAATGGCTCTGTGAACAGAAGGCTTGGCTCCGCTCCAGGCTACCAAGTTTCAATTGTAGAAGATAAATCCCAGATACCAGGGCCTTACCTTGGGTCGCCAGGGGGTGTGACTGGTCTGAAAACCACCACAGGCCCCTGGCCCAGGCCACCTCATGCCCCAAGGTAACACCCACCCTGATCTGGGACACTCTTCAGGACAAACCAACTGGCCCTCACCCGTGCACCAGGCTTCTATCCTAGCTAATAAAAGAGTAATATGCAGACTGACCATCACTCCAACACACAAGATGACTGACCTCATGTGGTCAAAGATCCTGCCCCCATGTGAACATAAGATAGCCACCACAAGATGGCCACCAGGGGAGGGCAGTTGGCAGGGACCAGGCCTGCAAGGGAGGTCAGTTGGGTGTGATCAAGCCTGCAGGGGAGGGCAGTTAGGGGTGACCAGGCCCACAGGGTAGGGCAGTTAGAGGCAAACAGGATGGAAAAGGAACAGTTCGGCATCAATCAGGCTGGCAGGGGAGTGGTTAGGGGGTGATCAGGAAGGCAGGCAGGTGAGCAGTTGGGAGCCAGCAGTCCTGGATTGGGCCTAAACGGGCAGTTGAACATCCCTCAAGGGATCCCAGATTGGAGAGGGAGCAGCCTGCGCTGAAGGACACCCCCCATAAATGAATTTTGTGTACTGGGCCTCTAGTTTACTTATAACGTCCCTAGGCCACATGGAAAGCATATCATTTGTATTGTTTACCTCTATTTGATATGCAACATCAACCATCCTCAGAAAACTGGTTGAGGAAAATATCTTTCAACTGCATAATGTTTCAATTGCATAATGTATTTTGTCACAATTACATCATATTGGAATTAACACATACAATTTAGCAAGACCCACCCAATTTTAATGCAGGAAAAGCTGAGTTAGAATTTTAATAATATTGTATTTTATAACAATAAACCATTTGTAATGATTATTAAAACATTTAAATTAGATAATATTACAGTTTCATTTGGGAAGGTATTTTAGTCAAGAATATCTTGAGAAAATCACCTAAGATGAGATATTTTCAGAATACAGACAGGTTGGAAGCAGACAGATAGAAACTTAGTCATTTTAAATTAAATGAAACAAACCAAAGATAGATGGGTTAGGTGATACCCAAGAACTTGTGAATTGTGGCCAATGAACTTTGAAAAATTAAGCTTTAAACATTTAACGTGTATGCTTTTGTATTCTTATGGAAATAGCCCTATTGAATTTTCCAGACATACAATGAAAATTACATTAGTTGGCTTTCTTTTACTTTTTGTTTGCTTCCTTGTTATTTTAATGATAATGTATAAATCACATAAAGCACCCCATGTTTCACATCTGGGACAACGTAACCCAAAACAAGAGGACTGTTGGGAATGAAAGATGTTCCATGAAGCCAGGGAAGCCAGAGGTGATTAGAAGGAAGTAAAGTCAACTCCTTACCTTAGACTCTGAATTATGGAGATGTTGGGAAGCATGCAGCTCCCAAATGTGTGTGAAAAAGGGTGCTTCAGTTGATATTTATCTTATCCTGTAATGGTAAACATTTTACCGAATGTGATTTTTCAGAAAAAGTAGATTCCACATCAAGCATAAAATTTACTAGATTTTAGATGATTTAGGCTCTTATTTTTGTTTCTAAGGCTATTGTATTTTTAAGAAAAGGGATTATGACAAACTCTCTGAATACAATCCAAAATAATTGAAATGTAGTTTGAATCCAAAATTAAATAATAATTATAGGTAAACACCCAGTTTATTTAATAGTGTTTCTCAACATTTGAAAATATTTAAAATTTAAATATTTAAAACAAAAATTATTTTTATTTTTTCTATTTCAAATTATATTTTATTTATTATAGTTTTAATATAATTTGGAAATCTATTCTCATAATGTTTTCCCAGAAAATTTTTATTATATTTAAAAATTTTAAATATATTTAAAATATTTGACCTTCTGATAAATTCACTGTCTTCTTTAAAGAAGTATCATTAATCTTCAAGTCTTCTTATTTCAATAAATATTTTTAAGCTTTAAAATAAAGGCCAAATTTATATCTACAGAACTCTAATTTGTGAGAATCTTTGAATTTCCATAGCAAGAAGTATTTTATTTTAAGGATTTTTTTTAATCAGTCATCTAAAGTTTGACATGTAGACAAAACAAAATGTTATTAAATTATAATAAAATTATTCTAATACCTCATCTAAATAAGAATAATTGAAACAAATTTCAAAGTGATTCAATTATACCTACTATTTCTCTGTTGGGGAATATGCTTTAGTGTAGCTAACAATAAAAGTGTTAACTTATTCATTGAATTTTTAAACATGTTTTTCTTTTCTCTCGAGGTTCATGCAACTCGTTTGTCCCTTATTGAACAGGTTAAAGAACATCTTGTTCTTCACTTTCTCCCTTTTCGTAGTGCAGAGTAAGTCCATATTTTCTAAGTGAAATTGAGATCTCAGGACCGACAGTCCATTCATTTTACAGCAGTCAGTAACAAGATTCTAAAGTGTATCAGGTTGCAAGGCTTTCCTGTAAGGCCACACTTTAGGAACAGTATATGATTACATGTGAATGTGAGGAGGTGCAGTTTCCAGGACGGTTCCTGGAACTGGCACAGAGATTCTTTCTCAGTCATTTTGGTTGAAGTCCATAACTGGAGTTAAGCCACTTAATTTTCTTGTTTACTGATTTATTGACTGTTTGCCTAGCAGAGGTGGGGCAAAATCATATGTATGACATTTAACTGATTTAAACAAAAATCCAATCATGGAAATAAAATTATTTTGAGGTAATAAAAAACTTCAGTTACCTAAATGTACCTTTTGAAATATACTTGGTTTTATGGAAAAAGGGAGCTGAATATTGGGCATCACAGAACTTGTCTTCAACTCCTTTTATTTTTATTAAAACACTAGAAGCCTGATGCATGAAATTTGTGCAAGAGTTGGCCTTCATTCCTTGGAATGCCAGCACCAGCTTCCCTCTGGTACCTGGGACCCGGGCTTCACTCACAGCCCCAGTTTCATCCAGAATGTTGTCTGAAAGACTTCCAGTCTAATTAGCATATTATGTTATTATTATTATAGATTATCTAATATCAACATTATTGCAGGATTCCCCATCACCCCCTCCTTTGCCCACTTTCACCCTCCCCCACCTCCTCCTTCCTTGGCCTTCACCAAATTATTGTCTGTGTCCATGAGGTATGCATATACAGTGGTACCTGGAGATACGAGTTTAATTCGTTCCATAACCTTGCTCATATATCAAGTTGCTCATATCTCAAAGCAAAGTTCCCCCACTGAAATCAATTGAAATGCCATTAATCCATTCCAGCCCCCAAAATGCCACCCCAGTTGTTCTTGTTACATGTTTTTGAATAAGAAAAATGTATTTATAAATGACAAATATTGTATAAAAACATAATAAAAGAGAATGTAAAGGAATAAACTGGTTTTATACAGTGTATTTACCTACTCGTTACACTCTTAATGCTACACTTTATCCCTAAAATGAATGTAACTTAACTAATCTTCACTGAACTTAATTGCTACTGGTCTTTGCATTTTTGGCCAATTTCAAAAAAAACGAGGTTTGCCTCTTCCTCCCTTTCAGAATGTTTCTGAAATGGGTGAGGCAAGTTTCATTGAACAGCTCCGATGCGCGACCAGTAGCAACTTTTTCGGGGTGTTTCTTTTCCACCAACTGTGACACACTCTCTCACATTCCTAAGATCTCCTTTATCTCACTTGTAGAGATCTCCTCCACCTCTGGCTCCTTCTCAAAACCAATTTCTTGGAGAACCTCTGCATGTTGCTGAAATTGCAACTCTTGTAACTCCTCCTTGGTGAGTTCCAGAGAGTGCTCCTCGTTGAGCTCATTCACGTCTCTCTCATCCACCTCCAGGCCCATGGGTTTTCCCAGAGACACTATCTCCTCTTCCACTGGCACCTCGGGTTCGAATCCTTTGAAGGTCCTTTCGGCTACGGCCTCAGGTCACAGCTTCTTCCATGCAGAGGTCAAAATCCTCATTGTAACACCCAGCCAGGCCTGATCAATAATTCTGAGGCATATCACGCTGTTAAAGTGGTTCTTCCAGAACTCTCAAAGGGTGAGGTTTGTGTTCTCCGTCACCTCAAAGCAGCGCCGGAACAGGTGCTTGATGTACAGCTTTTTAAAATTAGAAATCACCTCCTGATCCATGGGCTGCAGGATAGGAGTGGCGTTGGGAGGTAGGTAGACAACCTTTATAAACTTGAACTGTTCGAGGAGTTCATCTTCGAGGTTCAGTGGGTGAGCAGGAGCATTGTGGAGGGCGAGGAGGGCTTGCATGGTTAGGTTGTTTTCCTGTAGATATTTCTTAACAGAAGGGCCGAAAACCAGGTTTACCCACTCCATAAAGAACTGCCTGGTGACCCATGCCTTCGGGTTTGCCCTCCACATAACTTGCAGTTTATCTTTTAAAATCTTATGTGACTTAAAGACTCTGGGGTTTTCCGAATGGTATACGAGCAGAGGCTTGATCTTGCAGTTGTCCCTCGCATAGGCGCACAGTGCTAGAGTTAGCCTATCCTTCATGGGTTTGTGGCCTGGCATCGTCTTCTCCTCTGCCCGTTATATAAGTCCTATTCAGCATCTTCTTCCAGAAAAGCCCTGTCTCGTCACAGTTGAAGACTTGCTGGGGGATATATCCTTTGGCTTCTATCAGTTCGGAAAAAGTTTTGAGGTAATCCTCAGCTGCCTTCACGTCCGAACTTGCTGCCTCACCATGCCTGACGATGGAGTGAATGCCGGACCTTTTCCTGAAGTTATCAAACCAGCCTCTACTGGCTTTAAATGAATCTTTCGGTGCTTCATCCGTGGAAGTGTGCGGAGTCTGCTCCAGCAAATCACCGTAAATCACTCGCACCTTCTCACATATGATGCCGTGTTAATGTATCTCCTTTAAGCTGCTTCTCCGTCACCCACACCATCAGTAGATTCTCCATCTTTTCATGGAGAGAGCTACAGAGCTTAGAAATTATTGTAACGCCCTTAGCTGGCGTTATACCCTTTATCGACTCCTTCTGTTTAAGCACAGTGCATATCGTTGAAGTACTACGCCCGTACTGCCTCGCCAAGTCAGCCACTTGCACACCTTGCTCATATTTTTCTATGATTTCATGCTTTAATTCAATAGACATCATCCTCTTCTGAGCAATGATCTTTCCACTCACTTTCTTCAGACCCATGGTTATAAAAAGAAATGTGATAAAGTATGTAAATGCACAAAAGATACTTCGACAAGGAGGTAAACAAGCACACTGACTGAGGTGTGGGAAACTATGAGACGCTCGAGTCGTGATAAACTGGTGGGTCATGTGCAGCTGGCCGATCCAAGCGATTACCCATATCTCTAATGTTGCTCGTATTTCAAAGCAAAAAATCGCTTGCTTGACGGCTCATATCTCAAAAATCTCGTATGTTAGGGCACTCGTATCTCGAGGTACCACTGTATTCTTTAGCTATTTCCTTCATCTTTATGTTCTTACTCTGCCATTTTTAAGTTTGTGTGTAGCTCAAGCTAATTAGCTTCTCTAAGCTCATGTTTTCTCATCTCATAGGTTGCAGCAAGCCTTGAAGAAAGGAGGGAAAACTATTATTGTCGCCATTTCATAAAGAGAACCCAAATATAGAATTCAAGAGAGTTAACTTACCTTGTCTCTGAAAGATGATCATCAGGCATATGCAGGATCCAAGAATACTCAGAAAGATGCAGATTTGGTCACATGTGCTTGGAGGATACTCTGACTTGAAAGCAAGTAAAAGGGTAACTTTCTATCTTGAATGGTCACAGAGCTCACTGAATCAACCAAGGAGGAAAATGACTAAAATTTCAGAGGTCTAAAATATTTTTAGGGTGCTTGGCTGATTCCTCCACATCCTAGAGTTCTATAACCTCTTCTTAGAATGTCCTTGTCAAGTTCCTAGGCTCACTGGATATTAGTAGCCTGTCTTGGTGATGTTTCTTGGCCTTCTACTCCTCCTGAATTCCATAACCAAAATATATTACTTCAGGTGTATTGAGATTCAGTGACTATCATATATTCTGCCTTGTGCTTTGCTGCCCACAATGAAGACTACTGAGATTAATCTTTAGGACACTTTTCCCTCTATTGTGTTTTATTCATCTAACTGAGAGTTCTTAGATGTTTCACTCCTCTGGGAACCAGACAGCCAGAAAAAAAGAAAAAAAAAAGTAATTTTCTAACAGACTTGCTCGTATCTGGTATGATAAACACTGAGTATATGCTGAAAAAGAAAGAAAGAAAAAAAAGAAGGAAGGAAGGAAGGAAGGAAAGAAAGAAAGAAAGAGAGAGAGAAAGAAAGAAAAGAAAATGAAAAGCATTTTATTCAATCTAAAGATTGAGAAACACTTGGAGCAGGCTATATAGATATGTTTGCAGAAACATCTATATATATAGTGACCTTTATGAATGGAGGACCTGACTGGCCAGTAGCTATGATACACACTGGCCACCAGGGGGCAGACGTTCAATACAGGAGCTGTCCCCTAGTGGTCAGTGTGCTCCCACAACCAACCTCCCAAGACCGGCCAACCTCCTGTGTTCTCTTCCCACCCCCCCCCCCGACTGCGCCCCCGCTTGGCTGGCCAAGCCCAAGGACCCCACCCATGCATGAATTTGTGCACTGGGCTTCTAGTGTAATCGTAAAGATATGAGAGGAAATGTGAGCTCCTTCAATAAAATAATTGAAAATATAGAAAAATAACTCTAGGTAAGGAATTTAATAATTATAAGATTATAGAAATAGAAATAAATGTAAATGCATCTGATCAAGTTCAGCATGGATTTGGGTATACCTTTCACAACAAGGAATCTTTTACTTCATAATATTCTTCATATTTTCATAACTGCTTAATGAAGTTTCTAATATTTTAGTTAAATGAAGAGATTGGAATAGTCCAAATATCACTGTGATTATATACATTGATAAGTGCTCATGGCTGTCATCAAATGGCTGGGACCCAGGAACTTTGACATGGATCAGTGCCCCAAGGCAGAGAAAACCGAGGCACAGGAAAATTAGTGTGTGTTGTAATACATTTTCAAAATTCCTCATCCGCAATTCCAGTATTCAAAGAACCCTGATAGATTTTCAGATAATAAGAAAACTATACCTATCCCACAGTATAGTTATTTATTGATCTTTTTCATACTTAAATAAAATATTCACATTATGTATATATTTTTTAAGTATTGACATGTCTGATTAGGAGGTGCTTCCCAGAAGTAAAAAGATTTCCTTAAAAAATTCAAATAAAACTCCATCTGGGATACATTTGGCCACTGGCATTGGAAAAGGAATTGTAAACCTGATCATATTTCATAAGCAGTTTATTTCTACATCTCCAATACTTCTTTTTTAAAGGCAGCTGATTTATATTAGGGAATATATGTTTATCTTGATTTACAGTAATTGAGTCACATCATAAATGCAGTACTTTGATAAATATTTATTTATATAGTAAATTTTAATGAAATCTGTGTGTTTTTTTTTACCAAATGAGTTATTATAAACTCCTTTTGGATAGTTTATAATAATTTGAATTTTTCTTTATTTTCAAAAGCATGTGCCCAAATGAAAAGATTACACTGAAACCATTTTTAACTCTAAATAACTTTAATAATGAAAAATATTAAAAATTGTTTCTATTAATTGTTTTATCTAAAATAAGAAAATACATATTTGCATATGCTTATCTCTATATCTTAGGAATGTGCTTCATACACAACATAGAAATCTATAAATATAAAGTTATGGTGACTATTATTATAGTAATGACATTAAGGCAAGCAACTTGCACTCCTTTGTTGTGAATTTCTCATGATATTTCACAAGATATTTTAAATGCAGTGATTTATGAGGCACACGTACATGACAACTAAGAATGCTCTCATTTTAAAGGAAATATTTAAGTCATAAATTACATTCAGAAAGTTAAGTGCAGTAATTTAAACAATTCAAGTGTAATGATGTTCTTTTAGGAAGAAAATCATTTCATTGCTTTCCAGAAATACGTAATTTGATTATTTTATCTTTAGTAACAAGAAAGTTGTAATCTTCACACTCATTTTGCATGTGTTCTATGTTTGGCCAGTCAATTAAGGTATCACCCCGAGTTATCACTGCTATTTCAGATTGGCATCCAAGCTCCATTTTTATGATTTACAAATTTGAATTCAGTATCACAATTACAGGAGACATACTTAAATCAGGTAAAATATAAAAATGGACTTAATTTTCTCAACAATAACAGGTCAGAAAAACTGAAACAGATGCAGCTGTGCTACCGCATATTTTTTAGTATCCTCTTTATTGTCTCCTGCTCACTGAAACATCTGCTTCATTTTCCAAACTAGTAAAAAGTCTTCAAGCCCTTAATAGACACCACACTGAGTTTTATGGATCGTATTACTTGTGTTCTTTCCCTTTATTCATCCAATGAAGATCTTTCTCATAAATCAGTGCTTAACTAGACAACTTGGTAGGGAAATTGTTGAGATCCTTGTTTTTAAATTTCTCAAACTTTTTTTTAAATAATTATTTTCTTTTGAAATTTAAAAATACTTGTACAAGAAAACACCCACTTATTAGAATAATAAAATATCTAAAGAAGTAAACTCTTCAAACGCAAAGAATATATTTTCATTGGAAAATGCAATGAATTGGCATGATTATGAGTGTCTATGTGTGTTTAATATCTAAGTGCATGTGAAAATATAGATAACTATATGAAAATATGGAAGTATTTAATTAAAAACATTTACTAATTTATTATAGTGATTATAAATGTATTTTTGTGAGATTGTGGAGTTTCTAATAATATGACACTGAACCGTAATAATTGTACCTATGTGTTGATGTTATTTTGGAAAGTGACAGTTACCACAAAGCTTGAAAATGTCATACCAATGAAATGAAAAAGGATGACTGAGCAGCCATTAGAAGATTATAACTACCCACACATTTTTTTCTCTTAAATAAGACATAAGCATAAGTGTCTGCATAGGTATTCTACAGAGGGAAAACAAAATTAGACTCACTTCATTTCCCACTTAGTCTGGGAAATAGATGTCACCTAAACATATTTCCCATGAAATTGCCAGCTGGGCTGTCCTCTATTTTGAAGAAGCCAGGAAGTTTGGAAAAGTTGACCTCTTCCCCAGCTGTAGTAGCATTGGTATCAATCCCCTTGCCATAATGATTGAATCAGTGGTGAACACATCACTGCACTGGCTGATACGTTTATCTTTTAGCAGATATCCTATTGGGCACAGGGCTTGTTTCCAAAATGGGCTTGTGAACTACATTTGGTGAATCAGAGAGATGGTCAAGATTTTTGCATAGTGAACAGGAATAATAAAAAAAAATGAGCACTAGCTGATTTAGCTCAGTAGTTAGAACGTCTGCCCATGGACTGAAGGGTAGGGCACCTATCTCAGTCAAAGGCATATATCTTGGTTTCAGGATCAATCCATGGTCCTAGTAAGTATGTGTGCAGAAGACAGCCAATTTATGTGGCTCTCTCGCATCCATTTCTCTCTCTCTCTCTCTCTCTCTCTCTCTCTCTCTCTCTCTCTCTCTCATTTTCTGCTCCACTAAAAATCAATGAAAAAAAAAATATCCCCAGGTGAAAATTAACAAGAAAAAAACTGAACAAGTTTTCATTGGAAAGTATAAAATATAAAATACAGGTATGAAAAAGCATGAAAGTGATAGAATAAGGTAATCAAAAAATTGAAACCAGCAAAAAAGAAAACCAGCAAGATTTAATAGAACAAAAAGAGACTGGGCAGTGGTTGCATGGACTCTGAAAAGGAAGTTACAAAGGCAAAGTAAAGTTCTCTGCCACTGGTCACTGCTCCCCTGGGTGCATGTCTTATGGGGACCCTTAGGTTTTAGGAGAAAAGAAGGCAAAAGTGCAAAGTTAGTGCTGAGAGAAGGAAAGGCACCTAAGTGTTCCAATGAGGGTGTGCCTGTGTTTTTGTTTCGCTTCCATATATTTCCTTGGGTTTCGGAAGGAATAGATTTTCTTCCAAACTACCCAATCTATTTACTGGCCTTTCTTCTAGTTTGTGCCTATGCCCTCCTCCTATCTAATCTCTTTCCTGGATTTTTCAGAGCTACTGCCCTTACCCTATTTGATCTTTTCCCCAGACTTTGCTCTCCCCACTTCATGGTCACTATTTTGGCTTCTACTGTGCTTTCACTCAGGAAAAAAAATTCCCCCTCTCCCTTTTCTCCTCCCTCTCCCCTCTCATAATCACAGGAAAGGATGCTGGTTACCTTACCCTGGGGTAACTATTTTGTTTGCTCCCTCCTCTTTTGTTAATTAACTAACTAATTGCTTAGTCTAACTCTTCCTCTGACTCATTTTGAAGGGAGCTGTGGGATCTGTGACTTTTACTTGGCTTGACTAAAAAAGAAAGGAAATATGCATGTCTAATGAAATGTCAACAATATAACATCTCTAAATGTTTGACTCGTTTCTTTATTTTATTTTATTTTGTTTTTTCCATCACTATTTATCCCCTCTATGTCCTCTCCCACCTTCCACCCTCCACCAGCCACATTCATCACACTGTTGTCCATGAGTTCTCTCTCTTTTATTTTTATTTTTTGCTCAATCCTTCCACACAATTTTGCTTGTTCTCTGATTTCACTCATATATGGAATTTAATGAACTGACTGAACTACCAAGCAAAATAAAGACAGGATCATCCCTTTAGAGTGCACCAGAGCCAGAATCAAGCTTAAACTTAAGTCCCTACACAAGCTGAAAGCTTTGAGGTGTGACGGATATTCAAATTTCTTTTTCTTTCTGTCAGTCATTTTTTTCCTGCTTTCCTAAACTGAAATTATTTCTTCCTTTAAGAAATAATTGCATGCATGGGACTTGTTTTTTACAGTGACATGATTCATATTTGTGCTGTCATTTTATTCATCTACACAAGTGACATGCATATGTGACTTTTGTCAGATAGCTAGTATGGTCCTGAGTGGCACTAGTGAAACGCATGTGTTTTGGCCTGTCACAATTTACTAACTTTAACTATTCAAATCCTTTTTTCATATACAAAAGTACTTCTAATTCAATTTTAACACAGTTTATGGTTTTATTGCTCTTCTAAAGAGATCTAATCAGGGAGAATAATCAATTGAGTAAGCATGTCTTAGAAAGATGTCCTAGGATAGGGACGGGGAAGAAAATCTTTACCTATCTTAGGTCTTGGGATTCTGTAACAAATAGATTAACAAAGAAAAGCATACAAATTTATTTAATAGGTTTCATATTACAAGGGAGGCTTCATAGGAAGGGGAAGACCCAAAGCAGTAACAAACCTAAGTACTTATATATTAAACTAGATGCCTGATGCAGGAAGATTTGTGCAAGAATGGGCCCTCCTTCCCCTGGAGCACTGCTTTTACTCCAGCTGGGAGCTGCCTTTCCATCTTCTCATGCTGCTGCTAGTGGCCCAGAGCAGCTGGGATGGTGCAAATGCCTGCATTATCTCCATGGCAATGAGACAAGGGTCCCACCCCCAGCAGCTAGGCACCTGTGTATGCAAATTAACCTCTTATCTTTGTTGGGTTAATTTGCATACTCACTCCTGATTGACTAGTGGGCATCATGAAGGTACAATTTGCATCTTTCTCTTTTATTAGTGTAAATTACATAAAAAGAGGTAATTTTGGAAAGTTAAGTGAAACATATAGGGATACTGAAAAAAGATGAGTCATTTTAATGTTTAGACACAATTTTCTCAGCCTGGATTCCCCATTCCTGGTGAAAATGTTTCTTTTTGTCTGATATGGGGGAGACATCTTTAATACAGGAGTTTTGTCTCCTGCTCTAAGAAAGAAGATGGGAGTCAGAGCTTTCTTCTTGCAGCTGCTGTGGATCAAGTTCCTTAGATAAAAATCGTCCTCATGTCAAAGTGGCATGTTTTGGATCTACGTATTCTACCACCCTTCAGTGACATAATCAACAGGCAGGAATTGAGGTTGAATTTTCAGGATTTCAGTTACAGATCTTTTTCTCATATTTGAATGAAAATGAGAAATCCCTTAAATTTTTTGGAGCCTCAGCTTCCCCATCTGTTAAACCAAGATAGGAACCCCTACTAAAACTATTATTATAATGTAAATGAAATAATACTTTATGTAAAAGCACTTGAAAACACTGAAGTTCAGCAAATATCAGTTTTAAAAACATTCCTTATAAAATAATAAATAGTGAAAGGGGGATAATGCAAGTTGTCATGGTAAAATGAAAGTTCATTATTATTATGAAGCATGTTCTAGTTTGGCATTTTTATAATAAAGCATATGACTGTTTAAAAATGCTCTCACTAAATAACTATTGAATGTGCATAACAATGCAGAAGAGCTTTTCAATGTATTTTCTAAAAGTTTACTAATTTTTCTATACTAATCAAAGAAAAACATTACAAGGATAAATAAATGTCTAAGAAAATATGCATGGACACTGTTTAATTTTAACTATTAGAGATTTCAAATCAGAAGGGAGAACTTTTCCCTTAAACAGTAGATTCATTATCTGTTATATCCAGTTAAAAATGTAAAGTCATCATTGAAAAACAATTTCATATTGGATGTTAATATTTGGCTCAAAAAGCTCCACCTATATTATAATGAATTGATTTGTTATGATTTATTTCTTTATGAAAAAAACATTGTTACAGAATTTTCTTGGTATTCATATTGTTTGTATAATCACAGACAGTTTTAACACAATATTTTACACTGATTACCCCTTACAATACAGATGTATCTCAAATTATAGGAAAACTCAATGTGGAAAATGGCCACAGTATTTTTCTTCTAAAAAGAAAATTAATAGGTAAGGCTGTCTGATATCTGTATATGGCCAAGATTATTTCTATATAAACTTCCAGAATATTTGAATGCTAAAACATTAAGTAAATAATATTAAAAGAAATAGCCCTGACTGGTGGGGCTCAGTTGGTTGGAACGTGCACCTATAACTGAAAGGTCATGGGTTTGACTCCTCATCAGGGCATATACACAGGCCAAGGGTGTTCTATCACCCAGGGTACATATAGGAGGAAACCAATAAAAGTTTCACTCTGGCTTATGTGGCTTGGTTGGTTAAAGAGCTGTCCTGTGGGTCCTGAGAGACAACCTCTCACCTCAATGTTTTTTTCTCTCTCTCTCTCTCTCTCTCTCTCTCTCTCTCTCTCTCTCTCTCTCTCTTTCATCTTCGCTCCCTCTCTCTCCCTTCCTCTGGCTATTGTAACTCAGTGGTTAGAGCATTGGCTTGTGCAATGAAGGGTTGAAGATTTGATTCCAGGTCAAGGGCATGTATCTGGGCTGCAGGTTCGATCCCCAGTCTGCTCAGGATGCTTGCAGGAGGCAACCAATCTATGTGTCTCTCTCACATTGATATTTATCTCTCTCCTCCTCCCTCTCCACTTTCCCCTCATCCTTTCTCTCTACACTGTAAGAATCAGTGGAAAATATATTCTTGGGTGAGGAATAGCAAAACAGAGAGGAGAGAGAGAGAGAGAAAGAGAACTATAAATCTAAATTTTTGTGGGACATGACATGTAAATGAAAAAATTTAGCAGGTAGAATTTGTAGTGGTTAAAATTAATGTAAACCCCACGACATAGGAGCTATGAGACCTTAGAAAAATTTATTTAATGTTCCTAAAGTTAAGTTTCTTCCTTTGAAAAGTGAAAATAAATAATTGCACCTGTCCCTCAAAATTTTTCGTAGGATCATAGCAAATAGTGAAGAATAAGCTTTCAAAACAGAACCTAGCAAATTACAATGACTTAGTAAATGTTAACTATTATTATATGTAAAATAAAATTAATCTGCCAATATTCTTACAAAGCCACAATAACATTACACACACACACACACACACTCACACACACGCACACACATACACGTTTGACTCTCTGGAGAAATAGATGTATCTAGTACCCATACAAATAGTCTACATAGCCCCAAATATATTTAGGATACTATAATTTTATTAGCCGGAATGTTTAGTGTCTAAAGGTCTGGAAATTGTTTTCCTTGGAAGAAAGTAAGAAACACATGTAAAAGATAAATAAATTTGGGAGGGGAGGAGAAAATGGTGGCGGAGTAGACGGACGCCTCTGGAGCTTTGTCGCTGGGCAGAGGGAAAGAGAGCGGCTGAGAGTTGCATTGGGAGTGTTTGTTGGCAAGCTAGGAGTCAGTTGTCCTCCAGGGGAAGGCGGGAACTGCTGGAAGGGGCTCTCCCGGCCAGGCAGCCCCACTGCCATGGGTTTTTTGTCCGCTGGAGCCACCAGCGCGAACGTGGAGCCCGAGCCATCTTGCAGGGGGAGGTGGATGGCTGCGGCGGGCTGAAGCCTTCGGCTGGGCACCCATTGAGCAGCCAGGGACCCGGGGACCCAGAACTCCGCTCTCCAATCGGTGCAGACACGCGGCGGAACCAGAGATCCACAGAGCACACGGAAAGTGCCTTGTGTGCTGTACCTGGTCGTGTTGTAGTTTGTGCCTTTCAATCAACGTAGGAGAGAGAACTACATAACCAGACACCCAGAGAAGAAAGACCATGGGCAGAAAAAGAAACAGCCCACAAAAGACAGAAAGGCAGGTTTCACCAGAAAAGGAAGTAAACAAAATAGAACCACAAATAAGCCTACCAGAGAAAGAGTTCAGAGAAATTATCATAATGTGGTTGAAAAGAATGGAAGACAAATTTGACAATATGAGTAAGAGCCAAGAGGAAATGAAGAAGAACCTAGAGGAGGTGAAGAAGCATCAAGAAGAAATGCAGAAGAACCTAGAGGAGGTGCAGAATAAACAAGAAGAAATGAATAATGACATCACTGCTATAAAGAACTCAATAGAAAGCATCAAAAGTAGACTAGAAGAAGCAGAGGACCACATCAGTGAGCTAGAAGACACAATAGGAAAAAATACCCAAGTACAGCAGCTTCTAGAAAAAAAAGTTAAAAAGCAAGAGGAGAGTCTAAGGGAACTTTGGGATAACATGAAACAAAATAACATCCGCATAATTGGGGTTCCAGAAAGAGTGGAAACTGAACAAGGATTAGAGAATGTGTTTGAAGAAATAATGACAGAAAATTTCCCCAATATAGAAAAGAAAAAACCCACACAAATCCAAGAAGCTCACAGAGTCCCAAGCAAAATGAACCCCAACAAACCGACACCAAGGCACATTATAATTAAATTGGCAAACACCGACGACAAAGTAAGAATCTTAAAAGCAGCCAGAGAGAAACAGAAAGTTACCTACAAAGGAACCCCCATAAGACTAGCTACTGACTTTTCAACAGAAAAACTCATCAGGCCAGAAGGGAATGGAATGAAATATACAAAGTCATGCAAAGGAAGGGTCTGAATCCAAGAATACTGTACCCTGCAAGACTCTCAATCAAAATTGAAGGTGAAATCACAAGCTTCACAGACAAAAAAGGACTAAGGGAATATATTACCACCAAACCAGCAATGCAATAAATGTTAAAAGGTCTGCTGTAATAAAAAGAAAGAGAAAGTGAAGGAACTCGGGGGTAAGGACTAAAAATGGCAACAGATAAGTACTTATCAATAATAACTTTAAATGTAAACGGATTAAATGCTCCAATCAAAGACATAGGGTAACCGATTGGATAAGAAAACATGATCCATATATCTGCTGTCTGCAAGAAACCCACCTTAGGAAAAGAGATGCACACAGATTGAGGGTGAAGGGATGGAACATGGTATTTCAGGCAAATGGAAATGAAAAAAAAGCTGGGGTTGCAATACTTATATCTGACAAATTAGATCTCAAAGTGAAGGACATAACAAGAGATAAAGAAGGCCACTTCATAATACTAAAGGGAACAATCCAACAAGAAGAAATAATTCTGGTAAACGTATATGCACCCAATATAGGAGCACCTAAATACATAAAAAAAAAACTCTTGGAGGATATTAAGGGAGAGATTGACAGCAATCAATCATAGTAGGAAATTTTAATACCCCACTGTCACCATTGGACAAATCCTCTAAACAAAAAATCAGCAAAGAAACATCAATCCTAAATGACTCACTTAGACCAGATGGAATTAATTGACATCTTCAGAACATTTTACCCCAAAGCCACAGAATATACATTCTTCTCCAGTGCACATGGGTCATTTTCAAAGATAGATCATATGTTGGATCATAAGAAAAGTCTCTTCAAATTCAAGAACATAGAAATCATATCAAGCATTTTCTCAGACCACAGTGGCATAAAACTGGAAATCAACTATAATAAAATCAATAGAAAGAAATCAAACACATGGAGACTAAACAGCATGCTATTAAACAACGACTGGGTACCCAGAGAGATCAAGGAAGAAATAAAAAACATCATGGCAACAAATGACAATGACAACACAACAATCCAAAATTTATGGGACACAGTGAAAGCAGTCTTGAGAGGGAAGTTCATAGCCCTACAAGCCTACTGCAAAAAACAGGAAACAATGGTAATAAATTACCTAAACCTACAACTCAAAGAGCTAGAAGGAGAGCAACAAGAAAAGCCCGGTGTACTCAGAAGGAAGGAAATAGTGAAGATCAGAGCAGAGATAAACAACTTGGAGACCAAAGAAACAATTCAAAAGATCAACAAAACAAAGAGCTGGTTCTTTGAAAGGGTAAACAAGATTGATGGACCCCTATCCAGGCTCACCAAGAAGCAAAGAGAGAAGACTCAAATAAACAAAATCAGAAATGAAAGAGGAGAAATAACAACAGACCCTGTGGAAATACAAAGGATTGTTAAAAAATACTATGAACAACTCTATTCCAACAAATTGGACAACCTGCAAGAAATGGACATTTTCCTAGGAAAATATAACTTCCCAAAACTCAATGAGGAGGAAGCCAAACATCTCAATAGTCCAATAACTATGGAAGAAATTGAAGCAGTAATCAAAAAGCTTCCAGCAAATAAAAGCCCGGGTCCAGATGGCTACACAGGAGAGTTTTACCAAACATTCAAGGAAGAATTAAAACCTATCCTCCTCAGACTATTCAAAAACATTCAAGAAGAAGGAATACTACCAAACACCTTCTATGAAGCCAGCATCACCCTAATACCAAAACCAGATAAAGACAACACAATGAAAGAGAATTATAGGCCAATATCTCTCATGAACATAGATGCCAAAATCCTCAACAAAATTCTAGCAAACTGGATCCAGCAGTACATCAGAAAGATCATACACCATGACCAAGCAGGATTCATCCCAGGAATGCAGGGATGGTTCAATATCCGCAAATCAATAAATGTGATACATCACATAAACAAATTGAGAGATAAAAATCACATAGTCATATCAATTGATGCAGAAAAAGCATTTGACAAAATCCAACACCCTTTCTTGATAAAAATTCTCAGCAAAGTGGGAATAGAAGGAGCATACCTCAACATCATAAAAGCCATATATGATAAACCCACAGCTAACATCATACTCAATGGGCAAAAACTAAAACCATTTCCCCTAAGAACAGGAACAAGACAGGGATGCCCACTCTCACCTCTCCTGTTCGACATAGTACAGGAATTATTAGCCATTGCAATTAGACAAGAAGAAGAAATAAAACGCATCCAAATTGGAAAAGAAGAAGTAAAGCTGTCCTTATTTGCAGATGACATGATATTGTACATAAAAAACCCAAAGGACTCCATTCCAAAACTAACTGACTTAATTAATGAATTCGGCAATGTAGTAGGATACAAAATTAATGCTGAGAAGTCTGTGGCATTTCTATACACTAACAGTGAAATTATAGAAAGAGAAACTAAAACAGCAATCCCATTTATCATCGTACCAAAAAAATTAAGATACCTAGGAATAAACCTAACTAAAGAGGTAAAAGACCTTTATGCAGAAAACTACAGGACACTGAAAAAAGAGATAGAGGAAGATGTTAACAGATGGAAGAGCATACCATGTGCATGGATTGGGAGAATCAACATCATTAAAATGTCCATACTACCCAAAGCAATCTACAGTTTCAACGCACTACCCATTAAAATACCAACGACATATTTCACAGACCTACAAAGAATTCTTCATAGATTCATCTGGAACAAAAAAAGACCACGGATAGCTACAGCAATTCTGAGAAGGAAGAATAAAGTAGGTGGGATCTCAATACCAGATTTCAAGCTATACTACAAAGCAACTGTTCTCAAAACAGCCTGGTACTGGCACAAGAACAGACATATAGATCAATGGAATAGAATAGAGAACCCAGATATCCACCCAAACCACTATGCTCAATTAATATTTGACAAAGGAGGCATGAACATTCAATGGAGCCAAGATAGCCTCTTCAATAAATGGTGTTGGGAAAATTGGACAGATACATGCAAAAAATTGAAACTGGACCACCAACTTACACCAAATATAAAAATAAACTCAAAATGGATACAGGACTTAAACATTAGAAGGGAAACCATAAAAATACTAGAGGAATCCACAGGTAGCACAATCTCAGATATATGCCGAAAGAACTTCTTCACTGATACTGCTTCAAAGGCAATGGAAGCTAAAGAAAAAATAAACAAATGGGACTACGTCAAAATAAAAAGCTTTTGCACAGCAAAAGAAACCATCAACAAAACAACAAGAAAAATCAATGCATCGGAGAACATATTTGCAAATGCTATCACTGATAAAGGTTTAATCTCCAAAATCTACAGCCAACTTATACAACTTAATAAAAGGAAGATGAAGGATCCAATAAAAAAATGGGCAACAGACCTAAGTAGAATCTTTTCAAAAGACGACAGAAGGAAGGCCAAGAGACACATGAAAACATGTTCAAAGTCATTAATCATCCGAGAGATGCAAATCAAAAGGACAATGTGATACCATCTTACACCTGTCAGAATGGCAATCATCAACAAATCAACAAACGACAAGTGTTGGCGAGGATGCGGAGAAAAAGGAACCCTTGTGCACTGTTGGTGGGAATGCAGACTGGTGCAGCCACTGTGGAGAACAGTTTGGAGTTTCCTCAAAAAACTAAAAATGGATCTCCCATTTGACCCTGTAATCCCACTCTTAGGAATTTATCTTAAGAAATTACAAACACCAATCAGAAAGGATTTGTGCACCCCTATGTTCATAGCAGCACAATTTACAATAGCCACAATTTGGAAACAGCCTAGGTGCCCATCAGCAGATGAGTGGATCAGAAAACTGTGGTACATCTACACAATGGAAGTCTATGCTGCCATTAAAAAGAAGGAATTCTTACCATTTGCAGCAACCTGGTTGGAACTGGAGAGCCTTATGCTTAGTGAAATAAGCCAGTCAATGAAGGAGAAGCATCACATGATCGCACTCATTGGGGGATAATAAAGAACATTATAAACTGATGAACAAAAGGATAGATACAGAGAGAGTAGAGCTTCAAACAGACTGTGAAATTACAGCAGGAAGATTAAAGTTAGGTGAGGTAGATAAGAGATCAATCAAAGGACTTGTATGCATGCATATAAGCATAACCAATGAACATAGACACTGGGGGGTTGGGGTATGCCTGGGAGGGAGGGGGGCAATGGGGAGATATGTATAAATAATTAATAAAAATTAAAAAAAGATAAATAAATTTGGGATGGAAGGAAAAAGTAAATCATGATGCAAATCTTACTAGGCCACAGGCATTATCCTTAAATTTTGTATGTATTATTTCAGTTAATGGTCAAACTGAATCAGATAACTATCATGTTCCCCTTTTAAAATGAGGAAACTAGGATGTAGACAAGCCAAGTATCCTATCTGTAGTAAAAAATAAACTACTTGGGGGAGATGGGATTCAACCCCAAGTCTGGTCTACTGCTATCCTGACCCATATTTTTACAGCTGTATTGCATGGCCTCTTGCAAATGAAATTTCAGATGCGTATGGATATACTTTGATTACAGAAATAAAAAAGATGCATCATTAGACTGAAAAGGGAGTCACATCTAAGCAACTGAGAAGGGGAATGTAGGATATATGTTTTCAGCAGATCACTGTCTGAGGCAATGAAGCCATAGTGGTTGACAGCCTATTTTGATTTCGCATAACATGAACTTAATTTACATCCCAGCTCCAACAAGTTCTTTTGAGTGATATTGTTCTGGGACTTTTACCTCTCTAAATTTTGGTTATATTTTATTTAAAGTGGAAATTGTAAGGTAGCTTTTAGTATCAAATAAAATGATTTCTTTAAAGCATTTATCACATATTTTTAATAAATGGTGATATGTGTATGTCATTGTTTTTATTGTTACATGGTTTTAGTTACACGAGTAGGCCATGGCTTGAAAAATGGAACACACATAGGTAAAATATGAAGAACAAAAGTAATATCCTTGTTATTGTAGATGTGAAGTCTTGAATATATAATTAGCAACCAGAAGTTCCTGAGTCCTGGAGCCAGATAGACCTAGATTTCAATTTTAGCATTTTACTTACAAGCTCCGTGATCTTATCCAACTTAATTTTTTATACAACTGTATTAGTCTTTTTTACTTTTTAGTACTCTCTACCCGAGTTAACTATTTCCACTTGTAGGTGATAAAATGTCTAAGAAATTCACTTTCATTTTGGCTCTGTTGTGAGCATGGTCTTTCCCTTTCCTTCAACTCAGAATTCAGTTTTTGATCCTTTCTTTTTATATTCCAGTCCCAGAAGCAGTTTTCACTGCAGGAGTTATCTGAAGACAGTCTTATGCTATAGAGTATAGTATGCTCTACAACCAGGCTCAGCTTCCTCAGGAACACTACACAGGATAGATTGAACTAAGTATTAAACTAAGAGGCATTCTCTCAAATTAGTTTAAATGCATTTTATTTTAGATAACCTATATAACTTAAATACACATGCACACGCGTGGGTGTGCGCATACACACACACACACACACACACACACACACACCAAGATCTCCATCCCAAATAAGTCAAGGTAAAATAAATGAAGAGCTCAAGATAACATCAGTCTCATTTGTCCTAGTCTGCATGTGTAAATTTTTACATCTCTAAATATCAGTAATAGCAATATGGAATATCTGATTCAGAATTGATTTAGATTGCAAGATTCTCATTGATAGCAATTCCATCTAAATGTCTTTAAAATATGTCCCAATTTAATTCCTTTAGTTCATAAAAACTGACTCACTCTTTATTAGACTATTAAAATATCAGGTAGCATTAATAGCTAAAGTTATGTTTCTATAGTAAACACTCAATATATGTTAGCTATTAAAAATCTATGAGATTAGAAAGTTGTAATACTACTAATTTGATGAAAGCTTAAAAACAATTTTATTATGAAAGTCATTTTTATGACAAATATCTAACAGTTTTATTGTGTTCAATTCAATATGTGCAAAGAAGATGAAATCTTGCTTTTTTGACTTTTATTATTTTTATTATTTTTTTCTTCTCTTTGACTTTTGAAAATCATAGATTGAATTTTCTTTTACAAAAGTAAAAATCTAGTGTACAACTTTAAATACTAGTAGGATTTTATTACTAGATGTGGAGGGAAAGTACCAAAATTATTATACACTAGAGCACTTGAGTAATGTCCTTCCAGTTTTTGTCATGAAGTTGTTTGGCATTGGAGAAATGAGGGTGAGTTATTGTAGATATCAGTTTTATTTTCTAATATGGCCTCTCTTGAAATTGTTTCTGATATTTCTGGAAATGTAAGAGTAAATTGCTATTTGTCATGTAAAATGCTTATATTATTTCATTTTATTATTTATGAAAAAATTCTGTATACAATCTAAAGTTTAACCTTGAATTTATATATCAGAAAGAAGGCTTAGACATAAAATAGAAATGAAAATATAGTATTTCCAATTAAATTTGAAAAAAATAAAGATTCAAGCCCAAAGTACAGAGGTCTTTTATAGCCACATACTAATGGAGGGGAAAAGAGAAAACATATATTCAATCCCCAAACTGAAGACAAGGCTAAAGAAGTATTATGACTTTAAACTCTCATTTGCAGTGCTTCTACCTCAAAGCATTATCACATATCATGATTTCATGTTCTGAAACAGTAATGATGCAGTTTCAAATATAATGGTAGAAGAAAATGAGTGATACGAAAAAGCAGCAGGAAATTGTGCTGAAATCTAACTTCTTTTAGAAAAAGGATTTAATAGAAATCTCACTGTACATAAAAACAAGTTATTTAGACATAGATAAATTGACATTTACATCATTTAAGTTCTTTGTAGTTAGACACAGATAGTATCTCACATGGGAACTGGCTTTTTACAGATTTTTGCATAATTCTATGTTGAGATATATGATTAAACAGAGTCCATGTACAAAATGATAAAAATAGTGACCTGAACGTACTTAGAAAATATTTCAATTATTTCTGTTATTTATATGATATGAATATAGGCAGGAAAACTATTAGATGTGTCCCCTCTGGTACTATGCTCTAAAATATTTTAAAAAGAGGAACTCAGATTAAAAAACAATATTCACTTTTTTTCAATTGTGCTAGGATATGCATTGAAATTGGCTCCTACTTTAATTTATAGCACATTTAGAATATGTTTCAGGTTATATTTTATTAATGTTATGGATATATAATGAGTTTCAGCTAAGTTATCTATTAGAGTGCATTTTATTAATTTCCAACTTTGAACTATTGTTATTACAGAAGCTATGTACATTTACTTATATGTTTTTGCATTTGCATAAGTTTTTATTACCTTTAGTATATACCTAGGAGTCAAATGGTAGAGCCATAAGATAAGTATATGCTTAACATTTTAGAATAATGCCAAATGACTTTATGAAATTAGTATATTATTTAATTTGTCACCAACTTGGTATGACATTTCCACTTGCTTCATATCTCATCAACACCTTGTATTGTCAGCCTCATTACTCTTCTCCATTCTCATGGGTGTGTAATAGTATCTTATTGTTCTTTTGGTCTGCATATCTCTGATGACTAATAATGTTGGAGATTTTATCTTGGGTTTATTGGACAATTTTATATATATATATATATATATATGCACACACACATACATATATATAGGCACATATATGTATACACACACATATATCTACATATATGTTTTTGAAGTATTTGTTAATTAATTTTCTCATTTTTCAAGTTTGGTTGTTTGTTTTGTTACTATTGAGCTATGTGAAAAAGACTTTATATAGCTTTCAATAAAGTGCTTTGTGAGATTTATCATTTTATATATTTTCTCCTGTTCCATGACTTGCCTTTTCACTTTCTTAACTGTCATTCAAAGAATAAACATTATTACTTGAATGATGTCCAATTTCTCAAATTCTGGGATCATTTAAAAATCATAGAAAATTATTTCTTTTAAAGATGTCTAAATCAGCATATCAATATTCTGTGTTCTAATTGGAATTTGAACCTTATCCATGTCATATTTTTCTGAACACACTTTTCTTCCACCCATTTTTTACCTTGTTAGGCACCACATACCTCACTGCACTGAGAGAATGCAGGCCTCTGTCAGCAGCCAAAGCATGAATTCATAAGCCTACCATGAAAACACTAAGGGAAGAGAAATAAGACAGCCTGTTCCATTTCTTTAAGCTTTTTGCCTATGTGATTAGGCCCAACATATTTTTAACGGTTCAAAATAATCAGAATTAGGATCACTTCTAAACAGGACAGAGTGTTAGGGACATATGGAGTATTACAATTTGAAGCTAGTATAATTAAATCAATGCATTGTTTTTAAAAAAAGAAGAAAGCTAGGATAAACAGCACAAAGTAATGAAATAAAAAGGAAACATTAGCCCGGCTGGCATGGCTCAGGGATTGAGCACCAACCAATGAACCAGATCACGGTTCAATCCCCATTCAGGGCACATGCCCCAGTTGTGGGATCGATCCCCAGTTAGGGGAGTGCAAGAGGCAACCAATCAAAGATTCTCTCTTATCATTGATATTTCTATCTCTGTATCCCTCTCCTTTATTCTCTGAAATCAATAAGAATATACATTTTTAAAAAAGAGCATCAAATGTCTAAAAATAGAGGGAAGAAAGATTTTGCATGATATATCTCAATTTCACATGATATATCTCAGTTTTGAAAAGTAAATATTTATGATAAATTTGACTATAAATTGAATATATAAAACAGCAAAAACAAGCAAGTATAAAAGTATAATATGCTAAGTGTTTGATGGATTGGTGAACCATTTGGGTGACTGCTCAACCAGTTGCTCTGACCAGTGCTTACCACCAGGGGACAGATGCTCCAACTGGTAGGTTAGATTGCTTCTGGGGTCCAGCTGAGAAGGCCAGGCACACCCTGGAGCCCTCCTGTGGTCTCTCTCTGGCTGGTCAGCCCCAATTAGCCCTGATAGAGACTGGGTGAGATGGCCCTGATTGGCCAGGCTAAGGGACCACATCCATGTACAAATTCATGCACTTGGCCTCTAGTAAAAAATAAAATGATCGTCACATTGATGAAAAATTACACACTTGATAACATTCTAACTCTTGATGCAATTGAATGAACTACACAAAATACTATTTGTTGCTTCAAATAAAAACTTTACTTTTTTACAGAAGGAAAAAGAACAAAACTGAAAGAAACAACTATTAAGAAATATATTATCCTTAAATATGAGAAAGTTAATATTTATAATGAATAAAGAACAAATAGGTTTGGATAGCCAAAACCTGACAAAATATATAATTAATATATGTGTATGTATATAACTAAATAAACATTAATATTCAAGGAAATAAAATAAAGTAGGCTTACAATATTTCAAAATGTATTGCAAAGTATGTATTATGCAATGCTGACGAGAATGTGATGAAGTCAGCACATTAAGAGGATTAGCCAAGGAATAAATAGGCATAAACCATAGATGCAGACAGAAGAATAGTGTGGCCAGAGGGTAGGTGAGGCAGGAGCTGGGTGAGGAGGCCACAGGGTGGGGAAAATGAGGACATGTGTAAAATTATCAATAATCAAAAATAAATGAATAAACAAACAAACACAAGAAAGGATGCTGCAAATAATTGTTATTTTAGGAAAAAAAATGAAAAATATCTATAGAAAAATAATAGACTTTTTTATATTGAAATGTATTTGAAATTTTTTTCTGAAGAAAAGAAGGAAGTAAATCTTTTATATTCATATCTATAATAATATATAAAAATCTAACAAGAAATAAAACAATCACTCTGGTAATTTTATATATCTATTAAAATTAAGAAAACATAAACTTATTCAAAACAAAAGGTAACAATTCTCTGAGCCTTGAAATGAGCTCTTCCCCATAGTTAAGCTTAATGTTTTACTAAAGAAAAACTGTCCAAATTGAAATTTTAAATAAAATATTAATAAAAACAACAAAAATAATAAAATACAATAACAACTTTCAGAAATAAACCTAAGTTATAAGATTTCAGTGGTTTAGTATCAATCTATTAACCAGGAAGTCATGGTTTGAGTTTCCTTTCAGGGGTCAGGGCACATGCGTGGGTTGCAGATTCTATCCCCATTGTGGGGCATGCAGGAGGCAGCCTATCAATGATCTCTTATCATTGGTGTTTCTATATCTCTTTCTCTCTCCCTTCCTCTCTGAAATGAATAAAAATATTTTTTAAAAAGATAAAAAATAACACATTTAATATAATCTTTACAAACTTAAACACACGTGATTCTCTATTCTACCTCTGCATACCACCACCCCATCCTGATCCCAGAATCAAACATTTCAATTCTTCCTAGTTTTAGTTTTCACATTAATAAATAGTGTAAGTGTTCTTTGATTAATCAATTTTATCCATTTCTTACTTGTTATGGTAGATAATGATTTAGCCTTTTTTAAAAAATATCACTTGTTACTTTTCCATCTTTCCAATTTCATTATGTCACAAATGAGGTCAAACTAATTTTTTAGAAATAAACCTAACTTATAAGATTTCATATTGCATGCTTAACCATGCAGTATATTATTAATACCTTTTCTTTTCTAGACAGCCTTCTCTTTTTCTACATTTTTTAAAAATATTTTTATTGATTTTTCACAGAGAGGAAGGGAGAGGGATAGAAAAATGGAAACATCGATGAGAGAGAGACATCGATTAGCCACCTCCTGCACGTCCCCCACTGGGGATGTGCCCACAACCAATGTACATGCCCCCAACCAGAATCGAACCCGGGACCTTTCAGTCCGCAGGCTGACGCTCTATCCACTGAGCCAAACCGGTTTCGGCTTTTTCTACATTTTTATAAGTCCATCAACAACTTTCATCTACCTTTTAATAAAATTTTTCCTCCCAAAATAGTCTGGATGATTGTGATTTGGATCCTCTATATAATTGTTATTCTAAGATTTCTTCTCACCATGATCTTAGGAGTTTCCTTCATCTTTCATTGAAACTTCCTAATTCTTGAATTGCATGTTTTTCTCTTTCTTAATATATTCTCTCAATATTGGTAAAGATCTCTGCAATAAACATAACATGCAAAGAACTTATATCTAGAATAAATAAATAAAATGCTGGAAGTCTATACAAATAAAACACCAAATAAACATGGTCCAAAAAATTTAACAGACACCTTATAAGAGTAGATATTCAAAAGACTAATAAACTTATTAAAGGGTTTATAACATCATTGACTATCATGAAAAAAAACCAAATACCAAAATAAGATAACACAACACAATCATTAGGGTGGATATAATTAAAATATTACAATATCAAAATGCTGGCATGGATGTAGATAAGGAGTATATTCCTTCATTACAGGTGGGTGGGTAAATTATTTAAATACCTGTAACAACTACATTAAACCTTTTGCTGCTATTAAAAGCTATGTCATTGTCAGATCAAGACTATGCAATTAATTTAACAACTAATGCTAAATAAGTTCAACTTTTAAAATAATGTTCTTCAAATCTGTTACCCTAACTAATATGACTTAAAGCTTACATCTGCCTTCTGCTGCCATTAACAGGTGTGTTTTTTTGTCTCACTTAACTATTGTGTACAAAACTCAACTCTTTACACAAATTTTCATAATAGTTCTGCTTATACAAAGTATGGTCGTAACTGAGAGGACTCATCATCCACCTCAAGGCCTAAGATATTCAATGTCTCTCAAATTCTGTTATTTCCATTCTCTTCTTATGTGACTGCTTAGATCCCCAGAAGCAATACAAATCTCCCCCTTAGCCTTGCACACAGCAGAGCTTACCAAAGGTTTTTTATTCCAAACAATTACACATGTGGAATAAATTATTCTCTACCACATTTTACACAATATACGCTATTTACGTAGTAATAAGAAAAGCAGAGGAAAAAAACATAAAACACTGCATTTTTCTTCAATCTGTAGACTTTGAATGTAAGGCTAAAAGTAAAAAAAAATACTAATAGGGGTGCTAATATTTGTGATCCATAGTGTCTTAGAGAGAATTCAAGGTCTTGGTAATTATTCTGCCTGTCACAAACACATTTTAGGCCTTTATCGTCATGGGTCCAGGCAAACTCACCACAGAATAGAGAGTTTTCTGATGAGTATAAAGAAAATCTAAGCTAGGACACAATTTGACTAAGCATATCTTAGGAAATCTTATAGTTGGGCCTTGTCAAACTATTCTGATAAAATGGGTAGTGTCCTGGTTCATTTGATTTGTTATATATACATACAGAGAGGGTGTAAATTCACTAAAAGATTCTTTGAAAATCATTAAAACTTTAAAAAGAAACAAGAAGGGTGTCTAAATATTTAGTCTTCCAACTTTTTAGTAGTCTTACTCAAATTATTATTATTACTACTACTGATATGAAGGAAAGTCCAAGTAAAGGATTCCAGTTTTCCATAAAACATCATGTAGGGCCAGAAAGAACACTGCAGGTAGGACCAAGCACAATAGAGTCTATGCTTCTCCATTCACTGGGAAAACTCACAGAACCTTTCCATTAAGTCAGATAGTGACATCTACTTCACAAGCTGTTGTTGAATAATAAATGTAAGAATGTAAATAAAATAATTTTCAAAGTGCAAAAAGAAAAAAGGTCAAGGAAGTATCATTCTATCCATTCTTGCATATTTTTAAGAGCGTTTTCTTTTCTCATGACCAGACATATATATTTGCATTTGTGTCATTGCTAATATAAACATCATTAACCCCTTTACCTTGTTTACCTTGCTTTAAACTTCAATAGCGGATGTGACTAATTTAGTTTACCTCTCTAGGGGATGAAAAAGTGTAAATATTCTGGTTGCTCTCTGTAAAAAAAAGATGGATTATTTGGCTAGTGAGAGTTTATGGGCTTGTAGTGAATTGTTAAAGTGATTCTGGCATCACAAATGTAGAATGCTAGAATTTTATAATCTCTAATGAGTAGCTGAAAGAATACTCAATACTTATTATCCAACTTAATTTATGCAATTGTAATTTTGGATTATTATATATTGTTTAGAAATTATTGGTATACCTACTTTAATAGACTTATTATATATATATATATATATATATATATATAAAATTGATTTTTTACAGAGAGGAAGGGAGAGGGATAGACAGGTAGAAACATCAATGAGAGAGAGACATCGATCAGCCGCCTCCTGCACCCCACCTACTGGGGATGTGCCCGCAACCAAGATACATGTCTTTGACCAGAATTGAACCTGGGACCTTTTAGTCCGCAGGCCAACGCTCTATCCACTGAGCCAAACCGGTTTTGGCTAATAGACATAACGAAAATAATGTATTTGTAAATTTGTGAGTTTGTTTATATAAACATATGGTTTTTAGACAGATGGCACACACACATGCATATAAACATATAAATGAATATAAGTGCACACCTATATACACATGCATTTTAATACATTAAATATATACAATAAATATATACTTTTAAAATACACATATGACTAATTAATCAAGTACCGTACCATAATATTGAAATTTTGCCCAATAAAAATTAAATTTATTTTATTTTTTATAATGAAATAGCAAATGAAATTAAACATCAACTGTAACATTAGGGGGAGAAATATATAGAGAGAAACATATAGGATATAAAAATAATTTCTTAACTATTCAAACAATTTGGTTACTGGTTTCTACCTCCTTAAAAGATTACTCTTTTATAAATTGGTTCTTTATAGTCACTGTAGCAGTAAAGCACACTTGTTAAGAATAGCAGTGGAGTGATTGCAAAGGTTTGCAGAACCTCATGTCTTGAAGAAAACTTTGTTGTGTAGAACCCCTGCTAAAGTCTGCTAATGATTAAAAAAAAAGCCTCTGAATATACACAATACAAATTATTGTTAGAAAGTAGCAGAGATTGAAATAATTTTATAGAATAAATTATTTTAATATATTTTATTTATTTTTAACTGAAAGAAAGGTAGAGAGATAGTTAGAAACATCCATGAGAGAGAAACATCGATCAGCTGCCTCCTGCATACCTCCCCTCCTCCCCCGCCCCACTGGGGATGTGCCTGCAACCAAGGTACATGCTCCTGACCAGAATCGAACCTGAGACCCTTCAGTCCACAGGCTGACGCTCCATCCACTGAGCCAAACTGGTTTCGACTAGAATAAGTTTTGAAGTAACATAATTTTTGCTATGTCTATGTTCTGTCAATAAACAATAGACTACATTATCTTTAATTATAGTGGTACAGTTTCTCTGTTAAATTTTCAATTTATTTAAAGCCAGACAAATAGCAGAAGTAAAATCACCAAAACATCCTCCCCCTGCCACAGATTATAGCCACAACATTATTCCTTTATTTTTTACTTTTTTTTTCCATCACAAAGAATCTTCAACAACATAGAAATTTCTCATTATAATCTGTGTGATACCTTGCCTGGATGAGACATTCCATAGTTCACGTGTGGAATGTCCAGGCAGTTTTCTTCAGGACTTCTGAAATACTGCCAATTGTTAAATCATTTGTATAGCTTGTGGATACTGAAAATGTACTACAAATTTCTGAAATTCCCATAAAAAATTAAAGTCAATTAGTAACGCCAATAATTGTGCACTGACCTTTAGAATACAATAAACCTGTATTTGGCTTGCCTATAAACAATACTTCCTACAGGCTTCCTATAAAAATACTTGCCCAGTAGCAGTAATGATGGAAGTACTTGTGTTAGTTATGAGGGAAGACAAAAATAGGAATTAGGAAAAGATTCATTTTTTTTCTGAATGGAAATACTAATGATGTACTTGAACTTTAGCAATAAGGTCACATTGGAGGAGAGGAAAGTGTTAGAGTAGTAAGAAAGCCCTTCACAAATACTGCACCATTCAGGTGAAGAAAAACCAATGTTGGAATCTAAGATATATCAGCCACAAAAATCAATTCTTACAGTTCTACAAGTGTCAAAACATGTATTAGTTTCCTGTTGCTGCTGTAATAAATTACCATAAATTTAATGGCTTAAAACCATGGTCGGAAAACTGCGGCTCGCGAGCCACTTGCAGCTCTTTGGCCCCTTGAGTGTGGCTCTTCCACAAAATACCACGGCCCGATTGAGTCTATTTTGAAGAAGTGGCATTAGAAGAAGTTTAAGTTTAAAAATTTGGCTCTCAAAAGAAATTTCCATTGTTGTACTGTTGATATTTGGCTCGGTTGACTAATGAGTTTGCCGACCACTGGTTTAAAACAGTAAAAAATTATAATCTCACAATTCTAGAGCTCACAAATCTTGAAGACAAGGTGGGGCAGTACTGCATTCCCCCTGGAGGGTGAATGAGGGAATCCGTTTCCTTATCTTTTCCACTTCCTAGAGATCACAGGTACTCTTTGGCTTGTAGTCCCTTCCTCCGTGTTCAAGGCCAACAGTACAGCATCTTCTTTCTTCTCTGACCTCTTTTAATCTTCACATCTTTTTTTCTGACTGACTTTCCAACCGCTTGATAAAAAACCTTTATAATTAAGCTGAGCACACCTGGATAATTAAGAATAATATCATCATTACAAGATCCTTAATTTAATCACATCTATAAAATCATACACAGTAACATATTCATAGGTTCCAGGGATAAGTGCCTGGACATATTGGAGGGATCATTATTATATCTACCACACTACATAAAAAACTAGAGTGATTTAAATATAACCAAGATCATGGTATTTCTTTACTTTCTAGGATACATTTCCCATCAGAATTATGTATTTTCAGTTCTGATACTGAATCCTGTGGAAGTCTTGGGTCTACAAGTAGCTACAATTCAGCCTGTTTAATTTGTGTCATTTGATGGAAAAACTCTTGGAATTAAAAAGTTCTGTGGTAATGATTCTGAGAGATTGGAAGAAGGATTTTGAAATTATTCGTTGTTGGAGTTCCGCAGATAGGAACTTTGAGCTATAAACTATAGGGTGTCCCCCAAAAGTGTATACACACATTTTGAATAATTATAAAGGCAGTGTTTATTAAAGTACATCGCATTTTAAGAATGGAGCTATCAGCTGTTAAAGTGTGTATTCACTTTTGGGGGGCATCCTGGATACAGGAAGCAATGGATCGTCATTTAATGTTTTCTATGCTATTAAATATTTAATGGTTTTAGTCAACAAATAAAATGAAGAATTCTTTAAAGGTTTTCAATGATAAGACTTAAGAATCTCTTTTAGCTAGTCTGTAGAATTACTGAAATCATCAGGAAAAATAAACATTTTTAATTTTCAAGAAATATAATTGTGGTTTTTTTGGACAAATTAGATATTGGTTACAAATGCCTTCAGGAAGGAGAGGATCACTCTCAATACAAGGAAATGTCTTTGTTTACTTGTTTGTATTTAATTTTATGTTATAATTCAATATCTAAATTATAGTAATGTTGACAAAACTAATATAAAATAGTATGTTTCACTTGTAAAGGTATATAAATAATGAAATACCTCCATAATTTGAAATATTTGAATGATAGATTTACTGTGACAGGCATAATGCTTAGCTATTCAATGTCATCCACAGTCCTGGCCTGCCTTGGGTTTCTTTATTATAACATTGTAAAATTGTAACCCTAACCCTGACCTCCACCTACTCTCCCAGTTAGAGTTCCCAGGGGCCCAGTTCTAAAAGATGAACCATAAACAGAAATGCTTGGTGGAACTCCAGGTAATCACTTTAAAGATGGATGGAATCAGCAGAACACTTGTTTCCCCATCTCTTTAGCTTTATCACTTTTTTGCCTGGATTTGAGATCTGATCCCTGGAAGCCACCTTTACTGGTAGACCATTGTGATATGTGAAGGCAGCAGAGTAGGAAAAGGAAAGAACCTGGATCTTGCGATCCACTTAATCCACAGTATTAGCTTGAGTTTTTTTCATCTACCTTTCTATGTGAGATAAACAGATCCATTATTTATTTAAGTTGATATTTTGTTTTGCTTGCTTTAGAATGAAATCTTCTGATTTTTTTAATTTATTATTTCCCCCAATTCCATATGCATATGTATATGTGTATGTGTGTATGCACACATGCATATTACATAACTACATAATTGCCAGATAAAAATAAGTAATAAAAATAAACAAAAATTTGACTTTCCTTTTCAGGAAGTTATCACAAAAATATATTAAATACATTTTTGTGATAACTTCCTGAAAAGGAAAGTCAAATGTTATATGCAATATCATAAAAAGAAATACGTTCTTGTAAATTGAAGTTACCTGTAAGGATGATATTCCTGAATGTTACTTCTGTGAGCCTCAAGCTACTTCATCCAAACCATTAGTGCCTCTAATGGAATCTAAATCACAGCTCTGGACACATGAGCGTGGCCTAATTCCCAGCTTTCAATTCAGCACCCACAGGATATACAGAAGGACAAATTGACTTCAACTAACTTTAATAAATAATTTGATTGACATGTACCTGCACTTGTGTATTGAACTAAACTTAGTGTCTCACACCCATTTACATTTATTCAAACTATTTAGTAAGAAATGTCTAGAAGTACACATTATGATTCAGCTGTGGTGATTACTAAAGTAACTGCCTTTTAAATCTTCAGGGAGTTCTGTATTTGAACTCAAATGGCATTCTGAAATGAAATGTGCCTTATACTGCACGGTATTTTAAGAGCCTGTACTATTACTGTTTCTTAAAGAACTTATTTATTTCTTAGTAAATTCCAAAAGAACACATTACCTCTACCACATCAGTTTTTACTAGTTCCAATGTCACTATTGATTATTGGGAGGGGGATCATGTACCATGCATTGAAAGCCATGTTAAATATTTTACTTGCCATTTGTTTTAATTTTTAAAGTTATATAAATGAAGCTTAGTGATTTTAAGCAATTTGCCCATTTTCTCATGACTAATAAGGGGCTAATCCATGATAGTGGGATCTGACTCCAGAGGCAACCTTCTTAAACTCTCCAGCAAAACAGCCCTCTCTTGCAAAAATTTCTTTCTACCTTCTACTGGAAGCCACGCTTGTTATCATAGATATATTCCACAGGGCCTGTGTTCTATTTTCTCAGTGATTCAATAAAAAACTGTTTTTGGTGCTTTAGAGAAATATTGAATTCTTCTTTCCTCAAATGTCTTCATCCAATCTGAAGTTTTATAAAAGAGGTTGCCTTCAATAACTTTCTCTTTGATGACCTATTCTTCATTGCTGTTCTGATGCTAAAACAGGCTTGTCAAGCAACATCTACCCACTCAAATCATTTATAGCAACAGAGAGGTACACATTAAATTAAAGCAGGATAGCTGTGGTAATTTAAAAACTTTCTCGTAACATGCTTTTTCAGACTTAGACTTAGGCATTTTATAACAAAATAGTGTTCTTTCAGAAACGTTGTCAATTTTTGCTGCTCTCCTGGTTTCATCTTATCTACAAATTAAATTATTGACAGGTTTTGTATAAAGTTCCTTGAAATATTTCATATTTTGAGACTGTTGGCAGTGATTGTGCTGAATCTACAGAAAGCAAATGCAAAGGAGTTAGACTTCAGAGACCCTTATTTATCATTCAGAAAGTCAAGATCCATGGTTGTGTCTATTATTTTTACATTTTTGGAGGAAAATAACTATACATCTTGGAAGTTTTTAAATCACTTAATAGTTCTAAGCATACCTTTATATTTCTTTATAAATAAAGCCAACTAAATTATTTTTTATTTTGAATAATATTTGAAACTTACAATAACAGCTTCATCAATTCTGAATTAAAATTATATAAACTAAATTTGGGGTTAGCCAAAAATAGTCATTTAGGCATACACATTTTGGAAATTATCCAATTTGTTAGCAACACATAGTTACACACAAACACACCTACTTGTAAAATGTGTATATTTATATCAATTTGTGTACAATTACACACTCCCAATCAAATATTAAATTTCATTTCCTTTAAATTATATGCCAGTGTGAAGTATAAGGCACTTAGAAGACAGAGGATTCTACATATCTTGCGGCAGCCTCTGATCCATAAAACTAGTCATCTACTCATCCATCTACCCACCCATCTTGACTTTAAATAAACTTGTGTTGACTAATTAATGTATACACTGGAAATTTAAATTCTCAACTAATTTTAAACCACCGTCTCACACATACTGGTTGCCAGGAGCACTGCATAGCACTGCTGCTCTGATTTCTGAGTCCATGTATTCCTCTAAATTCTTCCTGACTATGCCAGGGCAGATCTTTCTTTAACCCTGCCCACTGTACTAACTGTTGGGAACTTAGTCCAAATTCCTCCTTTAGCCTCTGCTCACTAGTGACAGGTTCTGAGTCCGAGCCCCTCTGCCCAGGGTGGACCTACTAGGATGCCGGGTCTTGGAGAAGCCATGAGAAGTTGTGGATATATAATAATGAGTCTTTATTGCTGAAGCCAGTGGCCACACAAACCATCAAATAAGACAATCCTTCACAGCAAAGTCCAAAAAGATAAGCAACCAGACACTGGCTGGTGAATACATATCTTTCCTACAAAGCAGCATTAGTCTCTGTCCCCAAAGTCCTTACGTGAGCATTTCCACACTGCACACCTCCACTCTCCACTCCAGACTTACCGCCTCACATGATAGCAATGCCCAAGCTCTCTGTCTCAGCAGCCTTTCCTGTCTCCCCTGCCCAGCACATGGCTGGTTATATGGTAGCTATATCTAAGCCCTCTCTGAGCTCTTCACCTTCCATCAGAGCAGGAGCAGCTCTCAGCTCCTTTTGAGCTCTCTAGCCTCTCCTGCACACATAGGAGCTACCTTCTCTGTGCCTACCACCTCTGCTTCACTTCCAGCTTCATCTTCATACTCCTCTACTCATAGCAGACTCCTGGTCAGTAACCTGTATATACTTAGAGACAAAGAAGGATTCGTACCAATAGTTTCATCAATCATATTTGGGTTACAGAAGGGCATAGTGTACTGTGTGAACACTGTGGCCTTGTAGCTGCTTATGAAATCTTGGCCTTGGGCACCCCAATTAGGCTCATGCTCAGAAAAGCCTTGACCATTCTGGTGTATTGACAAGACCTCTGTGCTCCCATTGGCCTTGACCAGTTGGCAAACTGCGGCTCTCAAAACACATGTGGCTCATTGGCCCCTTGAGTGTGGCTCTTCCACAAAGTACCATGACCTATGCGAGTCTATTTTGAAGAAGTGGCATTAGAAGAAGTTTAAGTTTAAAAAATGTTGGCTCTCAAAAAAAATTTCAATTGTTGAACTGTTGATATTTGGTTCTGTTGACTAATGAGTTTGCCGACCACTGGCCTTGACTATCTGGGGACTCTGGCGTGCTTCCCACACTGGTTATAAAAGAAAATCTTCACACACTGAAGGCACCATAATATAGTGGCTTCCAGCATAGATTCTAGAGTTTGTAACATGTTTGTTATTTACTGATTTTATAACATTTGATACATTACTTAAACTCACATGTCTCAGTTTCCTTATCTGTAAAACAGAAACATAATTGACTTCTCCTTTCTAAAGCCATATTCTGAAAGGTATTCCTATTACTTCTACCCACAACTCATTGGTCAAGCATTGTCTAGGGCCCCAGGGGTCGGCAAACTCATTAGTCAACAGAGCTAAATATCAACAGTACAACGATTGAAATTTATTTTACAACTAAACTTCTTCTATTGCCACTTCTTCAAAATAGACTTGCCCAGACCATGGTATTTTGTGGAAGAGCCACACTCAAGGGACCAAAGAGCCATAAGTGGCTCGCGAGCCATAGTTTGCTGACCACTGTTCTAGGCAATGTGTTTGTTTATTTTTTTTTAATCTAGAGTTTTATACAATCTAAATATCCAGGGTAAGTGGTAATAGGTAATGGCCATCAGTCTGTTATCAATACAATAGCAAAAAAAATTATTCTTATAAATTATTAGTCAAACCTTGCCATTCTTCTATTCAACTTTTTATAACAGCTCCAATTTTACTCAGATAAAAAACAAAAGTTGGCAGTAATAAGGCTTATTCCTTTAGCTGATAAATATTTAAAAATTAGGTCTGGGGGTATGAATATATCCATATATTAGTTTATTATAAAGCTTGCTAACATAAGGGACATGTAAAACAAATTACAAAATATAATAATAAAATATGCAGTATTCTTTATTAAAAGTTCTATCTACATAACTTCAAATTGAATTGCTATTTCTTTAAAAATCTACTATTTAGTAATTCTATTATGAACACTAGTCTCTCAAATTCAGGTTATGAATAAATGTTTATCACTAGACTACTCAACAAAGTTGCCATTCACATCATTGAAAAAAATGGGTAGTTCTGACAGAAATGCTGATGGATATTTTTGTTTATGTTCAGAGTAAAAGACTTTTTTGCTAAATCATTTGATAGTTTTTGAATACTGTGGAAAAAAAGTCCACATTTTTTTGTGTTATTCACAGTGTAATAGCTACAGGATACAAAATCATTTTAAGTTTCACTTTATAAAATGACAAAATAATTACTGAAGATTTCAATCATTGAGTTATAGCATTAGACAATGTGTGTGTTGTAGACATACCCAGCCATGGTCAATTTTATGACACCAACATGATAACCCTGAATGTAAATTTGGGAAGAGATCTGTAGTAATACACCATTACATAGCATTTTTACCACATTGATACAATAGATGTAGGAACTCCTAGAGCATGTGTAATAGGAAAGCTTAGTTAAATAATTAGGAAGTGATTAGCTTAAATATTTTCTTTGCTTTTAAGATAATTTATTATGAGAATATATAATGGATCATGTTAAATGGGAAGGTAAGTATAAACACAAAATTTCCAAGTCACCCCGTTTTCATTTTGCACATGTAGTTTAAAATCCCTTACTGGAAAATATTCAAAATAAACTTTATATTTCTAAAGAGTGCCCATCAGTAGGGATACGGTATCTGTTTTTTTAGTCATCTCCTCAGCAATATGTCTTTATCAAATGAAATTACCTTTTAATATCTAACATTCCTTAGATTTGATAACTAGTGAGATAATAATTTTACACTTCCAGCATCAAATACATAATTTTAGAAAATGTGAGCACACACCTAGACAAAAATTTCAAATTTGTTTCTCAAAACAAGATTCTTTTTAGAGATCAAACTCGTAAATGAGTTTATTTTTCATTTTTATTTATTTTATTTGTATTTTTATTTGTATTTATTTTATTTGTGTTTTTTTGTTTATTTATGTTTCTGTAAAACAGAAACATAATTGACTTCTCCTTTCTAAAGCCATATTCTGAAAGGTATTCCTATTACTTCTACCCACAACTCATTGGTCAAGCATTGTCTAGGGCCCCAGGGGTCGGCAAACTCATTAGTCAACAGAGCTAAATATCAACAGTACAACGATTAAAATTTCTACAGAAAGATGAAGGGAGAAGGGAAGAGAAACAATGATGTAAAAGCAGGAGCTGGCCAGGGATCGGGAATTGGAATTGAATAGGCAACCGCTTGGTGCAGTGGATGATGCCCAACCAACTGAGCACACAGGCCAGAGAGTTTGTAAAGGATAGTATTTCTCTCATTAGCTTTATTGGCCTCTTAATCTTGTAAGTCAAAATATCTGTCTTATTTTTAGCCTTAAGTAATGCCTCACATTATTCATTCTGCCTCATAAAATCCAGCAGATTAGATTATAAATACTAAACAAGTGGAATCTGCAGATAAATTCTGAAGTCTATACCTACTTTTGAATTTCTATTTTTTCTTTTCAGACGACTTCTAAGCTACTACTGTGTTGTTGTTGTTTTTTGTTTGTTTGTTTTGTGCTTTTTTTGTTGTTTGTTTTTTTACCACAGATATAGTGTCTCCAGATTCACCAACACTCACACTTTCCTCCAGTGGTACACATCAAATACAAGTTATATGAATGTTATGATTAATATGTAAATCACAAGGACTACTGTAGCTAGTTTCTTTTGAATAAGATTCTGAACTTGTAGTTTTGCAAGATAATAATTTGGTATTAGGATTTAGGATTTTTAACAGGAGTTGGAGAATGTAAGGGAACTTGATCGTAGCAAATCAATGATGGCATTCTAAAAGGAATGAAGAGTTTTGACTTTATGTTTCTCTAAATGAAACTATTTAAGAGGCCATCTGAAAGTCATGAATACCCTCTATCTCAATTATTTTATTAGCTACAAATATTCAGAATTAGATGTTCTAGACTATTTAGCTCTGTAATTTGATTAAAATATTATCTGTTAATATAAAAATAGATAATGGTATGATTGGGTTAAAGGAGAATCTCGTGCCCTCCAGAATTCTAGAGTAAATTATTCCAGTCATATTGTTAAAAGAAAATGAACAGAATGCAAGATTATGCTATCATAACACTTTTGTAACCAGAGAAATGCCTTAGAAAATTTTGATCAGGCAAAATTTGTTTTTCTAATGCTCTTCATCTTCTTTTTAATGGCATCATTCCCAAATGACACTATGTTTTTGTTGCTTTTTAAAGATCTTGTACTCAGCTAACAATTAGTCATTCTAATGTTATCTAACAATAAATCATTAGAATGACTTGTCTGAATAATAACTTACATACACATAGCATGCAAATGTTAACAAGTTAAGTTTTATCATTTCTTAATATAGAATTATTACCATTTGTAAGAAATGCCAGAATCAGAAATATCAAGAGAATACAAATGATTATGTAATTTATGAAGGTCAAAACTGGAAATGAACCTTAAGTCTTACAACTGCAGTTGATGTTTCTATTTCTTTTCTAATGTGCTGCCTCTAGGTTCAAAGTGCCTTTGATGGCTTTGGTCCAGAGCAGGTTGGATCCCTGTATAAATGCAGGGTCTATACAGTGCTATGTGGGAAATGAGCTTCAGTTATTTTTATGATGAAGGTTTGGGAAAATGTAAGATGGCAATTTCAATTGCTTTAAGAAATTCTAAAAGACAAGATTGAAAGTACAGCCCTTAGACATGGCTCAGTGTTTGAGTGTCAACCTATGAATCATGAGTTCACGGTTCAATTTCTGGTCGAGGCACATCCCTGGGTTGCAGGTTTGATCCCTAGTATGGAGCATGCAGTAGGCACCTGATCAATGACTCCCTTCATCATAGATGTTTTTACCTCTCTCTCCCTCTCCCTTCCTCTCTGAAGTCAATAAAAATTTTTTAAAAATTAAAAAAATAAATGAACAATTACAAATGCATGGATAAAATTATACTAAAAACAGAAAGTAGTATACACATAAAAGAATATTAATTCAGAAAATTTTGGTCCTGCTCACATATGTAACTTTATTGCATTATTGAATTTCTTATTAAACTAGAATTGAATAATTATGATTCTTAAGAAAAATCATCTTATTAATGACAATAAAAGACAGAGGAAAGATACACTAAACCGTCTATCATACTAAGTAAAGCATGCCTTCTACTATGACCATATCATATATGAAAGGATTCTTAAACTTTACCTTGAAAAAAAAATCTTACAATGTTTTTAATTATGGCTTATCTTATCTTTTCACCTTGGCCTAAAAATAATGTAGCAAATGAAACTCAGAGACATACATCAGCCCATGACCCAAGACAAAGATGTTACAATTATCTAGGAAAATAAATGGAGACATAGTGGCTAGGCTTATTAATAACTATTTTTGTCAGATCTTGAAATATATTTAATAGCTTCACTTAGGCAAAGCTAGAATTGGTCCTGGATTAATGATGTTCCTGATGTTCCTTGATGTTTCTTACTCCTTGAATTAATGAAATGGAACAAAGTGCTGGACTCAGCAATTGGAGTAAATATTGTACATCAATTCCAGAGAAAACCCAACAAGTTTACCTATGAGGAAGGAATGCCTAAGTTGTTGTTATGTTATTTTTATCCGGAGGCTTAGGAAATAGAATAATCAAATTTTTGCTTATATTTAATTTCTTAATAAATTTACAATATACTTATGTTAGATAGATAGATAGATAGATAGATAGATAGATAGATATAGATATGATACAGGCAGCTTCCTTAAATTTAGAACACCATTAGAATTTATTTTTTCTGTTGTATTCTGAGGTCTCATGGTGAGTGTCTATATGTGAATTCTTTTTTATTTAACAACTTGGATTCCTGAAATTGAAATGTAATGTGTTTCATTAATTAGTTCTGCAAACTTCTCAGTTACTATTTTTCTCTCCTGACGTCTTCCCCTTTCTTTCTGCAGCATCCTCCTTGGCTCTCAGTTGCTCTTGCATAGTTTCTGCCTCTATCTTACTATGCTGCTGGATAGGTTATTCAGAATGTATTTTCCATTTTTTAAATAATTATTACAGCTATGTCTAAACTTATCATTATATCATCATTTTTCTTCAAGTTCTGCTTTTTCCAAGTTTACTTCATTATTTTCTCTACTTGCTTCCTTTTTTGCCTTTATTCATAATTGAAATCCTGTTTTATTTAAGTTCCTAAAGTTTCTTCAAGGTGAAATATACTACACATATAGGAAAATGCATAAAATATAAATGTAGAGATCAATAAGTTATTACAGAGTGAGTACTTACATAATTTATACTGAGGTCAAAAGAAAGTATATTCCCAGAAGTTATCTCTTTATATCCCTTTTGAAATTATGACTTCTTTCATAACATGCAAAGGTAATTACTATCTTGAATTTTATAGCTACTATTTCCTTATTTTCTACCTTTTTACCTTTACCACACACCCACTATGTGTACAAATTATATTCCTGGTTTTTGAAACTACGTAAGTGGAATCCTTCAAGTTTATTTTCTTTCATTTAGAATATGTGTTTATGGTGTTCATTTATCTTACTTTGTTTTAGTAATATGGTGGGAACATAACATTTATTTAGGCATTCTATTCTTGTTGGACATTAGATTGTTTCCTCTTTGGGGGAAGGTATTACAAAAAATTGTCATTATGAACATTCTTGATACGCAATTTGTTTTGTTAAATTCCAGGAGTACAATTATTTGCTCACTGAATATATGAAACTTCAACTTTATTAGATAATGCCACTGTCTCCCAAATTAGTAGCACTCTTCACTCCTATCAGCAGTGCACATGTATTTCCACTGTTGCCGAAAGATTGCATTATCAGTGCTATTTAAGTTTAGCCATCTGAATTGTAAATTCTGATTTGGTTTTAATTTACATTTTTTAGGTCATGAATGACATTGAGCTGCTTTTCATATAATTACTATATATTGGGTAACTTCTTCCTCAAAGTGCCATAGACATTGGTATCTTGTCTGTTAGAGTAAATATTCATATTTCATTCTAATTTTTATTTGTGATTTCTTAAGATTTAAAAAATATGTATTCCTTATTAGTTAATTGTTTTGCATATCTTCTACTGTATGGCTTGCCTTTTTTCTCTCTTAATGATACGTTTGATGAACTGAATTCTTAGTTTTAATGTCCAAATAATCATTTATTTTGCAATAAAAGACAGAGGAAAGAAAGATACACCAAACTCTCTAATATTACTAAGTAAAGCATGCCTTCTATTCATCTCCCATAGTTAATGATGTTATTTTCTTATATTATGTTTTAGGGACTTATTATTCACCTTTTCTAAAAGCCTACAATGTAACTGATATTGAAATTTGGATGTGTTGTGTTTTAGAAGTTATGTTTTCCATATGAATACCCAATTTTCCTAATGCTGTTTATTTAAAGGATGAGTGCTTCTTCACTGTCCTGCGATGCGGATTTGGTTTCACATCAACTCTCATACATAACTGGGGTCAAGTTCTACACTGGCTAATTCTAGTACACTAAGCGTTGACTAGCAAGTTTTAATATACAGTAGAATAAATCCTCTTACCTAGTTATTTAAAAAGGTCGTGACTTTTCTTTATATTTCCATGTAAATTTTAGAATTAATTTATGAATCTTCTTTAAAAATAGTATTTTATTAAAATTTTATTTCTAAAAAATTTTATTGGTGTGTAGTAACACAAATTAATTTTGACATTCTGAACTTTTTCTGGAAAAAGTTGTTAATCTCATATATTTATTTCAATAATTTATCAGAACCTTTGATTTTTTTATGTGTATAGTCATGCCATCTATAAATAGTTAATCATGTATATCTGCCTCTCTGATCCTTAACCCATTTATTTTTCTTGCCATCTTTACTGGTTGGTTATACAAGTACAATGTTTAATTAAAGTGGTGAGAGAGAACAGGATTGTCTTCTCAATTCCAAAAAAAAGTTTTCAAGATTTTATCATTATACTTAATTACATTTCTGTAAGTTTTTGTAGATCATCTCATTCAGATTAATGATGTTTTATTGTATTTGATATTTTACACACTTTAAAATTATGAATACATGTTTATTTTATCAAAAAGTTTTCTTGATCAATTAAGATAATCAGATACAATTTCTCCTGCATTTATTAATGTGGTAAATTATATAAAATGATTTTCTAATGTCATGCTGACCTTACATTACTGAAGCAAATCCAATTTTTTCACTATTATCTTTTTTGGATTTTGTTTTTCAATATTTTAAGATCTGTTGATCTGTATTTATTAATGATATTGGCATGTAATTTTTCTTTCTTAAAATTTTGTCTTTGAGTATTCAATCCAGTTTCACTAGGCTCATTTTTTAAAATGTATTTTATTTTTCCAGAAGAGTTTTGTAAAATTTGCAATTTTTTAAAAATAAATTTATACTTACATTCGCTAGTGAACTCAGATGAGCTTAGAGATATCATGAGATAGCTTTATTAATCATTGATTTGAGTTTTTTAATGGTTATAGGTCCAGGAAGATTTTCTATTTCTTGCTGTGCCAGTTTCCATCAACTTTAATATTCCTTTGATTTTGTCCATCTCATGAATATTTTATAATTTCTTTACTTAAAATTATTGATATTTTCTTATAATTAACAGCAAATTCTGTAGAATCTGTGGTAATCCTCCCCTTCTCATTCTTGTATCTTATTTGTGCTGACTCTCTTTTTTCTTAATCAGTCTTTCTTTATATATATTTGCTGCTTCATTAATTTCAGCTTTATATTATTTTCTTCTATATTCATTGTGTATTATTATGCTAACTTTTTTTCTGAGAGAGTCCATTAATTTTTATCTTTCTTTCTTTCCTATAATTAGAGTTATAAATTCTTCTCCAAAGATGGCTTTAGTTTTATCTCAGTGGTTTTATTTGTAGTATTTTCATTATCATTTAGCTCAAATCATTTTTTAGTTTTTACCTATGACCTTTCTTTGACCCATATATTATTTAAAAGATTGTGTGGGGTTTATTGTGTGTTTTTTTTATTATTTCTCAACATATGGGAAATGTGTTTCTAAGTTAATGGCAATGCATTTAGAGAATATTGTCTGTATAAATTCAGTGTCTTAAATTTTACTGAAATATGCTAGCATATGTTCATTTCTGTAAAAGGCCATATGTGCTTTAAAAGACTCTTGATTTTGTTGTTAGTATCAGAATTCTACATATGTAAATGTATATTATAGCATATGAAAATTGATATATGATAGTATTTACATAAGTTAAATAATTCATTAATATTGCTGTTCAAAGTTAATACATTATTTCCAGGAATATGTCCACTTCTCCCATCAGTAACTAAAATATTCCTTTATAGTTCTGTGTTTGTTTATATTTCCTTTCAGATCTGCAAATTTGTTTTGTATATTTTGATACTATATTTGTTTTGTATATATTGTTTTGTATATTTATTTTGTATATTTTGATATGAAGAGTCCACTTTTATATATGATGTATTTTGTTCACTTTTAAAATGCTATCTTCATAATAATATAGCTCCATAGACTTTCTTTGGGTTAGTATTTGCAAATATACTATTTTCTGCCATTCTACATTTTCTATAGTCTTTTGTTTTCTTTACTATAAATAACACATTTTTTATTTCAGTTTTGTATTTCTGAAGTGTGCAATAATTTACTGCACATAAAATGAGTGAAAAATTTTAGGGATTCTGCCTTGACTGAAAACAGTTAAAAACAAAAAAAGGCATCTTCCCATAAAAAAAAAAGTTTCTGATGTGCAACAAGGGTTAAGAAATTGAGGCTTGAAAATTAGAGTCAGGTAGTTGGAGCATGTGTGAGTAAACACTGTTTCAAATGAAGTAGATGGCATGTCATATAAAAGAGGGAGCATGGTATTTCAGGAAGGCAAAGGTAATTTAGCGTAGCTTCAGCTGGTCTGCGTTTGGAACCACGATGAAAAATAAAGCTGTAGAAGTCAGCAGAGATGAAATTGTAAGTTATTGAAGGATGTTATTACAGGCAAAAATATTTTTTATTTGAAACATTTTAGAAAGCCTTTGGTGAGAGCTCTGAAGAAAACAAAGAGGAAGAAGTTCATTTTCAGTCACTCCTTCACAGTAATTTATTGGATATAACAACCAAATCATATTTTCTAAATTGAATGTAATTTTATTTTTCCCATCACTATTTATCCTCTCTATGTCATCTTCCACCTCCACCCACATGCCCCCCACAATCACGTTTGTCCATGTCCATGAGATCTCTGTTTTCTTTTTTTTCTTTATTGCTGACATCCTGTACACATTCCAACATGCCCCACTCAGCAGAGCTGTCTGCATGCTCTGTCTATGAGTCTATTTCTATTTGCATGGTAGTTTCGTTTGTTCGTTAAGGTCCCCATATCATTGAAATCATATGGTACTTTTATTTCTCTGACTGGCTTATTTAGCATGTTTTCCAGGTCTATCCCTGAAGATATCCCCAACATAGATATCCAACAGGTAAAAGAACATTTAAATATTTTAAGCAGGTTGGCTGGCTGGCAGTAGAGTTGTGGGAGTTAACCTAAACAGGGTTCAGTTTCAGATAATATAATCCAATCTCGCTGATTTTTTTAAAAAAGTGTTTTATTACAGACTGTTTTATTTTGCATGCCTAACTGGTAAATTGTCTAAAGTGAACAGACTCTGGGCTGAGCTTCTAGGGACAATTTTTTCAGTCATAATCAGAAAACTACTGGATCAGGAAACCCCTGTACCACGGCTTGTAACAGAACCTCACTCCCTCTGCCATGATGAAAAGCTGCCACTAGAATTATTTACTACGGACCATGCTAGTGTAACCAGTGCTCATGGCAGCAAAACTAGGGCTTATTACCCAGCCTGTTCCTAACTTACTGTGAGGGGAAGAAGGATAACCTCCCATATTCACCTACACCATAATCCTTGGAACCTGTAAATATATCACCTAACATGACAAAATAATAGTAAAGGCTTTGCAGATGGTGATTAAAGGTGGGCCCACTTGTTGGAGGTGGTCACTCAGAGATTGTGACCGCTGGTTGAGGTGCAAGCCTGACCTGGGCAATCAAGGCTCCTCCCTCTTCCCTGTCCTTGAAATATGTGTTTCACCCTCCATTCTCACAGTAGGAGCTGTCTCAAGAACCTAGAATTGAGACAGTAAGGTGTTGTTGAGAGCAGCTGACTGAATACCGAACTGAGCCCAGTTACGGCCTCTATATAAACTTGAAGATGCTGGTGAAGAAGCAGGGGTGAAGATTAGCTTTTCTCTCGATCACTCTCTTAGGTACATCTCCTGGCTAATTAAAACTGCCACCTTCCAACCCGAAGCAGCCTGCCTTGCTTTAGTTTTTCCTCCGTCTCCATACAGGGTCAGTTTCAGATTTCACCCAAAGAACTCCTGAGTTTGCTAACCAGCACTCATCTAGTCCCTTGGATACAGAACCTTTCTCAGCTGCAAGCAGTCAGAGATTCAGCATCAGAAGACTCAACCCACCTGTTGCTGGCTTTAGACACGGAGAAGGCAGCCACAGACCGAGGAATGTGAAGGTCTCCGAAAGCTGTTTCTAGAGGAAACATTCTCCACTGGAGCCTCTATAAAGGAACCAAGACCTGCTGCCACCTCGATTTTTCCCCAGTGAGACGTAGGTTGGACTTCCAACTTAAAGAACACTAAGATAAATTTAAAATGTGAGGCTTGTGTCTATTATCTGTTGTTTTAATTTTTAATTGTGGTAAAATATACACAGTGCAGACTTTACCATCTTCATATTTTAAGTGTACCGTTTAGTTCATCAGTATATTCACAATATTGTGCTGTGCAACCAAGCTCTAGGACTCTTAATCTTACCAACAGAAACTCTGTACCCATTAAACACTACTTCCCTATCCCTTCCCTCCTCTAAATTCCTGGCAACAACTACAGTATTCTACTTTCTGTCTCTAGGATTTGATTACTTTAGACACCTCATATAAGTGAAATCATATAGTATTTGTCTTTTTTAGGGCTGGCTTATTTCATCTTACCTCAAGATTTATCCTTGATGTATATATCAGAATGATCTCCCCCTTTTTAGGCTGAATAATATTCCATTGTATGTATGCACTATTTTTTGTGTACATATTGACCTACTGATGATCTATATATCATATTCATGTATCTAGCGTAATAGAATCTGATAAAAGTAGCATTTAGCTTTTGAATTTCTATAGTCAACAAGGCTTACTAAAATAGGGTTCGAATTAATGCTAAAATGTCACTCCATAATAGCATCATGGGCATTATTGCTGTAAATGTGATAACCGATACCATGTTGTCAATTAAGAATAAAACAACATTTTCATTTGTTACTCTTAATGGATTAAATAAAGAAAGTAGTACACTTAAGATGAACAGAGAACAAGGACCAAATTTATGTGACCAATGAAATTTGTCAGATTAAAAATAAATAGATAGGAGATAGGAATACGGCATGCAGTAAAAAGAATGATTTTGAGGAAGGGTCAAATGGCCGATAATATCAAATGGCTGAGAGAGGGGAAAAGGTTAAGCATTAGAAAGGTAGAGGTAATGTTGTCAGTGAGAGCAGTTTCTGGAATTTGTAGAAACAGAAAAAGAAATTGTAATGAAGTGAGTGAATGAGGGATAGGATTTTTCTCTTCTTTTTTTCATAATTACCTAGATGGATTATTGAACATTTTCTTCCCAGTCAGCAATTTTCTATATCTTGGAGAATTTTGAAACAAGATATGCACTCTGCACGTACCTAAAGAGAAATTTTAAGCAATCACAAGTAAAAGAGCAACAACACCCAAACAAAACAGAGAGGAGAAATGTTAGTCTCAACTTTTTCAAAAGGGAGGTGTCTGTAGAAGATGAGAAACAGTTTTAAGTATACACTAGAGGAAGATGCTCGCAGGTCATAAACTGGTTGAAAGGTTTTGTTCTGCTATTTCCCACTCAGTTACAGAATGTCTCAAAATCTACTCTGACCTCAGCTGTAGAATGCATATTTTTAGAGAATTCTTTTATGCGGAGTTTGCTGCAGGCATTTTGCAGAGCACAGAGGGAACTTGAATTCATCACTGCAGTACTGGAAGAGAGAAGAGAAACAGAAATATCTAAAATGAAATAAATATAATTGAAGGCACTGTCTAGTCAAACAGAAAGTGTGTGTAGTTTAAGAATGATCCTTAAGCAAAATCAGACAGTGAGGTGATGAATATTTTGTGCAATGCACTTCTTGGGGCCTGCTTACCACATAACAATACATGAGAAATAGTTCCAGGGCCCAAATTGAGGTGCTAGACCCTCTATTCAGTACATGCAAAGCAGGTGCCTAAAATTCTCTTTGTGCCCATTGGCCCTAAACACCTGGGGTTATAAAGAATCATATTAGAAATGGATAAGAGAATTTGAACCTCTCTTGCCATGATGGAGGAAAGGTGGCAGCTTCTCATCTTTTTACCCCTTGCTAATGAGATTAGCTCCCTAGTGACAGAGTTTTCAGCAAAAGACAAGTAATATCGGCTATAAACATATTCCATTGAACCTGCAGCTACTAAAACCAGTACAATAGGGCTCTTTCTTTCCCTCTATATGGCTGGAAAAGCAGGAAAAGCTGAGCATGGTCCCTTCCTCACTACCCATTTCTATACTGCACCAGACTTGAGTGAGAGGAGAAATTATCATGGAATGATTTCAGAATTTTGATTATCATACTGGACTGAATACATTAGTTACAAAACTGAATCTTTAAAAAAATATTTAATTTGTTAGTATGATTTTGGTTAATAGGATCATAGAGGTTTCAAATGTTGGTTTCCAGTGTACATTTCTATAAGACAAGATCCATATATTGCACTGTGGGCCCACTACCCTAAGGCAAACCATCTGTCACCATATGTTGGGCACCCTCACCTCCACCCCCATCCCTTTTCCCTCTGTAACCACAGCACTGCTGTCTTTATCCACAAGTTCTAGTTTTGTATTCCACATATGAGTAAAACTATATGGTTCTTAGCTTTTTCTGACTTATTTCAGTTAGCATAATATCCATGTTGTTGCAAATGGCAGTATTTTGTCTTAAGGCTGATCTGTGGGTTTCTTGTGATCTAAGAAGTAGCTAATAAGCTTTGGGACTAGCTCGAGGTTTTATTGTAGAGTGAGATAAAATCTGTCCCAACAAAGCAGATGTTAATGGCAGGTATGGATAAAATGTATCTATTTTATGATACTAGTGGCCCAGTACACGAATTTGTGCACATTGAAAGGAAATTAATTAGAAGAAATATTTTAATATTGTTCTTTGCCCTTTATCTGATAGAAATGTCAACCAAATGTCAACTGACAATGACAGATGAAATCACATGCCTGCGATTGGTGCCAGAAAGACCTTTATATGTACTGCACATGTGCGAGTCAAATTATCCTTTTACATATATAGAATAAGCTGCTTTCTGATTTAGCTAAACTTTTTCCAACTCAGTGAAGCACCCCCACATCTTTTTCAGGTAATTGTCAGCAACACACCAGTAAATATCAACATGAAGCAGGTTATTATTGTATATCATGCAGGGAGAACACAGGGTAAACTATTTCACTGCAGCGGTGTTTGACTATATTCTGTGCAGTGAGAAAACCTGAAGTAATTTTCAAGGTCCACCACTTCTTTTTAGTTGGGTCAAGTTACTAAGCTTTCTAAATCTTCATTTTCCATCTAATGAAAAGAAAATAGGATTCCACTGAGTCTCCTATCTACCTACTCCAGGACTTCTGGGAGGATCAAATGAGATGAAGTAAGGGAAAACACTTCACAGACATTTAATTAAAGTGGGAATGTTTGCACCTGTCTATAAAACAAGTCATTCCTAGCTGAAGAAACTGCAAGGAGGCTAGTCACTAAGGAGAGGAAGCCCGGTGTTGCTATGTGAGGTAATTACCCGGCGTCCACAGCGACCATTTCCAGGCTGGCCATAGGGTCATGGCAGCATTGGCTGCAATTTGGTGGGGTATTGCTCTAGGGTGGTGGTGGGTCTTGTGTGCCACTTGGGGGAAGCCGAGTGTTGCTTTGTGGGTGCCAAGTCTGTGGTGCCATTTCTTTGTAAGTGGCCAGTGCACATAACAGCAGCCCCTTGGTGATCAGTGCATGTCATAATGACCAGTCAGATGGGCATAGGGACACTTAGCATATTAGCCTTTTATATATATATATATATATATATATATATATATATATATATGTATATGTATGTATATGTATATGTATATGTATATCTATATCTATATCTATATCTATATCTATATAGATTGTAGAGTCCTGGTCTTTTCAAAAATGGTATATGTACACAGAGTGGCCAGATTATTATGATCTCTGGCCAATCAGATTATTATGAATTCAGAGATCATAATAATCTGGCCACTCAGTGTATATCCAATATAATAAAAGGCTAATATGGAAATTGTCCCCTCAACCAGGAGTTTGGCCAGTAGGCAGGCTGACCAACCGCCCATGTCCCCTCCCTCTGGCCAGGCTCACAGAACACCCCCCATGCACAAATTCATGCATTGGGCCTCTAATACACATACACACACACACACACACACACACACACACACACACACCAAATGGCAATATTATTATGCATTCAGAGATCATAATAATCTGGCCAGTGTATAGTAAGCCTTCCCCTTGCCTAAGAACAAACGTGTGTATATACATGAGGAAAAGCTTTTCATTTCCCATATTTCCTCATACTTTTCTATTACTAGCCTGTCTATGTTGATCTTTCCCAGTTGCCTATTTTCATGATTAAACATTAACTTCTTATTGCAAATACCCAATTTGTTCTGATCTTTGTCAGCTGAGGTAGGTTTCTGATTAGCACAACTATTCAGCCACAAATGTATGTCATTGTATAAGAGCAATGTTCCAGCAGAGTCCTTGTTTTACTGACCAGACCTCATTTTTGCAAATGGAGCACCCCTCACAATGTATGTCTGACCCACACATATCTAATCCCAAACCCCAGTTTAGGAACACTGATCTGATCTGCAAGAAAAGCTATACATCTGGCCAATAAATGATTTATTCTTTCTTACTTGACCTGGTTGCCCGCCTCTTATATAGAACTAAAAGGAAGGGCTGTCCTTGACATAGTTACTTAATTTTCTGTCCTATTGGATTTTATCTTATTTGCTGGCTTACCAAAAAAAAAAAAAAAGATGGTTCTGGATTATAAGTCATAAGGAGATATTTTTCCAATAAAAGGAATTTTTTCTTCAAGTGTTTTGTAACACATAGCATTAAATTGTTAAGATTGCCTCACCTAACAGTACATTGTATTCAGTTTACCACTTAACACCTGTATTGGGAATGCACCTTCAACAGAATTGCCAGCCATGACGCATGCACACAAAAATGATGGTGTCACATTGAAAACAGAAGTGTTTATTAAATTTACTGTGAAAATTTTTACATTATTGCAAGAAGCCATAATTACTGTCCTAATATTATATTTAAAATATTGAATAGTTTTTGCCAGCTTCAATGCACATTAATATATTTATAAAGGGTTAGGAAGGGCACTATCGACTATTAAATGGAAATGTGGGAAGGTAATTTCAGTTGTCCTGGTCAATATTCACACATTTCTTTCTATGCAGTGGGATTGGAACTCTGACCCTTTTGTATATTGACAGGAGTTTTTAGTTACTGAACCACATGGCAAGTAATCTGAGGAAAGCTTATTCTTTAAAAAAAAAAAAACACAAACACTTTTATTGACTTTTTACAGAGAGGAAGGGAGATAGTTAGAAACATTGATGAGAGAAACATCGATCAGTTGCCTCTTGCACACCCCTACTGGGGATGAGCCTGCAACCAAGGTACGTGCCCTTGACTGGAATCAAATCTGGGACCCTTCAGTTCCCAGGCTGGTGCTCTATCCACTGAGCCAAACCAGTTTAGATGAGGAAAATTTATTCTGATTACTGCTTCAGAATAAACGTTTGGAATACGTTAAATTATCTATTCCCTCTTGGGATAGTTTATTCTCTTGGATTATTATTTACTTTGCTCTTTTCATATTTTCCTGCCTTTTTTTTTATACAATCAGTTGTATAGATCTTCTTTTCATATTTCTTCAAACGATACAGCTCTAGCTGGTTTGGATCAGTGGATAGAGTTGGGTTCCAGATTTGATTGCATCAAGGGGAAATGCCTGGGTTACTGGCTCAATTCCCAGTGAGGGATGGGCAGGAGGCAGCCAATTAGTGATTCTGTCTCATCATTGATGTTTCTATCTCTCTCTTCCTCTCCCTTCTTCTCTGAAATCAATAAAAATATATTTAAAAAATAAAATAAAGGATACACAGTATTTTATTGGGAGGGCATAACATAAGTCCTGGACTTTTGTTTTTTTCTATGAATGATGTAAAATTTTTATATTTTATATTTTTACATTGTATGCTAGAGTAGATTCCTAGAAATTGGATTTATGCATAATTTAGCTAGGTATTGCAGCAACAGTAGTGATTGTACGATTTTGCATCTCCACCAACATGTGAGAAAGTTTGTCTCCTTTTAAAACAATCTTAAAATCATAGTATGTTATTCAAGTTTGAACATTTTGAATTTGCTATATGGTAAATGGCATATTAATGAAGTTTTTTAATTTGTATCATGTGATAAATATGAACTAGATTAAACATCTTTTTGTACTCTTGGGGAATATTTTCATTACTTATTCTTTGAACTGTACATTTATACACTAAATCCATTTTTTATCAAGTTATGGTTCTCAATATTTAGGAACATTGCATGTATTAGGAATATTAAACATTTCTATGTTGCAAATACATCTTTTCTTTTTGTATTTTTTATTTAATTAATGCATTATTTTATAATTTTTGTCAAAATATTTTAATTTTAATGAATGCATTTAGCATATATATATATGTGCATATATATATAGATACATATGTATATAAAGTTTTTTCTTTATGAATTTTGAACTTTAAGTCATAGAAAAGTTTTCTACATCCCCTACCTACAACCTAATAGGATGTTTGCATAGTTTGATTTTTATCTTACTTTTAGACTTTAAATGCATAATGTAAATATAATATGCATTATATTATTGTATTATAGAATTTAGTACAGTTTTATATTTCCAAGCCTGGACATACATTTGTCCCTGATGTACTTATCAAAATTACCTCCTCCTCACCTTTGCCATAAATTAAATTCCCTTATGCATTTAAATCTATCTTTAATCTTTTAAAGCATATATTTTGTCTGTTAATGTACTAATTTTTAACTTATAAGCACACTTGTTAATTTATAGTCTATACATTACTATATCATTCTCCATCTATTTTCAGTGTTTCTAAGTCTATTATTGCATATTTATTCTTCCAAATGAATTTTAAAAATCAGTTTATTCAGCTTTTTAAAATACGATTTTTAATGATTGATCATATTTATAATTTAATAGAATAATACTGGGCATCTTTGACATTCTATGATGTTTGAATCATTTTATCCAAGAACATTGTCTTTCTTGACAATGCTTTATTTCAGTTAACTATGCTCAAAGTTTCAGGAGTGTTGAATTTGTTACTCATTGCTTCTACTCTCTCATGTATTTCTTATTATGTTTCTCTCTAGTTGATTTTTTTTCAGTATGCAGAATATTGTATCTTCTTCTTTTTTAATTATTCATTAATTTATTTCAAAATAAGCATAAAATTAATTGCACTTTTGGCAATTTTTTTAAATTAAATCTTTATTATTCAGATTATTACATTTGTTTCTCTTTTTTCCCCTCCATAGAACCCCTCCACCCAGCTCCCACCCTTCCTTCTGCCATTACTTCCCTCCCATTAATCTCATCCATTGGTGTATGATTTTTGTCCAGTCTCTCCCTGTACACCCCTCACCCCTTCCCCCCTGAGAATTATCAGTCCACTCCCTTTCTGTGCTCCTGATTCTATTATATCCACCAGTTTATTCTGTTGATCAAATTTTTAATTCACTTAATTTTTAGGTTCACTTGTTGATATATATATTTGTTGTTCATAATTTTTTGGCTTTTACCTTTTTCTTCTTCCTCTTCTAAAAGAGTACCTTTCAGCATTTCATATAATACTGGTTTGGAGTTGATGAACTCCTTTTGCTTTTTCTTCTCTGTGAAGCTCTTTATCTGCCCTTCAATTCTGAATGATAGCTTTGTTGGATAGATTATTCTTGGTTGTAGGTTCTTGCTATTCATCATGTTGAATATTTCTTGCCACTCCTGTCTGGCCTGCATCGTTTCTGTTGAGAAATCAGCTGACAGTCGTATGGGTGCTCCCTTGTAGGTAATGAACTGTTTTTCTCTTGCTGCTTTTAATATTCTCTCTTTGTCTTTTTTCTTGGTATTTAAATTATGATGTGTCTTGCTGTGGTCCTCTTTGGATTCCTTTTATATGGGGTTCTGTGTGCTTCCTGGACTTGTAAGTCTATTTCTTTTACCAGATGTGGGAAGTTTTCAGTCATTATTTCTTTAAATATGTTTTCAGTATCTTGCTCTCTCTCTTCTTCTGGCACCCCCACAATTCTGATGTTGGTACACTTGAAGCTGTCCCAGAGGCTCCTTACATTATCTTCACATTTTTGGGTTCTTTTCTCATCTTGCTTTTCCAGTTGAGTGTTTTCTGCTTCTTTATATTTTAAATTTTTGACTTGATTCTTGCCTTCCTCTAGTCTGCTGTTAGGAATCTGTATAATATTTTTTTTTTATTTCAGTCAGTGTCTCTAGTTGGTCCTTTTGCATCTCCTCTTGGGACTTGGTAAATTTATCCATCTTTTATAGCATATTCTTGAAAAACCTTGTAAGCATGGTTTTGAACTCTATATCCAGTCGTTTTTTTTCCTCCATTTCTTTTGTTTGTGATCCCTTCCCTTGTCTCAGCATTTTCACTATGCAGGGGAAACTTCTGTGTTGAATTCAGCCTTATGATACCAGACTTGCAAAACCGCAGAAGCCTCTGTTGAGCTTGGGATGGGTGGAGTCTCAGGGCTTAAGGGACTGCCTTGCCTTCCAGTCGGCCCCGCCCTCCAAGGCCCCTGAGTCTCACGTGACTGGGTGGGTAATCGCTGGAGGGTCCCTGTGCCCGAGCACCTGCAGTGCCTCTAGACCGCTGCCTTTCCAGCTCCCCTGCGCACCAGGACCACACAAGTCTAGGTCTCCAGGGTTTCGCCCGAAACAAGGGCTTAGTGGAGTCAGAAGTGGCACAGTTGGGAGGGTCTGTCTCCTGCCCACTTGCGAAAGCCAGGGGCACAATCAGTAATCTGTCCTCTGCGCAGTGCCGTTCTCAACTAGAACTCTGATCTTTTGCGACTCCCCTAAATTTCCGTGCACTTCTTCCTTTTCACAGTCCAAATTCACCCCGTATGAGTTTCGGCTAGATCTGGGGTTTAGTGTCGTAAGGTAAGGGGTTCAATGCTGTTTGGAGTCTCCGTTTTCCTCCCACCAGAGAAAGCCAGCCAGGTACTCCGCTTCGCTCTCTCCACGCGTGTGTCTCCGTGTGTCTCTGTACCTCAGCTTTTTGCAGCTCCTCTGGGTTTCTGTGAGCCCCTCTCTTTCCTTCTAGCTGTAGAACTTACACTCAGCCAGCTTTCCTGTAGTTCTGGATCATGTCCGTTCTGTCTTTTAGTTGTAGTTTTGAAATTGTGTGAGGCAGCAGTGTAGATGTTTACCTATGCCGCCATCTTGGATTCTCTGTATCTTATAATTGCTGTATTCAGAGTATATAAATATCCTGGCTTTTAAAGAATCCAAATTATCTCTAAGCACAAACAATCTATATTGGATCATAAACTAATTTCTGCAAAGTTACAGATAATTAAAGCCCTTCTGTATGATTTCTTTCTCTTCAGTGTGCATATTAAAAAATATCCATATGTAAATTATTTGGTTATTTCCCATTTTAATATTTAGGTGTGCACATAATAGTAGATATTTCAGGATGGAAGATTTTGAAGTCTATGAAAAGAGGCTGAACAAATTTCTTATTTCACATCTTTAATAACATTCTAAAGTTGATGCAATGCATTAAACTGAATTACAGGCCTTAATTTAAGTAAGAAAATGTAAATTAAAAAAAAGTATTGAAAAAATAGGAAAAATAGTTCATAGTTTCACAATTGTCACCAACCAGGCAACATTGATATTTTCTGTTAATAGAAATACTATCTAAACAACTTGGATATGAATCAGGAAGTACAGACTTAACAATTTAATAAAACACATTACATTGGATATACTGGATCTCCAAACCTGCCCATCATTAACAAAATTAGACCAAAACTCTAGAAAAGGCCTCACATTGCATTTGCTTTATTATTTTTTATCTTATGTTCCAAAGCTTGCCATTGATGGAAATAATATCTGTACAGACAACGTATTATTTGGTGTTCACCTTAATGTAGTGTTCTTTTCCCCTCATTCATTAAAAATTCAGTCTGTATACAGGTAACTTCAAAGAAACCTATTTGTCCTTATAGGAATATTACCATCAGATAATTCCTAGTATATCATGGCATCCATACACAGAGTTCACTATACACTTTTGCTTACAATAGCAGCTTCAAGTTCTCTGTGGTTTGATTAGTGTATCAAGCTCATGTTCACAACTAAATTCCATTGAATTAAATGAAGTGAGGGCAGGGGGTGCCTGTGTTATAGGTACTAATGGATTAAGTGCCAGAGTTCTAGAAAATCATTTTCTCTGGTTATTGAGAACAAAATATATACATAGGCAAAATATTTTTTGAAATATAAAATACTTATGAAACAAATAGAGCTGTTAAAATAATTATTATAAATAATATCATCTTATACCTTGAAAAAAATTATGATTTGCCTTTTGAGCATTAAGAGGTTGTATCTTGGAGATTTAAGGGATTTCAAGGTGTAATTCTGATTATGAAAGCTGTCCAAATTTAGTACCTAATTCATACATCAGACATGCTTTTGTTGTATATGGAACCTAAAAGTACACAGTTTAGAAGAGAAAGAAGTGGATTTATATGCAGGAGATGTATTAGAAAATAGTACATTCTCTCCGTAGGCGCCTCGTTTTCCCTGTGGTACCCACTTTGGGAGCTGCACTTAACTACTGGGTATAGAATTCATTGGACTGTTGTAAATCATCTCATTCATATTCTACAGGTAGAGGATGGAAGACAATTTAACTGAAGGGTGCCTCTGTTCATTTACTCCACAAGAGCCACTGCTTGATAAATTAAGCTGATCCTCTGTAAAAATGTTCCAGTCACCTCTGTAATTACTTGCTATATAGAAATGCAATAGATATGGCCTTAATTACTCTGCTGTAGTATACAAAGTCTGCCACACATTGTACAGAAAGTGGAAAGACACTGTGCATTCGTGAAATCTAAGATTATATTTAGTGTGAAATGGTTTTGAAGGTCATAAGCAAACTTGCAAATTAAAAGTCACTGGTTACACCTACTATCACATTTTCCTTCCCATGTAGTGGCATAAACAGGTTCTATAGAAGAGCCATATTTCCATGGTAAAAACTTGAAATCTGTTAAATTTATTATCCTGAAATTTCTGGTCACATGAAAATTTTAAATTAGGTTATTATTATTATTACCATTTCTCCCTTAAACAGTCTGCATAATTCACTCTATCATAGCAAATGAAGAAGCTCTAAATTAAGGCCAGTTGATTAATATTTCTGACTTAGAGCAGAGGCAATTTTAGCTTGGCTAATTTTTCATATCTGCTCAATTAACCTCATAGAGCATTGGAACAAAAGGCAGCATGATGACTGTCATTTAAATTAAACAAATGCCATTTATCTGTCAAGGTACTGACTTATATCAGCTGCTTCAAGCCAAGACCACAGTATCAAATGGGGTGGACAAGCAGTGAGCTATTGAGATTGAATTTTCCAGCATTTCGGAAATCATTCCTAGGATAATATGTGAAGGTTTTCATTTGATGAGTACTTTGAGATTATCCAGAAAAGCAGGACTAAGTTACCTACCCAGAAGCATTTGTAAAAAATCCTATACTGTGACCCCTGTTACTGGAGAGAATCACTGTCTTCTGGGAGTGATGTCAATGATTTATATTTAAACATAATACCCCTCACTTTACTTTCAAGCCATTTATTTTCAGAGATTGGGCAACAGGAATCATACTGGCCTTCTGAATCACTTTCTGTTTAGCAACTGCAATCTCCCATGATGTTTTCCTAAAACGCATTTAGTTATAAGGGATACAAATTTTGAAAATAAATTAACTAAATATAATAATTTACTAAAAAAAGGAGTTGCTTTGACTTAGCATTTATACTCTTTAGGCATGAAATATTTTCAAATCATTGTGCTTTTATGGTCAATTATCTGATCTGCTTCAATAATTTAAAGAAGGAAGTTTATCAAATCAAACTTTGAATAAACATGAGCTCAGTAATCACTTTGAATAGACTCAGTATATTTTGCATTTTAGGATGAAATATTTTGTCTTTGTTCCATAATCATGAAATTTCAGCTTGCTCCAGTTTCAGTGTTCAGGATTGATACACAGCAGGAGGTTACCTTTAAGATGCTTTTCCAAAGAACATTCCTGAGCTCATATCACTCTTCACATTTGATGGCATCTATCTCTACTATTTTCTTCTAGAGACAATTTTTTGAGTGCAGGAGCTAATATTTTAAAATTGCAGTAATGACGAATACAAAGAATACCTTAAGTTTACAGGGTGTTCTTTTTCTTTTCTTTTCTTTCTTTTTTTTTATTTTTGATACTAATGAACTTAATTTATTTGTAGCAAATATAAATGGTTCCAGGTCAGTGGTCAGCAAACCATGGCTTGCGAGCCACATGTGACTCTGGCCTCTTGAGTGTAGCTCTTCCACAAAATACCACGGCCTGAGCGAGTCTATTTTGAAGAAGTGGCGTTAGAAGAAGTTAAAATTTTTAAAAAATTGGTTCTTAAAAGAAATTTCAATCGTTGCACTCTTGATATTTCACTCTGTTGACTAATGAGTTTGCCGACCACTGTTCAGTTTATCTCATAGATTTATGAAAGTTGAAAAAAAATATGTTTACTATACTTATAATTTAAAATATATATGATTCTTAAATGTTTTTCTTCTATTTCTAACTTTTGTAATGTCTTAGGGTCTGTTTCAATTAATTGTCATTTTCCTTTCATGGACCACATATTTTTGCTTATTTGCATATCTTACATATATGGTGTCATTTTGTTTATGGTATCATAAAAAAGTCATTTTTTAAAAAAGAGATTTGAATATTTTCTAAAAAAAGTTACTACTCCCTTTGTTACAGTTGAACATTGGTTTTAAGCTTTGCAAAGGTAAGTCAAGAGTAGGGCTTATTCCAAGGCATAATCATCATTCCTACACTGGCCTCTTCGGTATTTTATCTAAATGATAGGCTATCAGTGAGGCTCCGCTACTCTGACTGGAAGAGAACATCCAAGTTTCCCACCAGTGTTAAGACCTCTGGTGTTTCCATTCTGTTCTCGGTCTTGAAGCAGTTGCTCTTTTCCAGGGCTCAAAGTACCTCATCCTGAGCACTGGTCCTGCCCTTAATCTGGAGCCCACAGGAATCTCCTCACAAACTTTGGACTGCTTTTCTGCTTGGTTCTCTCTTCTCTCATCACAAGTTCCCACTCCTTAGCAGCCCCAAACTCCACTCTCTGCCTGCATAGCTCCATGAGACTCTTCTTAGTTTCTACCTCCAGGTGCCACAGTCAGGATCTGAAATAAATATAGAGCTCCTCTCATGCTTCACTCAACCTTTTCGGTCCTGTACTTCTATTATTCAGTGCCTGAAAATGGTTACTTGATATGTTCTATCTAGTTTTGTATTTCTTTAGGGGGGCAGGACAAGTCCAGTTCTAATTGCTTCTGAATCAGAATTGAAGAAATCCATGAAGAAATATGAAAATATATAATTTTCCAAATTCACAGAAGTGTGCAAACCATAGGTAATTAAACTTAGGGGATATGTTTAATACTTGATAAATAAGCGAATGAGTGAATTGTTCTGGATGAATACATAAGTATTCAATTTTCTATCCTGTCCCTTTTTCTAACTTATGAAACTCCTCTGTCCCATTTCTGTATTCATTATAGCTCAGTCAAGTAAAAAGTATCTGTCATCATATTTAGTACTAAATTTTCTTGTTGCAAATGTTCCTTCAGTAGAAAGTAGATAAGCTAGTAGATTATTTTATAAGATTTTCTCATCTGATTCTGACTGTGTAAAGTAAACAAATATTTGTACTGATTGGAATGAGTTCCTAAAACCCTTTTTTAAATGAATGGAGATTTGCTCCGCACATTCTTTCTCTTTTTCCAAAAACACTAGTTAAATTTATTCTCTTAAAGCTATAGTCTTATATGAAAATTTCTTTTCATGTTATAATTGAGATTCACTTTGAGGTCTACATTTATAAACTATAATTTGCATACTTAGAGCGTTTCTGGAATGTGGACTTTCTATGAATATTTAAATGTATTACATAAAGTCAGGCTCAATTTGTGTCCTATTTTTGAAAATATATCTATTCAAAGTACCTAAGCACTCTAAAACATTTATATTTCTGGCTTTTTAGAAAGCAGTTGCACTATATATATATATTCAGGTATTATCTCCATTTGTTGTAGGTTGTTTCCTTTAAAAATAATTTCCATCAATCCTATTTATTTTATTAAAATAAATTTATTGTTTCAGCCTACAATCTCATGTGAAATTGCAAAATTCTGGCTCATTAACCCTCAGAATAAATCAATATATAGTATCTTTTATTCAAAACACATTTCGGCATCTATACTGTTGAGATCTTTTTTCCACAAACCAAATATACTTAGAAAACTGTGTAAGAATTAGGACTCTTTTTAAAATGATATCAAATCTGTCCACATTTTACACAAAAATTCCTGGGGATTATTTTAAGAACATTTCTTGAGGGGAAAAAAAGAACTGAGTTAAAGGAGACTCAGATTGAAGCTAAAATTTTAACTCATTTTATGTTATAGTGGTGACACTAGAAATAACACTAAATGTGAAAGCTAAAACTTGCTTTAATGAGTAAAGTGGATTTTTCAGAGATCTTTGATATTTGCAGGTCATTTATTTTTCAAGTAGAATATATAACATTTATTTGAGTGGGAATTTGTCTGTCAACAAAAGAAAAGGCTGGCCCTCTTCACCAAAGCTCACCTGTAAATGAGTCTGAAATAAAAACATTTAAGGTTCATTCGCTTGAGTTTTAAAGATCAAATCAATCTTTGTGTTTATTAATTTATCAGCAAAAAATATCTCTTGCCCAACATGTGTTGCTCAGTGGTTGTGATGAGCATTGACCTATGAACCAGGAGGTCACTGTTGATTCCTGGTCAGGGTACATGTCCAGGTTTCAGGCTCAACCTCCAGTGTGGGGAGTACAAGAGGCAGCTGATCAATGATTCTCTCTCATCATTGATGTTTCTATCTCTCATTCTTCCTTCTTCTCTGAAATCAAAAAAAGTAATAATAATTTAAAAATTCCTACACTGGTGCTTTCCAATATGCATAATCATAAATAAAAACCGTTGAACTCCAAATCCTATGTCCCACCCCCAAACCACTGGGTTGTAAACTTAGAGTCAGGACCCTGAGTAACTACTACTGTATTCCTTAAACTAGTGCCTTAGCTAAATAATATGATCAGAGATGTTTGAAGATTACTCTTATAAATATTTTTCCTGCTTATTTCCTAAAACGTTAGTCGTTTTTATCTAAATTCCTGCCAGATTTATCATTCCCTCTATCATCCCCCCAAAAAATATTCAAATTTTATAGCCTTCTGGTTCTTTCCTTAAGTACTTCAATAAATAAGATGTTATAGCGCTTAGATATTTGTGTAATCATTTTTGCTTTTTGTTATTAATTGAGATCTCTGCCACCATCTCCTGAATATTCTGAATGAATATACATGCACACACACATATCTGTGTCTTTCGTTGACTGATCAACTAAACTCTAGAATGTTCTCAGAAGTTATCAGATATTTTAAGTTTGATTCTTTTTCTCTGTCTTTTATGCACATACATGTCCTCTGTTTTGACAACTATTTGACCTTTCAATCAGCTGGAAAAACACACACAATTATCCATAAATAATCAGTTCAACACCTCAGAGGGAAGGTAAGGGAGGGTGCAGGTAAGGGGAAGAGATCAACCAAAAGACTTGTATGCATCGATATAAGCCTAACCAATGGACAGAGACAGCAGGGGGGAGAGGGCATGTATGGGAGTGGGATGGGGGGGCAACAGGGGCAAATGGACACATATGTGATACCTTAATCAATAAAAAAATTAAAGAAAAACAAATATTGTTAGGCTGGCAATCAGAAAAATATGGATTTTAATTTTATTTTTGTCTTGGTGTCCTCATCAAGTGAGGAAACTCAACCAAGTGATTTCTAAGGTCCTGTTAAATATAATCCTCTCTGAGTTACATGGATGATAGAACTGTAGTTGGCATTGCAGGTTTGGTTTTGTGTTGTAACACCTGGAGAGATATTTTTGGAGATGTATAAAAACAGTGGAAGGTTGAAAAAAATAAAAAGAATCAGGCCAACATTCTTTTCCACTTAGACCTCATTTTTTTCTTTTGCATTGGACAAATTTAGTTGAGCTCCACTGTGTTCCACATCTGTTGTGGCACTTGTGCCATTGTCTCAGAAAATTATGTAAATTAAATATTAATATTACATATGGAATGTTAAATATTTAATAATGAAATTACTCAGTCTTCCATTAGTGTGAATTTCTTGAAAGCAAGACATATTTTATGAATTTTGGTTTACAATGATAGGAGAATTCATAAAACAGCTACAGAATCATGAAAGTTTACTAAGTAAGGGCATGAGTTGAGTAGATTAAGAAGGCAAAAATCTGAGGTGCTAAAATGTACACCCTATTTTTAGGAGTCTATAAGCATTTTAAATTAATAATGGTCTTTTAGACTCTTGTATTAATTTTAAAATTCTAATTTTTTAAATTTTACTTTTGGGAAAAATACATTAATTTTCTATACACTGCATGGAAAATACTTTCTAATTGTTCACTTTATGATAGTTTTGAACTCAACTATTATTTAATAGCTTTTTTAAAAAAAGGCCTCTGTTTTATATTGGGGGATTTCACCTACTATGTTCAATTCAGTCATTCTGTTTTCCAAATTCTGCACCATTTGTTTAGGAGTAATTTCATATATTCAGTTTATTTTCAAAGTGCTGCTTTAATGAGATATAGAGTAATCAGGGCTCAAACAAGCTGAGGAATAGAATGATAGAAGAAAAAAGAGAAAGTGGTATTCTAGATACAGAAAGAGAGTCTATCTAGAATGACATTGACCAGTGTTTCAGAATAGGATGAGGACAGATGATTATGTGTATGACATAAATAAATATAAATCAATACTTCAAGAGACATAATTATGAAAATGGAAGATATAAGGCAGTAAATTAGAGGTAGAATTCAGGATTTTATAATTAAGAGAGGTTAGTTTGTTGTGTTATTTTACTTTGTTTTTAGGCATGCATGATTTGAATATATTTCTATACAAAGAGTAGGGAACAGGTGTCAAAGCAGGAAGTTAAAGATACACTGTTGAGAAGGAAAAACTAAAGGTACCAGGTTTTGGAGGAATGAGATATGTATGTGAAGGATTGGAGGCCAGGAAAGGAAATCATTTTCAAATACCTTGGACGGAGATTTAAGGAGCAAAAGCAATACAAAACAAAACAACAAAAAGAAACAAACAAAAACACCTTTTTATTCATCATCATATATCATAATTATTTTTGCTATGATAAAGTAGATTGTGCTTGGGTCTGTTAGGATTACCAAATGATTTATCTATAATTCAGCCAAACATGAATCTACTCAATGTGCCTATTTATGTTTTGATCCATATCTTTGGAGCTATTTTATTCTACTTAAATTTTAAAATAATTTCATATAGTCAGATTTTTAAGAATAACCACAAAAAATATTATCTGAGACACATTTTATTGTATTATAAGGTGCCAATGGGTTTGAAACCAATAAACTTGAGGCATAGACATCTATTATTGGAAGATACAATCTGATCTTAAAGCCTATTATAAAGTTACAGAAATCAAGAGAGTATAAAACTACTAGAGAATAGGAAAGACCAGAGTAAAAATATAGATGATCCAGACCAGTGGTCGGCAAACCGTGGCTTGCGAGCCACATGCAGCTCTTTGTCCCCCATGTGGCTCTTTCACAAAATGGGCCTGCACGAGTCTATGTTGAAGAAGTGGCATTAGAAGAAGTCTAAGTTTAAAAAATTTGCCTCTCAAAAGAAAACTCAATCATTCTACTGTTGATATTTGGCTCTGTTGACTAATGAATTTGCCAACCATTGGTATCTGACACATGTTCAGTAAATTAATGTTTTAACAAAGTTGCCAACATAACTTAAAGTTTAAAGATATTTCTTTCCATTTTCATACCTGTATATCTTCAAAGAAAAAATGAACCTTGACCCCTACCTTAATACCATATGCTATTATTTGAGATGGATCATAGACAGAAATGTAAAGAATACAACTATAATGGGCTTCTAAAAGAAACAGAAAAGATATTTTTACCATCTTACTTTCTTTTTTGTTTGATGTAATTCATTACTATACCCATTGAGAGTTGTTATTTCTAATCTTGCTGTGAAACCCATATCATTTCATATAGGTTTCTAATGGAATGTTACAGAAGAAAAGAGTTATTTTTATAAATATAGATACTTTATGAGATAATAAAATAAGAATTTGTATATAACTATAATTATATACAGGGTATCCCCAAAAATGTATTATACTTTAAATAATTACAAAGTCATTGTTTATTAAAATACATTTCATTTTCAAAATGTAATAGAAGCCCTAACTGGTTTGGCTCAGTGGATAGAGCATCGGCCTGCAGACTGAAAGATTCCAGGTTCAATTCCAGTCAAGGGCATGACCTCGGTTGCAGGCACATCCCTAGTAGGAGGTGTGCAAGAGGCAGCTGATCAATGTTTCTCTCTCATCTATGTTCTAATTCTCTATCCTTCTCCCTTCCTCTCTGTAAAAAATTGATAATACATATATATATTTTTTAAATGTAATAGAAATCAGCTGTTAAAGTGTATATATATATTATATGTATATATATATATGTATTTTTATGTAAACTTTCATATATTATTTATATGTATGAAACCTATGTAGGTACACACACACACACACATATATATGTATATATATATATAAAACTATAAAAGAACATTTTCTCTTTTAGAATTTAAAGTATGATAATTTGGAAATGTAATAAAAATATATCAGTGATATATCAGTGATATCAATTAATGTAATGAGCTCAGATAAAAAATTGAATTGTAAATAAACATAAATTATTTCTTCATTTTTTCATTTATGTAAATTCATGTGCAAAAATAAACTGAAGTGTTTTATAAAGGGTTATCTGATTCAGATAAAACTGAATCAGAACTTAGGAGGGAGGGGGGCAATGGGGAGATATGTATAAAAAATTAATAAAAATTTTAAAAATAAATATGAAAAAAAGAACTTAGTACGTAAATTATGGATTGAGAAATGTTGTTGAATGAGCTACTCCTTTCATCTGAATGGAAGTCTTCTTTAGCTTTTTTTATTGTTCCATGCTGTTTCTAAAAATGAATTTTGTTGTCTGTAGAATGGTTAATTAACTTTAGGGCTATTTTTTACAAAATCAAAAAATTTTGTATTCTATAATTTAAACTAAGCCATATTTATCTCCTTTCAGTGATTATTTAAAAGTGTTATGTACTTGAATTATTTACAATAATGCACTGTGGTGAAATGATAGCTAAAAATCAATAAAAAAAAACTTCTCTTCAATTTCTGAGATTTATTTTCAAACTCTAGAATAAACTAACTTCCTCCCAACTTTTCATTAATAAGCAAAATATAATGCTTTCATATGAAAGAAAAGAAATTCTTAGTGAAGTAAACATATTTGCAGGTAATCTTTTAAATTAATTTTTGTATTAATCATACATGGTATTTTGACAGGAGTACAAAGTTTATCAAGAAAAATAATGAAATTTTGAGATAAGGTGACCCAATATGCAGTAAATCCTATGCTATTTTTGGTTTAAATCACAAGAGTTATTCATATTAAAGGACTAAAACTCCACATAAAGAAAGGTGGAATGGAATCTTTCCTAATGATTTTAACCCCAAATTTAGGATATTCAGTCCTCTCAGAAAGCATCCCTCTCTCTCTCTAAACTAAAATTGAACCTCAATCCAAAACTTGACATGCTGATTGAGATATATCAACAATCATATATAGAGCACTCATTTTAATTATGTAGATCTCATTTTGGTGGTTTTTAAATCATTAGGAAGTAGTAAGATGTTCAAATAATAATAAATGGTTTGAATTATTTTCAACCCCAAGTGTAAATCACATCTTCTTATGAAATTGTATAGTACTTTTTTGGATTATTCTCTATACTTTTTTTTTCATTTCTACTTTGCATTTTTGCTATGCTGTTACCTGTTACAGTCTCCTTTTGTCTATGACTCCTAAATATGAGGGTCCCTTCTGTTTTAGTTATCTTTCTTTTTATTTTTATTTTTTATTTTTTGGTCCTTCAATCCTGACATAGCAGTCACTTAATACATGTGTAATAAACAACCAAACCTGGAAAACAAGAAAAGCAATATAAATATAACTTACCACATTCTCAGGAACACAAACATACACCATTGAAAGCTAATACAAATGACTACCTAAAAATTAGTGAACAGAATTTAAAAGGGAAGGAGGAATTACCTAATGGCTTGCATCCTATGGAGATTAGCTAGTGGAGTTTTGACATTTGATAGATATACAAACATGAACATACATAGTACTTGGTGTAGTCTGTAAATTAATATTTATAAGGAAAGCCTGAAAGATTTATTCTACTTCTTCGCAGATCTGACTGGATTTCACTACTTTATTCATTGTTCAGGCTTGTCTGAATATCACTCAATTACTCAAATGCTTTGTTTTTATCTGCCTCAGGTCCTCCCAACCTTAACTGAGATTAAAACCATAAAAAAGTCCATTTTTAAAGCTATGCATAGAAAACAGTACATCACAACTGCTAATATACACTCCAAACAGAAAACATGCATATCTCCATTTGTCTTTCACCTCATTTATGTCAGCCTATATCTTACTGGCAAAAATTGCTTTCCAGCTCTAGACAATCTAATTTGACTGTGATGCTGTCTGGCATTTGAGTATTACAGTGTTTCTTGGGTTAAAGTAAAAGATTTGCAAAACCAGTCCAAAAACTTTATTATCAGGGCAGAGCATCAGTGCATTTCTTGAACATTCATCACAAACAGCACATATGAGAACCCGAGAAGAATGAATCATCCTAGATTACCTATCTGGAACTTGAGAGGCCTACCACAAAACAGTAACAGCAGAGATTAACTTGCTGGATTTCCCAGGAAATTTACAGAGGCTGTTCCATGGAGAAATAGAAACCCCATTTGCAACATCCTTTACCTGTGAAAGGTGTCTTAAATCACAGGAAGTCTGGGCTTGAAAATTCTGTGAGGGTGCCCCATAGGTCAAGGTAATCGTGATAATCTTTCCAACAATCTCCATTTCACTGGATGTTTTTAATCTACAAAAATGTATTTGAATTCAGATACAGAGTAGTTCAACATAGGAACAAAAATTTAAAACTGATGTTACCCAGGAGAGTTTCATAGTCCTGTAAAGATTATTCCGATAGGGACCCTAAATCTCATGTTTTTGCTCAGAGAAGTGAACTGTGAACTGAGTTATGTGTGCATCCTCTTTCTAGCCACCAATTTTCTGCAATCACTACTAGCAGTTTGGTTTTTCCAGACATTGAACCATTAATCCATGTGGCCTCTAGGTTTATACAGTAGAACTCTTGACTGGTTAAAATGTCAGCCTTTTCTATACTGGTCATCTTTTCCATTTCTACTTCAGTGACTTCACTCATGGCCATCTAGACATTGACCTTGGAAGAATCCAAAGCAGCTTAGCTACTCTTCAAGAAAAGATTTTGGTGCTTATCTTTCCATGTAAACAGAATAGGCACCAAAACAATAACATTCCTCCTTTGTCCGCCAGGGATATGCCTTTGCATCTAACATTGTCATTTGAGACCTTCATTTGGATGAAGGCACCAAGAACTCTAGGTAAAACAACATTTAATCTTAAAATTTGCATTTAATACGTTAACCTAAAGTTAAAAGGTTATTGAGAGTTAGGAAACCAAGAATTTTCATACTCATCATTTGTACTTTGTTGAGATTTAGAACAGGGTATCCAAATAAACAATTTATAATTTAACATGACTTCTATATGATACATAATATATATTATATATATATTGCAATATATATATAATATATATTTCCTCAAGTATCAAAAGCATCCGGGAGAGCACTGTTTACAAAAAATATATATAATAGATATAATTTCATTTTAGTTTGTTTAGAACCCCAAATATAGAGATGATTAAACATACCCCATACCAATCACTATAATGATCATGGTGGAAGAGGCCACCATGATCCACTGGATTCTACTGCACTGGCTGCGAGCACTAATTTAAGAATCCCTCCTATTCTATCCCATTATGTGTGTCCCCTTTATTATATGATTCTCCTCTTGCTTATTCTGGGTCTTAGATGGTTCACTTTCCTTTCTCACTAAGACTAAGTTTTCTATTCAAAATGAAAAATGCAACACATTTGCATTAGCAGACTTCATAGCTTACTGATGTTATTTCCCTCAAGCGTTTCCATGATTATATCGAAAAAGTATATTTTTGAATAGAAGATTTATAGATTATTAAAATATTTTCTCCATTTGCCCAACTATATTTTTATCATATTATTTATACTTTAAACATTTACAACATTAAGCTGGATAGTAATTAGTCTTGATGAAATTTGAGCAATTCAGTTCTTCTCTTTCATTTAAGAATACTTGTTCCTGGGTGTTACTGAAAGAACAAACTATTCAAAAACCAGACTTATACCAAGTTGAACAGACATTGCTGAGCTCTGTCTAGGAGTCTTGGGCTTGTAAAGCAGCTCTCTTACAGGTATTAATATCCGAAGGTACCAGCAAAATAAAATAGGGAATACATATTATTGTAAAAGCGAGGTTTCCAAAGAAATATGAAATTCTTTATCCCACATTGAAGACCTGTATTATATTAGCTTCAATATCATCGCTCTTTCCATTTCAGTTACTTCTGACTTCTTTGGAGCTTGGAGACCAATAGTTGGCTCCTTTACCTATTCTGATGCCAAAATTAACTATTTCTCTATGCCTCCAAAGATATTATCTTTCCTGTTCTCTAAACTGTGCTTAATCTAGAATTACATAAAACGTACATGAGATGGTTTATATATTTATTTTGTAACACATAAGTTGAATCCCCTTTATAGGAGAAATGGGCTAGACATATTGGAGGTAAAGATAGATATTTTATATAATGGTAATACAATAGTACTTTATATTTAAAAATATTTTTATAAAAGAATCCTATATAATAAAAGGCTAATATGCAAATCGACTGAACAGCTAAAAGACTAGTTACTATGTTTCGCACTGACCACCAGGGAGCAGGTGCTCAATGCAGGGGCTGTCCCCTGGTAGTCATTGCACTCCCACAGGGGGAGTGTTACTTAGCCAGAAGCTGGGCTATGCAGTGGCAGTGGTGGGAGCCACACCTGCCTCAGTGGCAGCCCTAAGGATGTCTAACTGATAGTTTTGGTGGGGAGCAGGCCATCAGTAGGACCTCCCCCAAGGGCTCCCAAGCAACGAGAGGGTGCAGGCTGGGCAGAGGGACCCCCCCCAATACATGGATTTTGTGCACCAGGCCACTAGTAAATAAATTGTAATCTAAAATTTATAATTTTTCATCTAAGTAGCTATAGGCCTATTTAGATTATTTTGTCTTGCGTGAGTTTTGGCAATTGGTTCATTGTATTTAGTTATCAAATTTGTGGTCATAGAGTTGATCGTAGTATTTATTATTTAGTCTTTTAAAGTCAATGGGATCTATGGTCATGCTCCCTCTTTCATTTCTGATACCAGCATTTTGCATGATATCATTTTTTTCCTATAATGTTAGTAGAGGCTTGTAAATTTTACTCATCTTTTCAAAGAATCAATTTTAGGTTTTATTGATTTTTCTATTGATTTCTTGTTCTTGATTTCACTGATTTCTGCTCTAATTCTTATTATTTCTCTTCTTCTACCCTCTTTTTTTATTTCTCTCCAGTTTTCTAAGGTGGAATTTATGCAGTAAATTTCCTGTTATGCACTGCTTTTACTATGTCCCAAAAATTGTGATAACTATATTTTTTATTTTCATTTAGTTCAAAATATTTTGAAATTTCTTTTGAGATTTCTCTTTTGACCCATGTGCTAAGCAGAAGTTGATAGTAATAAATCTATGGAATAGTATCCTTGGTTAACTTTTTTCTCTATATGTTTCAAAGGGGAAAAAAAAAAGTTCTGTCTACAAATCACCTCTACTAATGTTCTTTGTTGTTGCTTTTGTTGAAAACTAAATTATGCATTTCTTTTACATATTTATTTGTAATGCTTCCATATTGTAATTCTTCCTCATGTTATTTTTAATGATTTTATATTTCCCTAGATTTTAATAACTAATAATTAGAATAAATGGCTCTAATCCATACTTCATTAATAGCATATCAGTGTTTTCCCAAAATTTTTAAATCTTTTTGTATTTTTTAGAGGTCATGTCATCTTGTCATAGTTGGTTTTGCTCAGTAGTTAGAACTTCAGCTGAAGGACTAAAGGGTCCTGAGTTCAATTTTGGTCAAGGGCATGTACCTCAGTTGCAGGCTATATCCCGAGCCCGGGTAGAAAACACACAGCAATCAATATTTTTCTCTCTCTGTCCCTCTCCCACTGTCTCTAAAAAAAAAAAAAAAATCCTTGGGTGAGGATTAACAACAACATCAACAAAAATGTTATCTTTATTTTATTTTAACATATTTTGTTGTTTTTAGCTCCTTACTACATAAATGCATTCCTTCCATGTCTCTTCTCTCTACTATCATGCTATTGTAACATGCTGCATGCACAGAAATACACCTTGTTATAGTAGTCTGTTCAAGTGTCTGTGAACTAAATAGCCTGCTAAGATCTACCCAATTCACATGTTTATAAATAAGCATATTCTAAAGGGATTATTTTTGTCTTAGTGTCTTTATAAAAATGATCCCCAATTAGCGTCAAATGAGTATAACATAGTAAAATGAGCTTTCTAAACTTTATGCTCCATGACACATGATTTCCAGTATCAATGGGAAGCTTCTTTTCCTGATTGAACTTATGATTAACTTGAATGGAGAAATTAAAAGAGATGTTGAGATGGTATTCTTCCAGGGTCTGAGGATCAGAAGCCATGCATACTGAATATGCTGCTTTTTGTAGAACTTAGCTCTTGGACTTTTGTACTTTCTCAACATTTCATTTTTTAAAACAGAATCATCAATTTATCTGAAAATGTTGCTTTCTGTAAAAAAAAAAAGTTGCAAATGTTGTCTGCTTTCTTTCCTTGTTAAATGGTTGAAGAGTACTGGTCTTCTGTATATTTAAATAGAAGCTCTTGGGGCCTCTATTTTACTTTCAGAATTTACTGACACATTTTGGTTTGGGGTTACAAATGGGACATTGTAAATCCCTTTTGAATTACCTAAAGGACTAGACTTGCTATTAACAGAAAGGCACTTACTGCCTTTAATGTTTCATCATTTTCTCAGAAACAAAGGTGATAAGCATTAGCATTTAATTATCTCTTTTCCTATATTGTTAAAGTTACATTTAAACAGCTTTATTTATACACATTTAATTCATTGTTTCTATGTTTAACATCTGCCAAATGCTTCTATAACTAGTTCACTTCAAATTTTACCACTTTTTATTTAAACCATTTTTCCAAATCTGAATGTATTTAAAGCTGTAGTTCTCCAACTTGACATTTTACTTTTCTAACAAGTGCTCAGATAAAGTAAATGATGCTCTATCTGGAGGCCCGTTTTGCAAACACATCTCTGGAAAAAGAGCCAAAGCAGTTCTCTTCTTTGAAGATAAAAACACCTCTGCCAACATGAAATTATTTTTACCGTGTTGTTAAACTTACTCTCCATTAACTATAAATATTCATAGGCTGTTGGAGTTTTACACAATCTTATGTTTCATGTTTTCTCATTTTTTTATTTTGCTTAAGAGAGCTGGAATGACTTTAGCAGCCACTTACATAGCTGAGCTTAAGATCAAGGTTTCTGCTGGGACCGTTTTGGCTCAGGGATAGGTTTCTGCTGGGACCGTTTTGGCTTCTGCCTGGGGACTGCGGGGTCCCAGGTTCGATTCAAGTCAAGGGCATGTACATTGGTTGTGGGCACATCCCCAGTAGAGGGCGTGCAGGAGGAGGCTGATCGATGTCTCTCTCTCATTGATGTTTCTGGCTTTCTATCCCTTCCCCTTCTTCTCTGTGAAAAACCAATAAAATATATTAAAAAAAAAAGATCAAGGTTTCTTGGCTCTGAGTTCATTGGTCTTTCCTCCTATAGATTTTTCTTTATAGTTAGTATGTTTTATCAATATATAAAAAGCCAATTTTAATTTCTATGATCCCTTGATTTCCTAGACTCATAGAATGCAGTTTACAGTAGAGTTTGTTTAGGCAAAATCACAACAAAGCTGATCATAAATCTTATGCTTTCTTCGAATGAAAAAAAAATTAGTAACTTTTACTAAAATAGTTTTATATAGGCTTTCTACTGGAAACAGAAGGTCACAGAAAGAAATATTGTGCAGGGAGTAGGGAGACTATATTACAAATTGTCTGTGATAGATTTTGGAGGATTAAATCCATTTCCTCTGGGCAGTTTTACTTTTAGACTCTGCTCTGGGACACTAGCATCACAGGTATTTAAATGCCTCAAAGAAACCCAGAAACACTTCACATTTCTTGCCCTGTAACTTTAGCACAAGACAGCAGTATGCAAATGAGGTGAAGATGTACAGGTTGTGCCATTGCCAGAGTAGGAGATGGACGCTGCTTTAGAGTGTAGGGAGGGCAGAAATAAAAGTGCATAGATAAAAAACAAATTAACTTGTCAAGTTCATCCTTTCAGAGAAGGTGAGTGCAGTAGTATCTTCCATAAAAGAAGTGTCATTTTCTAGTAGTGATGTGTTCATTTTTCTTGTCTTTATTTTATGGTTTTGGAGGAACAACATATCAATGCACATTCTCAGTGGCAGCAAATGATGGTTAAAGAATGTTTGGTATTGTTGAGTAATTTGTATTATTCTTAAATTTGTATATATGTAGGTAGTATTAACATGCATGAAGAATGATACCAATCTTTACATTGGTAACTAGATGAATGTTGAACACTGGAAATGAAAACTAATTTGTATCTGATAAAATTAAATTATAACCAACTGAAAAAACTCAGAACTATTTAACTAATTTAAAATATTATTAACCACAATTTATGACAATGTCATTGACTTTGTGGACATGTTGGCTCCAAATCTAGAAGCATATTTTACATGTATGTATGTGCCATGTATAGCATGTAGTTTAAACTTCCTCTTAGGAGTCATGGCCTCAGTTGTGCATATAAATGATAATATTTTCTGGACCAATTTATGGATTGAATGCAATGCAAGATGAACTAGTCCAAAGGTGAAATATATTTTTGAACAAAACACATATAAAACTTGACCTTACAGACAATCTCACACACAAAATATGAATGATTTTAAAGCCACTTATGTTTATCAATTGGCATAAGAAAAGTTACAGAAATGACAGGCAATAAGAAGAAATTGTGGTTCTGTAACTAGGAAATTATGCTCATTATTAATTTACTAGAGTCCCGATGCATGAAATTCATGCTTGGGCAATGTCCCTAGGCCTGGCCGGTGATTAGGGCCAATCTGTGGGTTGACTGGGGGGCTACTGAGGCCCCACCTGACACCAACCTTGACTGACCTGAGCCTGAAGGCTGGGAACAGCCTCTGCATTGAGCGTCTGCCCCCTGGTGGTTAGTGCGCATCATAACTAAAGGTCATTCATCATTCCACTGTTCAATTTGCATATTAGGCTTTTGTTATATAAGATGCTAATTTTTATTCTATTTATACCCATAGTCATTAGATGTGAACTTCTATTTATTATTAATATTAATAAAAACTTATGTAAGCAGAGAGCTATTTTTGACAATTTTACTTAATATAATTTTAAAATAATCATAAAATGTTTTATAAATTAGATTATTTTAGAAAAAATAGAATATATAACAATTTTCCTTCCAATAGAGGGAGAACAGAGCAATGGCACAAACATGTCTGACTGTATTAGAGAAAATTCTCATATGAGTAATGCTAAAATTAATTACTATATACACAAATCATTTTGTCATTATATATTATTAAGAAAAATCTAGTTGAGTTCCTCTTTATAGGCTAGTGCCACTCTCAGTAGTTCACTTTTGACACTTTGGGTCACTAAGTGTGTTATTTTTCCATACTAAGTCATTTTTCGAACTCTGAACATCAGCTGGGTCAATTTAGTACACTTCTGACATTGTCTACATGGGAAAAATCAGATCCCACAACTTAAGGGACCCCACAATACTGTCCCACCACTTTGGATGCCAATTACATGTCCAGATTGTCACCTGTACTTCTGATGGACTGCTTATAAATTGGAGGTTCCCATAGTCCATAATATACAAGTTTATTATTAAAAGATATAAATTCAGAAACAGCCAGATGAAAGAGAGCATAGAGCCAGGTATAAGGAAAAGAGTTTGGATCTCTGATGTCCTCTCTGGGAACAATAAATATCCAAATAATTCTTTCACATATTCATCAACCCAGAAGCTCTCTAAGCCCTGTCCTTAAGGGGTTTTTATGGAGGTTTTATTAAGTAGGCATGATTGAGTGAATTACTGGTCATTGGTGAGCAAGTTAATCTCTAGCTCCTCTCTCCTTCCCAATTGTGAGAGGTGGTGTTGAATTCCAAACCTCTAATCAAAAGGTAGGTTCCCCTGACAATCAGCCCCTATCCTTAGGGGGTATCTAAAATTCACCTCATTAACATAAATTCAGATGTGGTTGAAAGGGGCTTGATATGAAGATAAAGGACACCTTTTTTTAAAAAAAATATATTGATTTTTTTACAGAGAGGAAGGGAGAGAGATAGAAAGTCAGAAACATTGATGAGAGGGAGACATCGATCAGCCACCTCCTGCACACCCCACTGTGGAGATGTGCCCACAAGCAAGGTACATGCCCCTAGCCAGAATCGAACCTGGAACCTTTCAGTCCGCAAGCCAAAGCTCTATCCACTGAGCCAAACTGGTCTTGGCTAAAGGACACCATTAAGGCTCTTATCATTTAGGAAATTCCAAGGGTTTTAGGAAGTCCAACCAGAAAAGGGATGAAAGTCATGTATGTATTTCTTATTACAAATCATATCACATATATTAAGGCATATTTCTGGCTGAAGAGAAATTTGAATGAAGTGATTAACATATGCATTTTAAATTTTTCTTTATAATGTCCCAGCATAAAAGTTTGAAAGAAGAGGTTCAGAAATAACATATGGTTCTTTAAGCAACATAAACATTATTGGAAAATATTAAAATGTTTTCTTTAATAATGAATTTATTGTATAGGAGCTCATTACAATGTTTACACCTTATAATGTTTGACAATCTCGTAGGACTGAGCCCTTAACATCCATTATAAAATGAATGGCTTTTTCCAAATGCTACTTTTAGATTACTTTCCGTTGCAATTTTCAGTAGAGCATAGTTTTGCCATACTGAAATTAAAACTTAAAAACTAATAACTAGTCACCCAGGAAAGTTTCATTATGTGATATTTTCTTCAACAAAGCATGAGTAATATGAAAATCTTAATTATCCCAAAAAATTTTGAATTTTTTTTCTGAAAGTAATGCAAAGACACCTAAATTTAATGGAAATATAAAACCATAATATGAATTATTAATTTTATTACTCACCCAGACCCCAACAGAATACCCACACACGTGCAGTAATCTGTAAATTCAAATGTTTAGAATATTTTACCCAGTTTAATTTACATTAAAGTCATAGGTCTTAGAAGATTATTTTAGTATTTTTAGATTGTATAGGAAGGAGAATAAAACATGTTTTACTTAAAACTTGTGGCTTAATTCGTAACTCAAAGCTTTAGATATAAGTGAATTTCTATTTATTTTTTTGCCTAAGGCCCTGAAAATACTCACAATAAATCCTCCCTTATGTTTCAATTGCTTCAGTAAGAGTAGTGAGTTTAATAATCTCCAACTTTATTACACATGTGTTGCTATGTTGAGCAAGACAAGAGAACTACCACTGGCCTGTCCTGGAGAAGACAGCAGACTCTCAGGACCTCAAGGCTCCAATGCACTTAGTAGAGTTTTTGTTAGTGCCAACTGTACAATAGTGGCTCAGCTCTCATAATCTTGTACATTTCTGGTTCTTCAAAACAGCTTTTAGTACAACTGTCTTCTTCCCTGACAACCATTTAACTAATTGAAAATAAATAAAGATTGCAAGTAACATTTTTTCCCCTAGAAAGATTATGATAAGTACCCTGCTTGTTCTGTTTTAGCATTATCTTTTTATCTACATTTGAATAATCTCTAAATATTTTTTTAAATCTTTTGAATATTCACAAATAATTTGTGTTTGAGTTATTTCAGGCTCAATAAACAAACACAGCTTTAGATTACTGCCCTTTACAGTGCCTGCTGATAATGACAATATGTAGAACAGAATATGATTTCACATAAGTATTTTATTAGAAGCAGTAATAACAAATATGGACTTTTGCATCTCAGTGATAAATAAAAGGACCTAAATGGGGTGTTTTCTACCAGAGACTGAAGCTCATTCTTCAGCTTTCCAAATAATCAATGAGATTTCCTTTCTCCAGACTTACTGAATTCTCCTGGGACATATTTGCATAGTTTTACTATCAAATGAATTGCAGGGATAAGCCATTTTCTTTGGGAATGTCAATAAAGAAATAAGAAACTTTTTATTGTGGAATAGCTTCAGGACTCTTGATGCAAATGAAATTCTCTGATTTGCTGCCAAGAATAGCATCCCCAAATTACTACCCACTGAAAGAATCCTGTAGTTGTGTTTTTATTTTTATTTTTAATAGCATTGATATTATATATCAATGAATGTGTATACACACACACACACACACACTCACACACACACACTTATTTTATGGAGACCAAAAAGATACTGGCTATTAATGTCTATTGCTCAATAATGAAGCAGAGAAAATGCTTTTTCAGGGATATTACAAAAACAAAATGGGCTCATACAAAATAAACTAAGAAACAGTTCTACTGGTGTTGGTAAATCTCACATACAAAAGAAAAATTGTGGATTTATTTTTTCCTCAGAGAAGCAGAACATTTCATTAATTGATTTTGAAAATGACTAAATCTGTATTGGTACTGCAACACTGATAGATGTATCATTTACTAAAATGACACTTAGGCTCACTAAATAATCATATTTAAAAAGATGTAAAAGAGAAAAATGACATTTAAAAATATGAATACACATCTCTATTTAATTACAATGAACTATATCACAAAGACAACCAGGCTCTCAACATCAGAGCAATTATCATCTAAAAATCTAAAATTCTGCTTTGCATACTGCCTGTGAGAGAACTTATGGAGTGGAATATAGTCTTTTTCCACTGAATTCTTTCTATGAACTCAGAGAGAGTTTTATTTATGGCCTTATTATTCCATATATAAGCAACCTCCTGGAAGAACAATTTCAGCTAATTTTTTTTCTATCATGCTCAGAAAGATAATGGAAGTTTCTTTTAAAATAATGCAAATTATTGGAGACCTGCAGGTTTTTTAGCCCAGACAAAATTAGGCCTGACCTAAAATGAATTATAAGTTATAAAAGTTATCATACCAACTGATATTATTACTCAGGAGGAATCTTTATTCAAGTTATCACTTTCTTTGCTGACATATCATTCTTCAATATTTTATATTAAGTTAAACTAATTATATAATAATCAACATTTTTCCCTTAGCCCTTGTCAGGATCATGTTATTATTGTTGCTTTATTGTTGATTGTCCCAGCCAATGAAATGTAAACTCACTGTCTGTGTATTCATACCAAACTCATGGCACTAGGCACAATGCCTGACAGTGATATAGTGAATAAAGAAGTAAACAAGAAGGCTTGTTAAAACTTGAGCCATGGTATTTTCCTTAATTTTCATCACTTTCATTATACTAAGATTAAAGCTATGTTTTGCTTTGAGAGAATGAATCCATAGTTTATGTTTGACACTATTCCTAAATTTTATATGCTTTTTGTCTCAATATTTATAATTGGGCTGTTTCAAAGCTTAGACATTTCATGCGTGGAAATTCACTCTGGTATTTCAGGATAATACCACATGTGGAGTGTGAATTTCTCCTACTTACCAAGACAGTGTCTCCTTTCATATCAATGAAAGCAGGTGAAAATATTAACGTTTATATTTTTTTCATAGAGTTTAGAAGAATGAGAATTTAGAATTTTTTTTATTTATTGACTGAACCTATTATGTTTCACACAAATGGAGCATAAATGACATTAATCAATCATGACAGTACATCCTCACCCAGTAAGAGGATCTTTCCCATGAGGAGTTTTCTCTGACTTTTGAGATACACTGCTGTACTCAGTGCCTTCAATTCGTTCGATAAGCTTTACCTTATCCTTGGATCAGGCTACACCATTAAATAGCTTTAGTTTTGGATTGCACCATTTGAGCCTTTTTTGATAAAAGCAATTAGTATCAAGTTGAGTTCTGATTTTATGCTACCAACCAACACTGAAAAACATGGGAATAGTAAAAGCTATAAACTTGTAATTTGATTTGTTTTGAGATGCTGTTGAGAACTTCCTCCAGTGTATTGTACAATGTCTTTTTTTGAAGAAGATCCTCGGGAAATTTTTGCTCTCATATTTAGTAGCTATTTACTTTCTACTCTTTGGACTTAGAATCATGCAACTAACTGCGTTTTCTTCTCTATTTTTTTTTAATATCTAATGGTCTCTTTATCTCCTGGATATTGGGAAGTTTGCAATTGTCTGTCTTTCTCTGCTTTGCATTCAGGAAGCTTAAAATCAAATTTTAAAGAACTTTTTTTTAAAGAATCAGGCACTTGACATAAAAACATAAATAAAAAATAGAGAGTAAATTTGCTGAAAAACTAAACTGTATCAAATTATCAAGAACATGTTTTTAAAATTCCTATTTCAAACTTGAAATTTTATGATTTCCGCTTCCCTGGAGATAATTAGAAAGGTTAATAAAATTTTGACAGACTCTTTTTGATAATTCTTTACATTAATTTTCTTCCAGAGACGGATTTTATGACAGAGAACACTGAAAACAATATTGATAATGAAAGAAAATTCAAAGTGAAGTGTGGTGTTTAAAACTATACTTTCTTTGACCCTACCTTTCTAACACTAATTGACAAGAATTAAATCTAATTTACTAGCAATTATAACCTCCTCTCTCATACTTACAGCCATTTTTTAAAATATTCCATTTGCAAATAGATTTTAATGCAAAATATGTGCTCTAAAACATGCTTTAATAAAAGTGAAACCTCTATGTGTCTATAATGGAGGTCATTGCTTCTAAGAAAATCTTTATATTTTTAATTTTTCAATCTGAGTCTTTGCAAGCTATCTTGATTAGTGCTAATACTTAATAATAAATTGAGTTGCCTCATGTTAATTCAGATTTCTTGTATCTTTATATATTTATTTTCTGTAGAACAAAGATAAACTTTCTTTTAAAGTAAGAGGAAGCCCACACCATACTTTTTTATAATCTTTAATTTCTTACTTTTGGTGGACAGTGTATCTTAAGAATTCAATTACTTACAAAGTGGTCTAGGGCAAGAAAATGATATTATTAAAAGAAAATAAACCTGAGCATCTGAGTAAAGGGTGAAAAGAAGCTCACACTTCCTAGAACTCTTCCTTTCCCATAGTCTCAGAATGCAAATTTGAAGAATCCAAATTTTGTCTTTTCATGATTAAGTTATTCCCTTAAGAAATATTTGAAACCATCCTTTACCTCTATTAGCAAGTCATTAGAGGGAACTTATCACTCCCATGCCTTTAGATAATAAGCCACAGGCCACGTAAAGGTACTACTGAGAGAAGTGGAGCATTAGAATATCTAGTCACAGATGGTAAATGACATTTTCACTGACTACTACATCTGAGATACAGAGATTAAATGTCTCTTTCACATTTGTCTCACATCTTTTAAGCCATTTTTTTGTTTTGTTTTGTTCTATAAAGTCTATTTTTTCTGCAATATTTGGAGTTTCTGATGAGATTGATACTTTCTCGTTTTCTGGGGAGGAAATGTGATAGATGGCCTTTGTAAATGAACACTCATGCTGTTATTGTCTGCACTTCATAATAGTCATGTTCGATTAAACAGCATTCTGTTGTGGGCTCCTTATTAATTATGGTGCCTCTTGCTGCCATGCTGATTCTGCCTTTCAAGCGGCTTCACTATGGAGAAGCACAGCTCTGTTCAGAGAGGCCTGTCGCTCTGCAAGTAGTTCATTCACTCCTGCCTGCCTCCCGTTTCCCACGACAAGCTGAAGAACCTTCCCTAGCTAACTTTACAGTGAGATGATAAGTTTTCTTTCTCTTTCACATTTCAAGGGCAGCTTATCATGTTCCATCCTTCTAAACAGAATTGGAACAAAAACAGAGAGACTCATAACCAAATTCCAAAATTCTACCATTGTGCATATCCTTTGGTTGTAAATATCTTTGGAAGGTGTACATATCTGGGTGATTTAGTATATTTGATTCAGTCTGAATGTCTGTGCTATGCTACAATAATAGACAACCTCTACAGTCTTAGTGACCAAGCACCACAAAAACTGTGCTTATTTCTCATGGTACAAGTCTGATGTGGCAAGGGGCTTTGTACATTCAGGGATAATGCTTTCCATGACTGCTATAACTGGAAAAAGAAAGACATTGGATTCAAAATTCTTTTGAGAAGTGGCACCTGATACTGCTCATAATTGGTCAGCCAAAGTGAGTCCTAGTGTTGGCAGCAAAGCATTAGTGGTCTCATAGTAAATGTCATTTTTAGGCTTTTAAAACCATAGCTTTCTTAGGAGGAAACACTATGTAGTAGTCCCTCCCTTGTCCACGGTTTTGCTTTTCATGGTTTCATTTAGCTGTGGTCAATCACAGTCTAAAAATATTAACTAAAAAATTCCAGAAATAAACAATTCATGACTTATAAATTGCATATCATTCTAAGTGGAGTGATGAAGTCTTATGCCACCACACCCTGTCTGAGTAACATGAATCATCCCTCTGTCCAGAATATACATAGCAGCCCATTAGTTGCTTAGTAGCAGTCATGGTTTTCAGGCCAACTGTCTCAGTATCATAGTGCTTGTGTGTGTTCAAGTAACCCTTATTTTACTAAATAATATCCTCAAAGAGCAAGAGTAGTGATGCTGGGTATTTGGATAAGGTATGGAGAAACCTTAAAGTGTTTCCTTTAAATAAAAGAGTAAAAGTTCGGGACTTTATAAGGAAAGAAAAAAAATGTTTGTTAGTTTTGCTGTTATACCTAAGCCTGCAAAACTTATGGTCAGGAGGCATGTGCCTTGCTTGTGGGCACATCTCCAGTGTGGGGTGTGCAGGAGGTGGCTGATCGATGTCTCTCTCTCATTGATGTTTCTGATTTTCTATCCCTCTCCCTTACTCTCTGTGAAAAATCAATAAAATATATTTTTTAAAAAAAACTTATGGTCACAGTGAGTGATATGTGCTGAAAATGTAAAAGGCATTTAGTTTATAGGTGGAAGAATGAACAGACAAAGGCCATATTCATATAACTTTTATTTCATTATATTTACTCTGTTTTATTATTAGATATTATTAATCTCTCGGCCTAATTTATAACTTAAATTTTATTGTAAGTACATATGTGTAGAAAAAACATAGTCTACACAGGGATTGATACTACATAGGGTTTAGGCATCCACTGAGGGTCTTGGAACATATCTCCCATGAATAAGAGCAATTACTATAAATTGTGGATGATGAAATGGTTAAGAATTACTGACTTGCAATTTAAGAATTGTGGTTCCCTAAGAACAAGGGCTATATGTCTTACATCTTTCTCTGTCTCTAGTTGCTAAGTTATAGTTGATAATATTTTTGTAGACCATAAAAAAGCATAGAATGGGAACCAAATGGCCTAAGTTTTTAGTTCCTGCCAGACTATTACTTGCTAAGTAACTATGAGAAATAACTATTGCTTTAGCCTAGTTAGCATCCATTTTTCCTTCTGGTAACAGTGCCATAATCTCCCATTTGCACTACTTACACAACTTCAAACATTTAGTCTATGAGATTCCATTTGGATTCCATCTTCTGGTTCTGGGGTAACACATATCTAAACATAACCGACCCCTGGAATCACAGTACTTATCTCAGAAAAGGTGCATGTTCAACATTTTTCATGGGGGAGTTTTTGGAACCATTGCAAAGAAACTCTATTTTTATCTGATTGCTGCTGAAAGGAAGTGATACAGATCTAAAGCATTTGGGTCTATATTGCCCCCCAAAAGGTTGAACATCTACTTTACAAAGGAGGCAATGCAGAAAACCTAAACCAAATGGTAGAGATGAATGAAAACATATAAATAATAAACTAAAGTAATCATCTGGGCCTCTAGTAACTTAACCTTTCAAATATAGGATACTATTCATGTCCTTTTTACTAAATTAGAGTTGGAGTTTTTGAAATACTAATCATCATGACAAACCTTCCTGTTTTCACATGTATAAAATGAAGTATTGCCATAATTTGTAGATTTTCCTAAAATAACTACAAATCCTTTAAAGGGCTATATGCTGTAGATTTGTAGGAGATTATAAAATCCAGTTTGTAGAAATGTTGAGTCTGAGATGTCTGCTGTACATATTAGCAGAAATCAACATTTGAGTTGGATATCCTTGTCTGGAGTCCAGGAAATGTGTACTGGAGAGAGTTACAGATTTAGAATCATCAACATAGAAATGGTAATCAAAACCAAGGTGATAAATAAAAGTGCCTTGTCAGAGTGTGTGTTTACTGCAAGGAGAAGAAAGGAACACTACATATTTCAAATTTGATACAGCATAAACCTTAGTGGGGGCCCAGTATGTTTTAATCTAAAGTTGGAAAGGAATGCAGTGGACACTTTATGAGAACCTGGACCTGGAGTGGTTTGCTTAGGAACTTAGGCTAGTAAATGGGAGTTGATGAAGGGTTTCAATCAAGAGAGAATAGCATTTCAACTTTCATTAAGATCACTCTTGTGAAAGCGGAGATGGATTATAAGTGGAAGTGAATGATGTCACAGATACTAATCAATTATTCTAATTCTTTAAGCAAAAGATATTAAGGACCTAAATTAAAGGCAGTGAGAATTAAGATGAGGATAAGATTGAAAAGAGATTTAAGAGAGAAAGTCTTACATGATTTAAGGTATTTGAGAGATAAAGGAAATAATTTTAGTATAAAGGTTTTTTACTGAAATAATGGAGATAATAATGACAATTCAATTAAGAGAGGCAATACAAAATGAAGATGGGTTTTGATGCAAATTTTGGTTTTGAGCAAGATGATATTAAGATCTGAAGCCAAGAGAAGAATTTGGAATTGATTTTCCTACAAAGAGGCATTTAAACCCATAATTTGGATAACAACAAAAAAATACTCTTAATCTACTGGAAAAATTGTGGGCTTCGAGAAGACTTTAGAATGAAAGACCATAAAAGTAGAAGGAAAACCATAAAATACTTTAGATATCTTCCATAAAGGAGAGAATATCAAGTATGAGATAGTGGCTGGCTGGCCACAATCTATCTAGATTCTGTGTAAGATACAAATTGGGTGGAAAAATAGAGAAACCAAGTATTAAGTAATATGGTAATTCAGGTATTCTTTAGGATAACAACATTTTCAAATACAAATTTATTGTTTACAGAAATTTTTTTACATTTTCAGTATCTTGCCTATCAATAAGGAAGGGCTATACTTGTATTACTTACAAGGTTTTAAATCATATTATTTAAGATATTTCTCATTTTAATCGTCTTCATTCTTATTCCTGCCCACAGGTGTTCAGTGTCCCATTGTATAAGCTCTAATAACTCTTGGTGCATACCACCTTCTTTATACTTATAACAGTTCATTTTAATAATTGATTATATTATTTACTAACAAACTGCAACATCTTTGAGGATAGGATTTCTTTTCTCTTTCCATGTATTCATCCCATTAAGTATCTGACTTGGTTCAGAAGAATGTTTATTTAATGTGTCACTCCAATATCTACCATTCGCTTTTCTAAGTGTAGTCTTCCCTAACCTACCAGTCAACTAGAGGTTTGAATTCCCTTGTCTCTCCTACATATTTGCCCTCTGATGCTTTCCAGGCTCTAAGTCTTCCCACCACTAATGATATAACCACTAGTCTTCATGTTGTAGACCACTGACTAGGTAAATACACCTTCTTCCATTGAGTCCTGAAGAGGGGAAGCTAAGCCATTTGTTACATCAACAGTCACAATACCAATGATTGGACTGCAATTCAAATATAAAACACATTGCTAATAAATGGAAAAGAACTACAATATACAAGAAACTAGGGGAAAATTCTAGTTAACTTAAACTTTTCCTAATAGCACATAAGGAGAGAAGATAAGGGCCTTTAAAAGAAGAGTGGATTCACCTCTCCTTTGATTTTCATGTCTCTAACTCTTCAAATGCCTTTGTCCAGTAAAATACATTTTCTTTCTTTGGGAAAGTATCTACCTTATTCCTAGGAACATTTATTGGATCTCTCCTGAATTCTCATTTTAGACCAATACCTAGTATTCACCTGCATATGCAATGACATATTCCATTATTTTCCTATGAGACATCATAATCTAATTCATTTTTTAAAGAAAGAATATTCTTCACATTGACAAAACTCTGGACATGACATCATAGAACAAGGAATATGAATGGCTTCTGGTCTACATTTTCACTAACGTTTAATGCCTACTCTATTTATTGGCCAACTTTTTATCAAACTTGTTTCCAATTGTTTTGAATCAGAATCTTGCTATGATGTAGTCAGGTTGCCAAATCTGCCCTCTGATGAATGAATGAATGAATGAATGAATGAATGAATGGATTTTGCTTATATTAGATACATTTGACCACATTAATCACAATCCTGCATCCACTGGTCTTTTGTTTGGTTGCACATGACATTGGCAGGTACAGAATGCACTTATATAAGGGTTGTGTCTCTACAAAAACTGGCCTTGGCTCGTTATAGACAACTAGTGGCAGGGTTCATGGATTCGTGCACATTGAAAGAAAAATAATTAGAAGAAATGATTTAATATTGCTATTTTCCCTTTCTTCCTCAGTGCCTGGGAGCTGTGCAATGACCCTGCTTTCTACTGCCAATGCTGGTCACAGTATGCAGGGTGATCAGCAGCATGCAGGGCTGTGGCTCCACCCCTGCTGCCACTGTCTGCAGGGTGATTGGCCCCCTGCTTTCACCTGCCTTGGCCTGCTCGCATTGGAGTCCATGGGGGGCACTTGCACCTCCACTGCTGCCCTCAACCAGTGCCGCATCGCCAATGTCCACCATGTTCTGCACCACCTTCTGGAGGTCAGCACAGTACATGTTACAGCAAGTGGTCAAACTCCCAGTCTTTGGATCAAACTCCCATTTGAATTACTGGTCAAGGGGGCAATTTGCATATTAGGCTTTTATTATATGTGTGATATAATAGGAGAGAGCATTTACTACATTTGCAAACACACCTGCTGGGATTAAGTATTTAAAAAGAAGAGGCAGCTATAATTTTTTTACATGCTAATTTACCATGATATGTTTTTCCAACTATAAGCATACAAAAGCTTTATGTTTAATGTCTTACCCCAGTATAACAGATAATCTAAAAAATCATTATTAGGCCAAACCAGAGTGGTTCCATGGATAGAACATCAGCCTGTAGACTGAAAGGCCCCATGTTCGATTCCAGTAAAGTGTACCTTGGTTGCGGGTACATCCCTATTAGGAGGTGTGCAGAAGGCAGTTGATCAATGTTTCTCTCTCATCAATGTTTCTAACTCTATCCCTCTCCCTTCCTCTCTGTAAAAAATCAATAAAACATATTTTTTTTAAAAAAAATCATTATTAGGACCATAAGCATTCTTTCATTTTTTTTTTTTACTTTAGTTATTTCTTCCTGCATTTATTATGAACAGCACCAACTCTTAAATACAAGACAGAAACCTAGAATTTATCCTTGGCCTTTTGCTTTCCTTCAACACATCTCGATTATTACATCAAGTTTATTTGATTTTCTTAATGTCTCAGCTGTCAGCCCATCCTACAGTACTTGTAATCATCATTCCTACCCTGATGATCTGTGATAACAGCCACTTGGTTCACAAATGTGTCTTTTCTAGTAGGTACTTCATTCCAGGTGATCACAAACAATGATTTGAGGAACCCATAAGCCCATCTCTTTCTGTGGACTTCCAGTGTACCATTTTCGCATGAAAAGCAATTCAATATTATCTGCTGCTAGAAAACACATGTAGTACCAAGCACTGGGAAACAGTGGGAATCACTTTATGCCTAGAGAGATATATAATGCAAGAGTTGGTTATTTACAAACTTATTAGAAGGGCTAGAAAAATTAATTCTAGCCTGAGTTTTATCCTATTTGCCACAACCTTTTTAAAAGCATCTAGTTATTTTTCTCCCCTCTGAGTTGCATATTTTAACATTTCAAAAATTGTGACACATTATGTCTAAAAGGTTGTAATTAAATTGATGGTGTCTTAGAGTCATGGAAATGGAGCATTTATCATCTAAGTCATTACTTAATATCCACATTATTCTCAGCAGGTGGCATTATTCTTGGTTTCTCTAGTAACCAGTTTGCTTATTTTCTCCATCCCTTAATTTTAAAAGACCTATTTCATCCGACTTTTATCTTTAAGACTCAATTCTGCATTTTTGTGAATGTAGAAATGAAAGAATAATTCTTTAAATATGCACCAACTACAGAGAGATTTTTATTTTAATGCTGATGAAAGCATAACATTAAATTTAAACATGAGATATCAGATGACCATTGTTTAACTACAGGCCACAGCTTATGAAAAGTTTACTTTTCAAGACATACACAGAGAAGCCAGTTAAATCTGATTGTATTAGGCTTTGGGATTTTCTATTGTGAATTTTTGTATGTAGATATTGCTATTATGTTAATGGCTGTTTCCAATAAAAATGACAATATAATATATAAAATTCTATTCAGATAATTGGATAAGGGATATGAAGGGGACAAATACATGTAGAGAGGGAAGGTTTTAAGGAAATACTACTTGATCATAATGTAGTAGAAGGAACCTGAAGACAAAAGAGTCAATCTCAGATCTTGATATTTCTAAAGGTAAGGAAGAGGATAAGTTATTTCCTGCTGATATGAGAAATATACTTAATGTTGGTAAATACAAAAAGTGGCGAATATCAGAATGGGACAGTTGTGAATGAGTGAAACACTGTTTATTCTTGTATTATTTATTATGTATTATTTTCCATTAAAAAACTATAAACCTACTTTTGCCTCACCCTGTATTTGTTTGTAATACCTAAAATCCCTCTAATGTGCTTACATAGCATGCATTAAAAATCTGTAAACAATAAGAAAAGACAGAGAAATAAAATTTCTTTAAAACTTGCTTAACATTGTTCCATTAGTGAAGATAGGTGAAACCCACAACCTTCAAAAGACTAATATGGGCATCTCCTTTCTATGAAATTCATATCATGAAAGAATGATTGGTGTAGCTTTCCTATTGTGAGACAATTTGTTAAGGGAAACCTTAGAAATAATATGCCATTTCCCACAGACCTGGGGCATGTAAATCAGCTTGTAAATTGAATGGGACTACTAGGAGTCATTTGAAAATGACTCTGAGACTGTAGGTTGGAAAACAGAATATGAAGTGATATGTGGGCAGTAAGTGCTAGCCATTACACAAGTAAATGATACATAGACCATGAGAAAGGATCTGTATCCAATTGGTCAGGTACAATTGGTATGTATGAGTCTCTAGTTGCTACATACTGCGTTTGTAGTAGAAGATAATATATTTAATTATTTTGTATTTGATGTTATTGAACTAGAGAATTGTATAAAGAAATATGTGTGAAGTATATTGAACCAACTAACTAAAACAACCTTCTTTTTCCCCTTTTTATTGAATTTATTTGGGTGACATTGGCTACTAAAGTCACATAGGTTTCAGATGTTACAATTCTGTAGCATATTATCTGTACACTGGTTTGTGTGTTCACCACACCAAGTCAAGTATTCATCACCATTCAGGTATACCCTCCTGTCCCTCTCGCTACCCCACCTCTTCCTGGCAATCATTACATTCTTGTCCTTGTCCATGATTTTTCTCTTTCTCTTTTTGCTTTGCTCAATCCCTCCACCTCCCAACTCAGCTGCCCCCTACCACAACAGCTGTCAGCTGGCTCTCTACTTATTAGTCTGTCTAAAACTACATTCTGAACCCACTCCTCATTTTCAGTGCATTTAATATGAGGAGGGGAGAAGGAAGGTAGAAATTAATTCCTAATTTTATCACCAAGTAAAAGAAATGCTTAATTACTAGGTTTATCATTCTGCTACAGCCAGATTGACAGGGTAGCTCCCTGACAAAGTGGCAAAGGAACTATGATACTTCATTCCAGCTCTCATGAGCTGTCTGTTCATTTCCTGACTAGATATAGAAGACGAAAGAATAAGAATCTGCCTTCAAGGAGGTTGCATCTCTGATCTAATAGGTGATAAAAGAGGGACGAGCCATAGGTATTAGATTTTACTGTAAAACAGTTGCTTATTATGTATCTTTAATTCACAGAATATTTTCATTCAACTGGATAGTGGAGGTCATTGACTCCAACCCTCTAAAATGCATGGCTCCCTTCAACAAAATCAACAGCGAAAGATTATTTGATCCTATGAGGCCAACTCTGTTAATCAAAACTAACTAAATTTGTAAGGAGGCCTTTTAAATAATTGATGCTTGTAATTATCAAGAATCTCTTTATATATGACCAGTCTACCTTAGTATAACATTTACTCAGTTATCACTCACACACACACACACACACACACTACACACTCACTCATACTCATGTCTTATCAAAAGGTACACTTACCTTCTTTGTAATTCTCTTAAATCAGGCCAAACACTATATAAATTAGTGAAATGACCACCTCTTTCCCAAACAGTGGTAGCAAAAGCAATATAAAATATATCTCTCAATTGGCGCTGTGCTTGGCTTGCTATGTATAATTCCTGCAATCTCATTTTACCAGATAAACTGAAGCTCGGAGAGTCTGGCAACCTGCTCAAGATACACAACTAAGTGTTGGTGCCAAAGTTTAACTCTAGGTATTCTAGCTATAGGGCCAGTGTTCTTAACTACTTTATTTTTATATATTTTAATATTTTCTATTTTTCAGAAAATTCTCTTAAAAGTTAAAAAAGGAAAATAAAATGATTATATGATAAATAACAGTCCATAATAAGAAAATGATAAGGGAAGTACAAGTAGTGTCCTTAATATATATATATATATATATATATATATATATATATATATATATAGTTATTCATCAATGGATCAGTATTTTACTAAAGAATTCCCCAAAATTTAGTTGACCTAAAACATTTAAAAATTTGGAGAACTATTAATCAACTTAAAGGATAAGAAAGTGATTAAATTTCTACTCTACAACATATATTTAATAAACTTAGTAGCTTCTGATTCAATGTAACTTTAGGAAACAAGACAAACAGAAACATAAAAATAGACTGAGTACAAACCTACCAAAACAAACAAAAATTATATAGCTTTTTACAAGTAAGATTAGCTTAATTATCTTTGTAACTTGAAGCTATATAATGAGTCCAATGTCTTCTGGAATTGCCATTATCAAGAATTAGGATATCTTTAATAAGAGCTCTTGTAGATCACTTTGCCATGTGTAGATACTTTAGAATTTGTAAGATTTAATAATAAGATAGAACATAGAGATTAATGTAACAGCAATTTTAGTTTGTGAATAAAAATGTTACTTTTGCTTTTTTTTTTCTAAGACACTTTTCACTTTTCTGAAAATCTTATAAGTACCTTTCTGTATAATTATTCCCCTATCAAATGGATAGTCTCTGGCTGCATGAAATATATGTAAAACAGTTCTTATCATAAACCAGAAACCCATTTTTAGGCCATACATACAAAAGCACTAATTATGTTAGTAACACTTATGTTAACTGAATTTCTCACAACTTATAAAACAAATGTCTTTGAAAGCTGTGTTAGTCTATTCATATGGCCACATCATTGATGATTGAGAGGAATTTAACAGGTTACTACACTAATCTTCAACTTGCTAATTATGCATTCCACAAACAGGGTGTTTCTAAAAATTTTATTATTATCTTCAATCCCCCTCTACCTTAATTCTGTCAGTAACGTCAATAGTCTAAACTTTAAAGCATCATTCACAGGTTCCAAATACCAGAAATGTCTCTGCCTCTCCCTTATAATTTCCTACAACAACGTATGACTTCACCTGTGCTTGCTAAGCCTCAATGAAGCTTTCACTATAACTCTTACAAGTGTCCTCTCATAACTATCCCCAATGGAGTCAACCCACTCCAATTCATTTCTAGACTCTCTAATATATGCCTCCTGTTCTTCCTGCCCAACCATCCAAGAGAAAACCTCCAAGAGAAAGTTCTATCTGCCCTCTGTTATTGGCAGGGATAGTATTGGTAATGAAAACTTTTAACTTTAAAGAAAATGATTGCTTATAAATTTATTTGATTTTTTCTGAATGTTAATAATTTTAATGTCTATTACAGTTATTTGTTGTCATCTTCTTTAGTTTGTGATTTAAATATTTCATATTTTCCCAATTTGTTTGTAATCATCAATGAATTATATTTTCTTCATATTCCCTAAATTTTGTATGATGAATAAGTAAACGCATGAAGTCACCACATATTTATATCTATGGTTCAGTTTCCTCATTTTTTAAATTTTATTTTTCTTTATTGATTAAGGTATTACATATGTGTCTTTATCCCCCCCCATTGCTCCCCACCCTGCCACTCCTGCTTTCATCCCCTTGTGTCTGTAACCATTGGTTGTGGTTCTATGCATGTATACACATTCTTTGGTTGATCTCTTCCCCTTACCCCAACCCTCCCTTACATTTCACCTGGGTTTGATGGTATGATCAATGCTTCTCTGTCTCTGGATCTGTTTTTGTTCATTAATTTATGTTGTTCATTATATTCCACAAATGAGTAAGATCATGTGATATTTATCTTTCTCTGATTGAATTATTCACTTAGAATAATGATTTCCAGGTCCATCCATGCTGTTGCAAATTGTAGGAGTTCCTTCCTTTTTACAGCAGCATAGTATTCCATTGTGTAAATGTTCCATTGTTTTATAATCCACTCATCTGTTGATGGCATTTAGGCTCTTCCAAATCTTAGCTATTGTAAGTTTTGCTTCTATGAACATAAGGGTGCATATATCCTTTCTGATGGGTGTTTCTAGTTTCTTGGGATGTATTCCTAAAAGTGAGATCACTGGGTCAAATGGGAGGTCCATTTTTAGTTTTTTGAGGAAACTCCATACTGTTCTGTACAGTGGCTGCACCAGTCTGCATTCCCACCAGCAGTTTAGGAGGATTCCTTTTTCTCCACATCCTCTCCAGCACTTGTCATTTATTGATGATAGCCATTCTGACAGGTAGGAGATGGTACCTCATTGTCATTTTGATTTGCAACTCTTGAATTGATCATGTTTTCACATGTCTCTTGGCCTTCTGTAAGTTTCCTCATTTTTAAATGAGGGCAGCAATCTACTCATCTCACAGTATTGTTGAAAGGATTAAATGAGTTAATATATGTAAATTATTAACACAGTACATGGCATATAGTAAACATTGTGAACAACACAGAGCATCCAGCGAATCTCTCGGGCTGGCCCTAACAATCCCATTCATTCATTCTTTTGGAGCCTCCCTCTCACCACTCCAACTCTCTGATAAGTTTGTTAACCTGAAACACAATACTAGCTACCATACTATAAACAGTGCTCCTATAAACAATTGCTTAGTGAACCATCTTCTCAGGGTATTTTGATAGATTGGTTTAGTTGGGAGGGATAAGGGGACAGGAATGCCAATGTCTTTATGAAACTTAGGTGTATCTAGCAACTCCTTGGAGCCATCTTTAAAGTAATGGTCTACTTATGTTCTATTTTCTTTACCTTAGGAAAATAATGAGAAAATAGAAAAATCCTGATTCAGCATCCTGTTCAAAGTGCTTTTCATTATTATTTTGAATTTTTTCTCTTGTGTATGATTTTTTATAACCACTTGAACAATGATTAGAAATTTGTTTTACTCATTTAAAATGTTCATTTATAAAAATAGACAAATCTTCTAACATAACTCCATTTTTAAAAAGTGAGGTAGAATAACAAGAATTATAAAAATAACTATAAGTGACTTGGTCATAGCAAATTATTCATCCAAATCAATAAAGGAAACATTAGAAAAACATTAAGCACAATGATAGTGATAACATTTTAACCTCTGTGTATGAATAGTAATTGACCTTGAGAATAAATGTGATATTGGATACTGAAAACCACTATGTGTGTAATAGAATCTTGTCATAGATAGAAAACATAGCTGCATTAGTTTGTAGCTTCCCACATTGAGAGAGGTTCTCTATATCTCACCCTTTAAATTCTGGCTTGTTTGTGACCTACTTCAACTCATTGTATGTGGCAGAAATGACATCAACACTGTGTGTGTTACCTAAAATTAGTCTTTAAGAGACTGTATGGCTTTTACTCTTGCCCTTCTGGAGCATTGCCCTGAGATCTCTAAGGAAGACAGTCTATGCTATGGAAAGATGACAGGCCATATGGAAGAGATGCCCTAGCCATCAGGCAGTGTTAAATACCAGACATGTTGACATGAATGAGTGCAAACAAAACCAAAAGACAAACAACTCAACCAACTGATCTATACTAATAAAAGAGAAAGATGAAAATTGACTGTACCTTTGTGACACTCACCAGCCAATCAGGAGTGAGAATGTAAATTAACCCAACAAAGATGGTCTGTTAATTTGAATATGCAGGCACCCAGCAGCTGTGGATGGGGCAGGGCGACAACGCAGGCATTCCACATTGCCCCAGTAGCTCTGGGCCTCTGGGCAGCATGGGAAAGTGGAAAGGCGGCTCTAGCCAAAACAAAGTTGGTGCCGGCAGCCAGGGCCTCTAGTAGAATCATAAGAAATAATGTCATAATTGTCCTAACCAACAACACATTGAGGTAGTTTGTTTCACAGCAATAGTTAACCTAAAAAAGAAAAAGCAATATTCTAGATTACCCTACTCTCATAGTATAAGTTTTAAATATACATTCCAGTATGTGGTAAAAATACAGTTTTAGATTCAGGACTAGGGAGTGAGTAGTTTTAGGTAAGTTACAAACTCTGTGAGCCAAATTTCTCATCTCTTCATAATTCTGTACTCAATCCATACACTGAGCTCCTTCTGATCCCTTTTCTACCAGGAGTGACTAAATCATTCTCCAGAGGGAGAAAACTGAAATCAGCACAAACAGCACTAACTCTTCTCTGGCTAGGCATTCTCCAAAGCCCTGCCAACTAGGGATCTTGATGAGAGTCCTAGGGTGTGGGAAGGCTAGAATTTCTGTACATATAAATAAAACATTTAATGGACATCAGAACATTGCTGTAAACAATAAGGAAATAGGAGCAATATGTGTGTGAACTTAAAGTTAGTGGCAGTTCAAGAAGAGTATTCTTTGATCTTAGGGCAAAATCATAATCTTTGGCCCTGGTGCTATAACAGTCAGAAACCCTTTTATGTGACTCTGAATTCTGAGGGAGATATTCCTTAGAGACGATAGAATGAGTGGTTCTTCTAATATCTGTTTGTGACCTACATCATTTGATCAACCATTATACATTTTCTAATACAAGATATTATTTCTAGCTATAGAGTTAGCTGTCTGGTGAAGAGACAGATTTTGAGATCAAATAATTTACAGTATTGTGCAAGTGTTATGCTAGAGGTGGACAGGACACTATGCAAACTCAGAGAAGAGATTAATAAACTAGGACTTTAAAGTAGAATTTACCAAAAATGTGGTATTTAAGATTATTCTTAAAGTTCAATTATGACCTTGGTTAAGTAGAAAAAGGAATACAGAGCATCCAGCCTATCTGTCCTTGCTTGTGGGGGAGATTAATCAGGTTAAGTGTATTTGACATAAAAGAAAGTCAGATGTGTGGATTCTATTATGATTTTAACTGTCAAACTGAGTATATTTTCAGATAGTATAGATTTCTGGCCTGAAAGCTTATTTAAATGCTTTGGTCTAAGACTCATAAATCCTGTGGACTTTAGATAACATCAAAAGCTATTAAAATGTTAAATCTGAACATTGAATGTATAATATAGTATTTAATGTATCTTTATACTTGCCATTGAAAGAGATCTAATATCTCTATCTTTGTGAATTGTAGAATTTCTTATGGTAGCTAAGCAGGTTCTAGGTATAAGCTGTGTAAGTAAATTCTGAAGTAGCATATTTAATATGTGGGTCTCAAAATAACTAAACCAATTTTAATTTTGCTAATTGTCCTAACATCCCATCTTTACCTAGATGTTTTGAGTAAGGTAGAAGAAAGGAAAAAATATAAACACTTTTGAATGATGTCAGTTTATATCCACAGAAATTATTTAGTTATGGAAACTTATTCAGTATTTATAGTTTAAAGTATTTCTGGACATATCATATTTAACATTTTAAACATGCTCAACTTCACCAAAAAAGATTTTCAGATTTTAAAATTTCCGTTATAAAACACTCTTACACTTTCTTTCTTTCTTTTTTTTTTTAGTAGCAATCAGTGAGTTGGAAGTTTCATAAACAAAACTGGTACAAGTACTCAGATTCTCAGCCTTATATTGTCATGCCCATTAACAACTTCAGAGAGCTCGTAGACTTTTTTAAATTAAGTTTTCAGTACACGTTTTTTTTGTATTAGTCAAACTGTCCCTCAAGCAAATCATTCAAATTGTTCATGCAAGTAAAAAATTGATTTGTGTTAGAGTCCATACCTACATAAGAAACTTTTAACATACTTTGAACTGAACCTATTTTTAAGTTCAAGAAATGATGATGTTTCTTTTCTTCCAGTTATAGGATTTATAATCTGGATTGTATTTTTCTCTTCATCTACTGATATTTTCTTTTTATTCTTTCTATATTTCATCTTTCTCTGTCTTAATACACAATAAAGTTAAAAAATTAATTATATTTTAGTCATTTATCTTCTAAAACATGTATAATATATTTAAATACACTTAATAAAATTCACACACAAAATCATATAGTAACAGATAAAAGACTTAGAATCCTATATTCTAGAAGACATTTTGTGTTAAATGTCAGTAGCCTCAAACTATTTAATATAGAAACTTAACATTGAAAGCATCCTAAAATGTATGAGAAGGTGAGAATTTGAAGTCAAATTAATCCTAACATATTATAAGCTTGTATAATATGTATTTATAGCCATGTACATATTATGGATATATTTTTACACATATCACCATATATAACATATATATGAAAGACACATATATGACTATATATAACTATATATATAACCACAAATGGCTATATGATAAGAGAAGGAAGTGAAATGGTCAGAAAAGAGGAGAGTGTCTAAAAATTCAGAAAATGTTAAAAATTATTAGCAGTGCATAGTTAGCAGCCAGGCTATATTTCAAAGCTTATCTTGATGAGTTTCAACTTGAGTGAATGTAGTCCTATCTCTCCATCCCTCCTTTTCAAATGAACATGTCAGATTTTGCATTTTTAAAATGAAGCTTTATAAAAAGCTGATAAAATTTATAAAAAGCTGATAAAAAAAACTTTGTTGCACACTTTCATATACAGAGTGAGATGGTTACAGCCTATTTAGAATACTTTAGTCTTAGACATCTAAGAACCCTCTTTCATCTTCCATCTTTTATTCTTAATACCTTTGGTCAAATCAGGCCTTCATTTATTATTTTTTATTTTTTTACTTTTTCTTTCTGGAGATTAAGCTTTTTTTTTTCTCCCAGCTACAGGCCAAAGCTCAATTTTACTTACTATGAGCATTCACTTTATGAAGATTCTAAGTCATTGCTTATATATTTCAGGTTATTTTGCATATATCTCCTTCATTAGTAAACTAAACAATACATTTGGCAGGAAGCGATTAAAAAGAAAAAAGTCAAAATAAGAAGACATTTTATTTTTGTTAAAATTTAAACTATTTTTAAATGGTTTTCTTTTTAACTAGAATCTCATTTGTACTCTGTATTAATTAATTTGCAAATGTGATGGACATAAAACACAATATACTATAGAAAAAGATTTTATTATGGTAAACAAAAATTGCAGAAATTAGATATTTCCAAATTTTAATACCATTGAATAATGGTTAAGTGAGATGGAGAGAAAGTAACAATTTTAATTTTCCAAATATATTTTTATTTATTCTTGGGGACTGATCATGAAGATCTTACATTTCAGATAGAAAAAAAAATGCTCTCTAGGACCCTAGTAGGCTGTTCCTTTTAGAGAGATATTACTTTTTTTTTAAGATAGTCATTCCTCAGTTTCAATGGAGAACTGGTTCTAGGAGCCCTGAAAATACCAAAATCCTCAGATGTCCAAGCTCCTTATATGAAATAGTGTCTGAATGTAACCTACATACATTCTCCCATATATTTTAAATCACCTCTAGTTTACTTATAATTCCTAATACAATACTATGGAAATAGTTGTACTGTGTTGTTTAATGAATAAACAAGAGGAATAATTCTGCCCATCTTCTCTATAGACACAACCATCTTAGGTCTAACTACATAGTACCCATCAGAAATAATGTAGCATTTTAAAAAATATTATTGGTCCACAGTAGGTTGATTTCACAAATGTGGAATCTATAGATCTGGAGGGCCAATTTTATGAACATTTTACTATTATAATACCATGGAGTGGCTTCAGCATTTTGTTTTTATTTATGGACATGAAATAGAAAATTCTGGATAGAAAAACAAAAGAGAAAGGCTAAAATGTCCTTCTTTCAGTTATACATTGTATAAATAAATTCTCTGTATAATAAATGAATACCATACTATTTCTACAGTCTAAACATTTAATATTTTCCAAAGAACATATACATATATAACAACAAAACCAGAGAGTTATACACAATTACATGTCCTGAAAACTCTAATGCCAACCCAGGGAGATGAGCATTAAAATTAATGTCACTTGAAGATTTTCTTGATGACAACAGCCATTATTATTGTCAACAGCTGAAATGCAAAATGAACCATAACCTAAAAATTTTAATAATGGAAGCTCTAGTGGCCCAAACAAAAAGCACTCAGCAGAGCATCACTGGCTAAACACATGCTCTCAGCACAACTCTGTGAAGAATCAAAAATAATTGCATCTGATTTCTATTTATTATGCTTAGAAATGAAGCTCTCTACACACTGCACTCATTAGAGCCATGTGCTATAGCTTAAATAATAGGTAAAGAACATAGCGAAGGACTTACTTTTCACATGCCATAATAATTACACACTTCTTGTTGACACACAGTTGACTAATTAACCATCAAAATTGCAGATCAGTGTCTGCTGCCTGGGTTGTTTTGATAGCTGCTTTTGGCATGTTTCTGTCGGGAAGAAAACAGAAAACCTTCAACAAATTTCAAAGAAAATGATTTTTCAGGTGTTTTGAGTTGCCATTTAATACTTTCCTACAGCTTTATAGAAAGAAATTTATGGTAGAGTGTGGCCATGTTTTTTAAAGAAAAAAAGCAATTAGAAGGGGAGAGAAACTGGAAAAAGGAGAGGAAAGAAGAAAAGTGGGAAGAATGGAGGAGGAAGGGGAAGGAGGAAAAAGGAAAAAAAGACTATTATAAAACTGTATCACCAAAACTTGCAATATATATTTTTTTTGCTACCAGTTTTAAAAGATTCTCTCATAATTCAACGACTGCTATTTTTATCTTCCTCCCTGGTTGCCTTTTGTCAGTCACCGGCCATCAGGGAAGCCCCTATTTTTAATGGTTTCCAATCTATACACTTACATCTGTCGGTGTAGTAAACTGGGTTGCTATCTATAGAGCAGCTTGATAACAAACCAGTGTTTGCATCTGTCTGTTAGGTCACACTGAAGTTCTGTCCTAAGGAAATGAAGACAAAGGGAAAGTTATGTAATAGCAGAGGAAAATCAACCAGTTGCCATACACTCACAACAAAGCAGAATAAAAGAAAAAGAAATGGCAGATTTTTTAAATCTATCTCTATTCCATTTTTATTTTGAAAGTATCCCTTTTACTCCTCCTTTACCCTCCCTTTTTAATTATTACAGAGCCAATGCCACTTAGCTCTCATTGCCCCTCTTTTGTTTTACCATATTTATATTTAGTACAAACTTAGGGAGAATAAGAGCTCTTTCCATTTGAAAACCTTTTAAAATCATATAATGAAAAGCACTGAACTGTTCAGAGATTCCAAAATTTAATCAGTAAAAAAGAAATGTATTTTATTTAGGTAACTCACATGTTTTCCCTAGATTCTTGAAGTCCTGTCATAAAGGCAATCACTTTCCAGTGAAGGTCACTCATTAATCAACTATGGTTAGCTATAATCGTGGGATTATCTTCCATATCAGGGCTTGAGCCTCAAGCAGCAAAAACTCATCACTGACCCAGCATCCATGAACACTCAGTAATGTTGCATGGGGATGGGCAGGGGAATGACAAAGAACACAAGGTGTTTGTTAGAATAGGGTATGCCAAAATGCAAACAAAGGAAAAAGGACAGGGAAGTTTCTTGCCAGTCAAATCTCTTTTGTAGCTAGCATCAAGGATATACCTCCCAGAGCTACTTTATATATCCCTTCTTCACCTGTGCCCCAAATAACTGAAACAATAGCCTTATTGTTAAAAGAAATTACAACTTCAGTATCACACAAACCTATTTGGGATTAAAAAATGACAAGGAAATAGTATTTGCCTCTTCTGTTCTAGGGATATCCATATCAGAAGATCCAGAAACCAATATACTCTGCACAGTGTTCTATTTTTATCAGAGAAGTCACAGAATATGTTGCTGCATTTTTTCGTAATTGATAAAACCTGTTTAGAAAAGAGGTATTAAACAATGGAATAATTTTAAGGAAGGTAGCCTGATTACTTCCATTATGTTTTCTTCCCATTGCAGGAATCACGCTCAGCTCTACATTAGTTGCAAGTGATTAAACATTCAGTGCTATAGTGTCAATAGAATAGCTTCAATTATTACTATCATTACTCAAATGTTTTAATCCCTATGACACTATGTAAACCTATGAGACAATAAATGAACTGGAAACTAAAACTAAAGTATAACATAAATGTGACATTCCCAAAACTAAAGCATATCATTAATACTATGTAAATAAAGGAAATTTTACAAGTTAAAAAATAGAATAACTTCAATAAACAAGTTCAAAATAAGCAGATATAGGAAAAAGTAATGTCCCCAAGTATTAAAGCCTAATTCAATTATAAATTAATAAAACTAAAATACTGAAGACTGTTAAATTTGACATGCATTTTATTCTATTAGTTGTCAGTTTTTGTTACATTTGAATGCAGCTCACAATAGTAATTTTATTACAATTAAAATTTAAATTAGAAAAATACATGTTCTTCACTTTTGAGTTTTATTATTTTTTAATCCTAACCAGCAGATATGTTCATTGATTTTTTAGAGAGAGGGTAAAGGAGAGAGAAATATCTACATGAGAGAAAAACATCAATCGTTTGCCTCCCACACAACCCCAGCCTTAGGTTTGAGATCAAACCCACAACCTAGGTATGTGCCCTGACCTGGAATCTAACCAGAGACCTTATGGTTAGAGACTCCAACCAACTGAGCCACACCAGCCAGGGCTATTGTTGATTTCTAGAGGAAACTTCTTTCACATACAGCCAAGCCAAAACTTAAACAAATTGAGTTGTTTTTTTTTTTTAGCTTGGATTCAAATAAAGGACTTAAGGACAAGTCACATTAGACATTAAAACTATTGACCATGACTTTTACTTGCCATAACATATTATTTTTGTGATTCCTGATTATTTAAACATAGATTCCCTCTGTACTTTTGAAACTGGGCCTCTGGGGTTGTAAATATGGTCAAAGGCAGAACATACTGAATTTGAGAGAATCCAATTTCATATTTTTGTCCTAGATGGTTATAGCAAGACCATATTTAGATTAAAGCAATTTCTTTTTCTACTCTAATGCACACAACCTTTTAAGATGCCTGCAATAGAGATATAGGCTTCAATATGAATTGTAAATGACCTTTTAAGACTTTCAACTATTGCTTATATGTCTTAAACCATTGCAAAGTTTCACAGTAGGAAAACTTTTTTGCTTTTCAGCATTTTTTACATTTACATTCCTGTATTATTGCACATATCTACTTTTCACATATCCACATGTACATGAGTTCATTACCTTTTAAAGATATAAGTAGGATATTCATGCAGCCAAATTACAAAGTATTCTTCAAAGTGACATGGCTACTTCACAGTGTCCTCTAACTCTGCAATCTCCCCTGCTAGGTCTTTCAAAACATTGTAACCTGACACCCATAGCAATTGAGAGACCTAGAGCCTAGTTAACCTTTGCCTGATTGGAAGTAACAGACAAGAAAATATGCTTTCCTTAGTATTCAAGAAAAGATGTGCTTTCTCCTAAGCAGAAGTGGGGAATAAAAATATGAACAGCTAATAGGAAAACTTTTCCCTCTTTCCAAGAACATACATACATAAATAAATAAATAAATAAATAAATAAATAAATAGCATTTTTTAAAGTTGAAATGTTTATTGATATATTTAATATGTGTGAATATACTTTAATAGCTTCAAAGTAGCAAGAGGTAGACAATTTCCACCCATTGCAACTATTAATATTTAAATAATTATTTTTAAATGAGCAATCTGATTATTTTAATACATTGTAGTCAAGGAGTTGGCAGAGCACAAAAATTGGAGGTGCTGTAATTAGCAGCTGAGTGGTAGTTAGGACTTGGTTGTCATATTATTATGATTTAGAAATATGGTAAATCTATGTTCAGTAAGAAAATATATATGACTGAAATGCTGGGGATAACCAACCATTGAAAAGGCAGATATATCATAAGTTAGGAATGTTATAAAATTTTTAGGAATCAAATCTCTAAATAAAATGTATGGGAGATATACAATTAGATCTTGGTAAATGAGTCTTTTTGAAAGACTGATGGGGAATTTAGTCAAAGAACTTGGATGTCAAAGTGCACAATTTTTCACCAATGTGGATGATACTCAACCAAATACTATAAAAGATAATAAGTAAGAAGGAGAAATCTGGACCCAAATGTTGCAGTTGTTGGGGGAGGTAGAAAGGCACTGTAGATATTAAGGAAAATAAATGGTGATTCAGATGTGGAGAAACTGTGATGTTTACACTCAAAACTTTAGTGTTTGACTCCATGACAGAACCTTGGGCTTGAAAATATTGAAGGAGTAACTAAGAAAACAGAACCGTGATCTGGAATTGGTAGCAGGGACCAGGTTCATTTGTCTTCTCTTTTAGAAAGTCATAGGCTGTGAAAAAGGTAAATCCTCCATTGGGGCATGTTCAGTGAGAAAGTGCTATTTTGGAAGACATTGTAGTTTCAACAAGGAGATTTGATAAAAGAGACATGGGGAAGGACATATCTGGAGAAGAAATGTTGTTCTCCTAGGGAGGTGGTATAGTGGAGAGAATTTGCTCATTTACAATATGTTCCCTGGTTTGCAGCAGAGAGAAGGATTAGAGATATTCATCATGGCCAAAAGGACAGTTCAGGAGAGAAAAGCAAAGAGCAAGAATTGTGCCAACGGTCAAGTTTAGCCAGTAACAAACAACTACAACTAGAAGTTGGGAGTTATGTGAAGGATAAATAGCAGAAAAATGGTCTAGCCAAAATGTGTTTGTGGAAAAACAGTGGACAAGTGGTTTCCATTTAGCAGGAATAGCTGGGTGCCCACATGCCAGAGAGGCAGAGAGTTCAGAGCAGCACTTTGGGAGGAAGGTTACAATAGTCTTGGGACATAGCTATTACCTGGATATCTGAGTGGGAGAGGAGGGCAGGCTAACAACAGCAGTAATAGGACTGAGATCTAAAACTGGATTTGCCTGTATTTCCGTGGGACCCAAAGAGAGGTGCTAGGCAGTATTCATTTTAGAATTCTTTAAAATCCTCTTTCACATTCATTAGTGCTTAAAATATTTTAGGTTTAGTGGACTTTCTGATCTTGATGCCCTAAAAACTTCATTAGTCTCCAAAATAGCCAGTGGTAACGTATCCTGTCATATATTTCAGTAAATGTGACTACATGATAAAACATTTGCTGTACAAATCCTTTTTAACCTTTTACCTCACACCATAAATAATCCTATATAGAAGTACTTAAAAAACTACAAAAGAAAATTTATTTTGAGCAGTGTTATTCCCACATTTTATTTGCTTCTGCAAGCTATCAAAATAAGGAATTCCTGATGGTTCAATTTTTTCAAATGGATTATTTGTATGTTTGCCCCAAGTCTCTTTAAAGATTTTTTTTTTCTGTAATGGCTCTTTTAAAATTCCATGATTTCTGTCATCTAACACACGTCTACATGACAGCAAACAAATGTTTCAGCAGGAATAATTGATTTCTCGAGGAATTGAGGCAGCATCAAATGTCCAAAGAGAAAGATTCAAATATTTAATTGGATTTCAAAAAATTAAAGGGAACCTTTTCAACTAAATATTTGTATAATATTTCAATAGTTAAAAATATGATATGACCTTACATGAAGAAAAAAAAAGGTTACACATAGTATGATGAGTTCTCTGAGATAGCCCACATCTAATTCTCCTCGCAGAATGATCTCTAGAACTTTTCTGGAAACAATTATCCTTCTCTTTCCCATTCCACATCTTTCTCTGTGACTCCAGGTAGTAAGCTCTGCCTCATAGCCTGAATTAACATTTTAAATTTACTTAGTAAGAACAAATATCATTGAGTTCCTCCATTGTTTTGACACGGCTGAAATTGCTCTGGTGATTCATTAATCAATTTATCAAATACAGCGTAGGATAGTGAATGTACTAATTGAAAGTCAAAAAATAGAGCTTAATTGTTTAATGTCAAAAGCTCAGGGACATATTTCAGGTAATTGGTAGGAAGCTTATTCACATGAGTTTTAAAATATAAGTACTTGATCTAGGTTAAACTAAAGACACTTTCTAATTATTTGGAAAGGGCTTCTCAAGCACACACTTCAATTTGGATTCAATAAGTAACTTAAATAGAATGAGAGGCCTTATTGTGAATAAAATATTAATTGAAGTCTGATACAGAACCATAAAAGTGAAAACAAATTACATCTATGAAAAAAGAAATTTCCCTGTTTAAAAATACACTTTAACAACCAAACTATATGTATTTTCAAAAGAAAGCAGTACCCATTGCCTGTTTAGAAGACATCATTTATTTCAATATATACTTCAGAACATCGTTATAGTGGTATCATATAAAAATGATAATGTTTCTCAGGATTAAACTAAACAGAAGAATTTAAACATTTTAAGTCTCAATTTGGTCTCAGCCTTACTTTCTATTAAAACACATAAATATGGTTTCATATATTAAGGGGATTTGCATACTTTAATTTCTTTTCTTCGGTTATCAGTGTAAGAAATGAAAGACCTGGAGAACTTGGAGGGTTAACAAAGTAGTTTTAAATTACAAAATCTTAAATGACTTCAATAGTCACTTATATTGAGAATAACTTTCACAAAGTGTACTTCTGAAAATAGAGTTTCCCATTTCAACCTGCCTTAAGTGCCTTTCCAGCAGGATGTCTTGTCAACATTGTTTTCTACAAGTGCCAAACTAAACTTGTAACTCAGTTCCTCATCCAAACCTGCCCCTTTACTTTAGTTTTCTACCACCTTTCTGATGATTGTACCACTACCTCCTTAGTAAATGAGATTCAGAAGCTTGGCATAATGCTGTTTGTGAGTTGGTTTTATTTTTAATAGACTTTATTTATTAAAGCAATTTTAGGTTCACAGAAATATTAAACATAAGGTTCTAGATTTCTCATACGTTCTGCCTTCATCCATTATAGACTAATCTCTTAACAGCACCCCCTTCCACCAGAGTAGTACATTTGTTATCATGGAGGAACCTATATTGACACATCATCATCATCATCATATATGTAGAGTTTATTAATAGATTCACTGTACAAGATATAGATTTGGACACATTTATAATAATATGTGGCCACCATTATACTATCATACACAGTAATTTCACTGCCCTAAAAATTATCTCTGTTCCACCTATATATCTCTTTTTGCCCCCAGCTCCTGGCAAGTTCTAGTCTTTTTACTATGTGCACAGATTTTCCTTTTCCAGAATGCTATATAGTTAAAATGTGTAACCTGTTCAAATTAGCTTTTTCACTTAGCAATATGCATTTACATTCTGTCCTTGTCATTTTATGGCTTGAAAACTCATTTATTTGTAGCACTGAGTAATAGTACATGTATGCATGTACCACAGTTTATCTGCTCACCCACTGAAGGATATGTGGGTTGCTGCCCAGTTTGGGCAATTCTGAATAAAGCTGCTCTAAACATATGTGTGTAGGCTTGTGTGGGAGCAAGTTTTCACCTCCTTTGATTTAAATTCCATGAATCATACACATCATTTTTATAATTTAGTTGTGTGTTAATGTTGAGTCAAAAAACAAGTAGATTATATTTGTATATTTAAATATATATCAGAAATATCAAACATTGCAGGTGTATATACAAAGTCATCAATTACATACATCATACTAATGATGATAATTGCAACTAGGAGGGTGGGGAATAATGCAAACTTTAGTTTATTTATTTTAATAAGGTTAAAAATAAAACTAAATTTTAAATATGAGTTCTATGTGATAGATATTTAATATAGATATTTAATATATTGTTTGATATCTTCCTACTTTAAAAAAATCATTTCCCCAAAACTAAAAAGATATATATACATCAAAGATAGCAGTGTGATGGCATAAGAAAAGAAACAAAAGGGGAACAAAAGGATGGGAGAAATAATCCAAGATAGAGTTAGTACACAGAAGACACAGCAAAAGACACTGTACAGTACAAACCATACAATTCATTCTCTCTACCATGTTTGACCTTTTTCTATTCTCACCATTCCTACTTTCCTCATCCTATATACCAACCTCTCTATCTCCTCCATATGGGCCCTGGTACAAAGCCTGTCAATTGCTCTCTCTAATTATAAGCTTTCTTCAATGAAAGTTTTCCATGATAATAAATTATACTCTTTTATATTTTTATTAGTCTCAATTATAAAAATATGAACATCTTAATTTTAATTATATATTGAAGGTTTGTGATAATCTGACAAGTGCCTTTCTTAAATCCCTCTGTCTTTCCCTACTATCCTTTTTAATATACTACACATTGCTACCCACCCGTTTTCTTTCTTCTTTCTTGGTAATTATCTAATGTCTTCAATCTTAAATGCCTTTCCCTTTGTCTCTAATCATACAACTCTAACCACCTTTTTATCTCAAAGTTTAAGGTTCTACCCAGATGTCATCTCATCTATAAAATCTTTCCCACTTTCAAATAATAAAAGTAATATCCCCATCTTCTGTTTTTGTATAAAAATTACTCTATATGCTTGGTACTTATCCATTTCTGCTTCATGATATACCTAACAATGTGTGTACTCTCTAAAAGCACATGTGACTTTTTTCTAGCTTGTGCGATCTTGGAGGATGGTATCTCTATATGTATATATATCTACACATAGACATATAGCATTAAAATGCATAGTACAGTATGCTGTACATATTAAGTAATCAAAATGTGCATTAAGTACCCATAGTTTTCAGGAAATGTTTCAGGATTTAGCCAAATGTAATGCCTTCTTCTATGATATTCCAACCAACACACTGAATTGTGATCACCAACAAAATCCATTCACAGCCTTTCACATAGTTGAACTTTGTACCCTTTTCTAATCTTCAGTGTCAGTAAAGTCCTTTCTTGCTGATCATAGAAATACATCAATGACCATGAAACTGAAGAAAGTGGGAAACTGTCAACACTTTTCACTCAAAGATCTAAGGATCACAATAAACATAAAGACCATTGTACTCTTTGTCCTGTGAGTTGTGGTGTGGTACAACTTTTGTCAAGCCACAAAATCCTATCTAGTTACACATGGTTTTAGATAGCAGGCACCCTGTTTTTCCAGTCATTATGTGATCCTTTCATCTTCTCCAGTGTCCTTGCCCTTAAAAAAATTCAGAACAGCCATTGGAAATGAACAGAAAACAGAGACCACCTTCCAGTTGACTATTATCCTTTCTGAAGTTATTTATATTGTTATTTTAAAAGAGATATTTTATTTTAAAATGAGGTCTCAGGTTCACTCTCTGAGAAATAAAGCCATACTTAACTAAACTCAGCCTTTTCCAGAATAGTGTTAGTACTGCATCCTCTGCATAAACAGTTCTGATTTTTGTCAGGCACTATTTTGTGGGTGACCAAGTTTTATCTCACACCACCACCATGAATTAGATAGAGCAGTAATGACAATGACAAATTAGGAAAATCACAAAAATACATTTTAGTGGACTTACCTATATTCATTACTCGGAACAGGGTTAAGAAGAAATTATTATCTCACATCTAAACAATCATAGCATCCGCCCAGTCTTTTTCCTGTTTTCTTTATGGTATGTCATCTTGTCACTGGAATAGAAACTCTTTAAGAGCAGAGGTCATTTTTATCTCCCCCAAAGCACTATGCACACAGGATGGTTCATTAATGTATTATATTAAGCGGAAAACCTCACCTTCCAGTGCACACAATTTATTTTTCCTATACTATTTCTATTTGAGTAGAGAAGACAAATCCTTCTTTGAGAGCTTACACAGAAATCTGGAATCATTCCTCCTGTCATTATGCCAGAAATACATAAAAAAGGGATTTTATATTTTAAAAGTCTTATGTAATTAAGTTTTTTTTCAAACTAAAATATGTAAAATTTTATATAAATCTATAAGATAAAAATCATTTATACCAAGATATATTTTTCATATGACTGGATAGTCATTTCTCTCTATAAATGCGTACACACACACACACACACACACATATATGTGTGTATATATATATATATATATATATATTTCTTTTTTTTAATTAAATCTTTATTATTCAGATTATTACCTTTGTTTTTCTTTTTTCCCCTCCATATCACCCCTCCACCCAGCTCCCACCCTTCCCTCCCTCCCGTTGACCTCATCCATAAGTGTATGATTTTTGTCCAGTCTCCCCCTGTATACCCCTCACCCCTTTCCCCCTGAGAATTATCAATCACGGGTGGGTCTGGAGCAGCAAGTCCTCCGCGGGATCCGCCGTGAGTGAATCTTCAGTCCGCAGGCCGATGCTCTACCCACTGAGCCCACCTCCTCCTGCTGCCACAGTGGCAGCACACACACGTGGGGGGGGCGTGGGGTCACAGGGGTTAAGGGAACAAGCACCGGCGCTCGCTCCTGCAGGTCCGGCCCGGCCCAAGCCTCACCGGAAGCCCTGAGGGCAGGTGCCCTGGCGGCTCGAGAGCCGAGGACGCACCGCTCAGCCTCAGCCTCAGCACGAGGATCTCAGCCTCAGCCTCAGCACGAGGGTCTCAGCCTCAGCCTCAGCACGAGGGTCTCAGGCTCAGCCTCAGCATGAGGGTCCCAGCCTCAGCCCCAGCCTCAGCCTCAGCACAAGGGTCTCAGCCTCAGCCTCAGCATGAGGGTCCCAGCCTCAGCCCCAGCCTCAGCCTCAGCACGAGGGTCTCAGCCTCAGCCTCAGCGCGAGGGTCTCAGTGCCTCAGCCTCAGCACAAGGATCTCAGCGCCTCAGCCTCAGCACGAGGATCTCAGCCTCAGCCTCAGCACTAGGGTCTCAGCCTCAGCCTCAGCGCGAGGGTCTCAGTGCCTCAGCTTCAGCACGAGGGTCTCAGCCTCAGCCTCAGCACGAGGGTCTCAGCCTCAGCCTCAGCGCGAGGGTCTCAGTGCCTCAGCTTCAGCACGAGGGTCTCAGCCTCAGCCTCAGCACGAGGGTCTCAGCCTCAGCCCCAGCCTCAGCACCAGGGTCCCAGCCTCAGCCCCAGCCTCAGCCTCAGCACGAGGGTCTCAGCGCCTCGGCCTCAGCACTAGGGTCTCAGCCTCAGCCTCAGCACGAGGCTCCTTCCCGGATCCCGGTCCCCCTCAGTCATTATTTCTTTAAATAGGTTTTCGGTATCTTGCTCTCTCTCTTCTTCTGGCACCCCCGCAATTCTGATGTTGGCACCCTCGAAACTGTCCCAGAGGCTCCCCACATTATGTTCACACCTTTGGATTCTCCTCTCTTCTTGCCTTTCCAGTGGAATGTTGTCTGCTTCTTTATATTTCAAATTTTTTACTTGATTCTTGCCTTTCTCCAGTCCGCTGCCAGGACTCTGTACAATATTCCCTATTTCAGTCAGTGTATGTCTAATTTCTATTTGGTCCTCTATCATCTCCAGTTGGACCTTTTCCATCCCTAGTTGGCTCCCCTGCATCTCTAGTATGTCCTTTTTCATCTCTTGGGTCTTGCTAAATTATCCATCTTTACTAACATATTCTCCCTTTTCACAGTCCAAACTCCCCCCGTATGAGTTTCGGCTGGATCTGGGGTTTAGTGTCGTAAGATAAGGGGTTCAATGCCATTGGCAGTGTCCGTTTCCTTCCCGCCAGAGAAAGCCAGCCAGGTTCTCTGGCACCCGCTCTCTCAGCGTGCGCGCGTCTCCGTACCTCAGCTTTTTGCAGCTCCTCTGGGTTTCTGTGAGCCCCTCTCTTTCCTTCTAGTTGTAGAATTTCCACTCAGCCAGCTTTCCTGTGGTTCTGGATGATGTCCGTTCTGTCTTTTAGTTGTAGTTTTGAAATTGTTGTGCGAGGCAGCAGTTTAGGTGTTCACCTATGCCGCCATCTTGGTTTCTCTATATATATATTTCTACATAAAAATTGAATCACAGTGTGCAAATCACTTTGCAGTCTACATTTTATTTGTTCACTTAGTAATTTATAATAATTCCATATATTAATAACAACAACATATACTAATATAGTATTTAAGGGTACCAATTAGAATGTGTTCTCGGATTTGTTCTTTACTGACTGATACTCAAAGAGTCATTTCACTCTATTTGGTTTAATAAATGAGTTTTCTATTTTCTAGTAAAATAGTACCATTGATAATAAAACTGTAATATGCTAATTAGACAAGAGAGAAGCTGGGGCTGCGAGGGAAGGCCGGGTCACAGATGCCAGAAGGAAGCTGGTACCAGCAGCTGGAGGAAGGAAGGCCAACTCTTGCACAGATTTTGTGCATCAGGCCTCTAGTGATAAAACAAAAGGGGAGAAAGATAGAACTATGGTATTTGATTAAAATGCCATCTGATCCAAGATAAGGAACATGGTCTGAGACAGTTTTCTATTGTCCTTAAGTTATTTTAAAACAAAAAAATTAATAAGTTTTATCCTGTACTAACCATGTATGGAATTAAAATATCAGCAATAACATTTTAAAGATTAGAAACAGAATGTGTTTCTTCAAGATGAATGTGGGAGTAAAATTATGTTAAATGATTGCAAGTAAGCATACCTCAAAGTAGGGTTTCTTTAAAGAAAATTTTTTAAAGACCATAAAATGTCTAAAATGTGATAAAAATACACTTTGGGTTATATATGAAAGCATAGCTGGTATCAAATAAACCTTACCATAGAAGACAGTTTTACCAAGATGACTATTAGATAGAAGAATAGGACAAGATAATTTAATTTATTTAAATTTTCTTTGCCCAATCTGCTTATTCTTTTTTCTGATAAATTTTGTTTATCTCTATTGAATACCTTTTTCACCAAACTGTCTCAAGTCTATGCTTCCAAATGACCCAAACTACAACTAACTAAATATTTAAAATATATGCTTGTATATCTATCAATCTTTTCATACTTTTTAAGTTGCTTAGCTAATTCTGATTTATATCAGTGGTCAAGTACAATATCCATTGTTTTTAAGGTTTTTTTCTAATAGCATTATCACTAAATAGATTTTTATGAACTTGTAAAAACACCTTATTTTTTATTCCTCACCTGAGGATATGTTTTCCATTGATTTCTGTAGAGAGTGGAAGAGAATGAGAAGGAGAAGAAAAAGAGAAAAACATTGACATGAGACACATCAATTGGTTGCCTCTGGCACCTGCAACCCTTGGGTCCTTGGATTGATGCTCTAACCACTTAGAAATACTGGCCAGGCAAAACATCTTATTTTTTAAATAATTTTTATTTAAATAAATACATACCTTGTAATATTATACATAGTTTTTATTAATATGAGCTTCATCCTGAAGCAGTCAAAGTAACACTTCCATTCTTTGTATGAAGCAGTCACAGTGCTTTTTATCTTGTGGCAAATGAAATAAAGCAGCTCTTTGGAAATACCTGTTAAATTTTATGTGCTAGAATTTCTAGATGTATGTTTCTTTGATAATTTCAAAAGACTTTTAGTTTCTTAAATAAAATGTTTAGTTTTGAAAATTGATATTTAGCTATGAAATAGAAAAGCTTTCAATGTTGAGCAAAGACAGCTACTTTATAGAGAATGTTTTATCATAGTGTTTCATCTTCATCTTTACGTTATTACTAGGGGCCCAGTGCAGGAATTCCTGCATCTTGAAATGAACTGTGTGCCATGAGGTTGTGTTGGACACAGGGGCAGGTCTTAGCCCATCCTCTGTCCCCATTTGGCCCCTCCTACCATGGCCTTGGGTCCCTTGTCTATTTGCATATTAGGGATATATATATTTCCACTTACAATGCAAAACTGAGTGTATATTAATATAGGCTCATATCAGATTTTACATGTCAGACTTGACATTGAAAATAAGTGTCTATACATTGACACCATTTACATATTTTCTGAGGTAAGAAAAGTATTATAAAACTAGTAGCCCTGCACACAAATCTATGTGCCAGTAGCTCCCAGCAGGGCCTAACACTCTACACCTGCTGCCCAGAGGCTCTCCTCAGCCCAGAGGACCATCTGTAGCTAGGCATGGAAGCATTCCATCCCTCCTTTCCCTTCCCCCGCTTCCTCCCCCCGCTCTGTGCTCACTGCCCAGAGGCCCTCTGTGGCTGGGGTGGAATGCTTGCCTTGTCGCTGTGGTGATGAAGCAAGCATTCTGCCAGGCCGCTCATACTGCCCGCTTTCAGTGGCCGTCTCCATGGGACTAGGGGACTCTGGCAGGACAGAGAGGACTGGGTGCCACCATCTTATGGCTAGGTGTGCCACCATCTTAGTGACAGAGTGATGGTTAATTTGCGTACTATCCTTTTATTATATAGGAGTTGACCTATTTTTATCCTGCATATTCTTGAGGGGAAACAAAGTTTTATATATTGTTACCTTGTAAAGGATAATTCCCATCTTTAATTTATCTCCCATTGTACAATGTAAAGTAGAAATCAAATATCAATGATATAATTGAAATTTTAAAAAGTATTATTATTTACTTTGTACAAAATTATTTGTTTTGCTTTCACTATAGGTAATGTTTAACAACAAAATAATTTACATTATTGATGGTATAATATTAACCTGAGATTAATATTTAGTATATCATATATCTCCCTCTTTCACATTTTAAGAATTTTGTATTTCATAATAATAATAATAATAATAATAATTGAAATCTGTACTCATACTCAAATATATGTTTCTGGTGTTTTCCAATGACATCACAAAACCTCTCATGTATTTATATCTGGTATATGTCAATATCTTTAATAATTTGTCATATTTTGTCAAATAAATTTTAAATTTGATAAATTTAATCTAGTAATTGGAAAAATAAATACAAATATATTAAGTTATTTAACAGATATATTATGGTTAGAACTTCTAGGAAGATATTTTTAAATATGAATTTTTATTAATGAAAATATAGAGACAAACACAAAAGATAAAGAAAAACCAAAATTCAGAAGTATACAAATTATAATGGAGACATTAATTTTATAGAGAGTTGAAATATAAATTATGTATGTTGATTTTAATTGTCTGTTATACTTGTCCAAAATTTACTCCAAGGTATTTTCCTCATAAATATATTCTAATCAAGTGAAAGACAAGAAAGCTATAGGCATACTTTTATAAATTATTTCTAGCTTGTAGAAGATGTGGAGAATAATATTTTAAACTCACAAAACATTTAAGATATAACATTATTAATACCATTAAAATCCACAGGTAGCTCTCATTAGTGGTATATCTCCCCAGCCAGGTAAGTACAAATGCATTGTTTCCTGAGTTTTCAAATGTTATAAGGGAATAAATATATAGAAGCTGCTAAAATAATTTTAGATTTAGTGGAGAAGCAATTCTACCACTGTTTTTAGGGAACTATTAATTATATCTTTAATGAAAATATATAGTGATACCAGAAAAAAATAATTTATTTTATCTGTTACCAAGAGAAGCTTTGCAGAATTGAACTATATCTGGTTATATATGAGCCATATTTTATTACATCATGATTTTCAATCTCTCTAAAAAGTGTTCTCACCAGGCAACAGTTCAATTAATTCAGAAAACTTAACTTTAAAATGTTAAAATAAATTGAATAAAAACCCTGTAAGATGAATACAAATTATTGTTTTAAGTTTTCTAAAGCTGTAGTATGACTCTATACAACAAAATATAATAAAAATAAACTAATAGTCAACATACGAATGGGTTATATCTTCTTTTATCTCTCTCCATACAATTTAACCCAATGTGTGCTTTTTATAATTTCATCATTGATATTACTCTAAACATGGTACTGCTCAAAGTCCAGGCAATATTATTTTCATTTAATATGTCCCTTAGCAACATATATAGTGCACTTAAAAATATGGCCTATTCAAGTTTAAAGACATAAATGTCTTTATGTCTTACTCGGGCTTCCACCAGCTACTGGCAAGACCAGATTGAGAGAGGTACAGGAAGCTGATTAGCGAGTCAGGCCTTTACCAAGGCTCTTTCTAAGTGTTCAGCTTCAAGTCCAGATAACATATTTAAAAGTTTTAGCTTGTATTTGACCAATCAGTGTCAAGTGATGTAAAGTGTTAGGTAAAATATTTGCTTTATCAGTCACCACTTTGGCAAATTAAATGTTCCTCCATCTATTTAAATTTAATATTTTATTTATATAACTAGAGGCCCAGTGCATTAAATTTCTGTACTGGTAGGATCCTTAGCAGCTGCCAGTTGCCAGCCTGGGCCTCCCTCCCTTCCCCCAGCCGGCCCTGCTTCCTGGTCAAACTCCCAGACAACTCCCATTTGAGGGAACACTTTGCATACTACACTTTTATTTTATAGGATGGGATTATTATTATGGACCTTTTCCTTACCATATAATTTGATCCATTAAGTCATTCACATTCTTTCATTTGATGGTCTTTGATACTCATGATATATATTTTTGAAGTTACATTGTAGATCAAAAAGGAACAGTACTGCTTAGGTAAAATTGTGTTTAATAATTGAGCCAGTTGGCAGATTTAGCTTCACTCCTTCAAATCAGGTTTTGTTAAGAGATATAGAAATCTCAAAATCACCAATAAGTAGATTTCTTTTTATTGTTGACACTATTATAGATGTCCCCCAGTCTCCCTCCTTTCCCCCCCACCCTCCGCCTGCCTTTACCATATTGTTGTCTGTGTTCATGGTCTATATAAAATTTATGTAACATAAGACAAAATCAAATTAAAGGACCTGCATGAAGCCATTTTTTTTTTCCTTTGGCAAACATGCCATGAAATGAGAGATCCAGTATCTTCCTTTACATGCAGCCTGTACCTTGCAGGCAGCTACACAGCATTCTGAATTGTTGAGGGTATACTGCCAAAAGTGCAGAAAGCCATGGCAATGTAGAGCCACATTTTGCCTATTTGTACTGTGCCCATTGCAGTGACAGCTGCTGAGACAGATTTCAAAGTCGTTTACACCACTACTTACCCATGTGTTCCTATCTTTGGCACCTCTTCCCAGAATAGCAAGTGCCAGCTGTTCCTTCTGGACACCAAAGTAGTACATAGAATTGCCTCCACCTCCAAAATAAATAAGAAATAAATAACCGTGACAGGAAGTAAAAGCTATGCTGAGTTATGGTAGCTAACCCCCTCCCCCATTCTGTCCCCCTCAACACACACACATACACAAAAAAAAGTTTCTGGTTGCACTTCCAATGAACACATAAATACATTTGGCTCATACTTTATCCAAAACATCATGCGACTACTATTCTTTCCTGAAAATACCAACGAAACTGGAAAAAAAAAGTCTGCTAATAGCCTGGGATGATGAGCTATTTGAAGAGTTAGAGGGATTTGAGTGTGTCCCTTAACGACTGCCAGATAATATCAATATTCTATAAATCTCAGTAGTCAAAGCAGTGGTTCCTATCCAAACCTTGTTGTTTCAATAAAATGATTTTTGAAATACTGTGACAATTACATAGTAATTAAAATCCAGTTAATAGGTAAGAAAATAATCCAGTTAATAAACAGATAAAAATAGAGAATAGCCTCATGTTTATTTAAACCTCTATAAATATTTAATAAGCTTCCTATCTTCCCTTTTATAAATATTACTTTTTATATTTTTTATCTTTTTATTTAAAATAGACTCATAAATATATTAGCATATCATTGGGGAAAAAACTATTTTTATTGAACTTCTCTAGCCTGTCAGTAAAAGAAGAAAAAAAAAAGTTAAAATTCCCAGTTTTAAGTTATACATTAGAAATGCATGTTCTTTAATGATATTGATAAAATTTTATAAAGCACATTGCAATATTTGTTCAAATTAGCATTTGAACTGATAAACATTTTAAAGCTTTCCTATCTCAGACTTCCCAAGATTTTGGTAAGTCACCTATCAAATTCCTATCTTAAATTAATTGTTGAAATGAGGATATACTTGATTGTTGTGTCTTTCCAATTCTTGCTTGTATTTTTGCTCCTACTTACTATATTAAAGGAAAATCTAAAATAGAAAGATTCAACAAATGAATGATCTACTGGCCCAATAATATGAACAGTTCCTTAAGAAATTATACTGCTCATGTAATATATTTTAAACTTTGATCTAGTTTCATATACATTTAAGAACATGTATCATAATTCTTGTTGTACACAACAAGATATTAAAAGTAGACTGTACATTTAAAATCCACACCATTTTCTGAGACATGATAAATGTTGTTTTTTCACTCCAGCTATTTTCTACCAAGTTGTTAGTTATTTTCTCTTATTGTTTTAACTAGAGGCCTGGTGCATGAATTTTGTGCACTGGGTGTGTGTCTGGGGGGGGTGTCCCTCAGCCTGGCCTGAACCCTCTCACAGTCTGGGAGCCCTCGGGAGATGTCTGACTGTTGCAGTTGTGGAAGAGGCCCCCACCACTGCTGCGCTTCCCAGTTGTGAGCCTGGCTTCTGGCTGAGCAGCGCTCCCCCTGTGGGAGCGCACTGACCACCAGGAGGTAGCTCCTGTGTTGAGCATTTGCCCCCTTGTGGTCAGTATGTGTCATAGCAACCAGTTCTGCCATTTGGTGGATTTGAATATTAGCCTTTTATTATACTAGGATTTCTTAGAAATTTAGTAATTCTTTTATTTCAAAGAGGCCAAATATATTCATCTAATATTTAGTTTATTCTTTCACCTCTTTTAAGGCATTTATTATACCTAGTACTTCCTCCCTTCAGAACTGAAAGATTGTCTGTTTCTCAGTTTGATTTTTACAAAAGCTGTCATACTACATTTGGAAGGTAAAGGATCTTTATCTGTGAGCTCTTATTTCCATTAAGGATATTTTATAAACATGCAAATGACTCTTCCTCTCTCCCATATCCTTGTCCCTCCTCTCAGAATAATATTTCTAAAGCCCATACTTTTTAAATATGCAAGCATAGAAACCTCAAAATTGGAGCAATTGGTTTAAAATTTCCCTAATATTACAAATGTGAAGGGACTAATCACATATTTGGCACCATAAGAAATGCCAATTTACAGATGGTGCTCTCTCATTGAGTGACATACAAACCTGACCCATAAGAATACTAGTGTTCATGATTCTTAGATACCTGAGCGACAGGCTTAGCATTTGACATTAAAGAGGTTTATATGACCTTTAAACATCATTTGGTATGTGCTTTTATTTTCAATTCTACCTTATCAAAATATTTTGAAAATGAAGCAGTCAGGATGGGATTGACTTGGATGTATCAAATCCTTGTAGTTTTAAATTCTGATTCCTTTTTTCTGTTATTGTTCTAGAATGATAAATTAAAAATCCTTTTTGGTGTACACATTGAACACTGGAAGTAAAGTTTTGTTTTTTTGTTTTGTTTTGTTTTTGTTTTTGTTTTTTTGCTTTGTTATGTCTTTGGAATGCAACATTTTTGCTTTTCACATAGTTCCTGACTTAGGATCCAGAGGTTTTTTCCCAACTGAGTGCATATGTATCTTGGAAAAATGTGATTCACTATCTCTGGAATGCATTCTGTAGACATGGCATCAGGAAACACAACTCTAATTTGGTTAAGATTGTTGAAATTATCTTACTAACTGTGTTTCTTGGTCCTCAGGTCAGAATCTGTGATTTTTTACTATGTCTTTGGTTTTCCAATACTTTTGTATTTATGGTTTCTATAATAATTTGAGTTATTTAGCACCTAATACATAACAGACATATAACATACATTATCTCTAAAAACTCGTAACTATTCTGAATTTTACATTTAAGCACAGATATTCAGAGAACCTAAAAGAGTTGCTTTAGATTACACAATTTTGAATTCACACTTACATAGTCCCACAGAGTATGTTTTCCCCAACCCTCACTACTTTGCCTTCTGGCTTATAATTAAGTTTTTAAATCTAAAATTAGTTTGGAGGAGACTGGATTTAGGGTTACATGGTTATAAGAGACATTGGCCATATCAGTAGTAATTAAGATAATATAAGACATATATTCATGCATTCATGTTTATTATAAAATATATATTGTAAAATTAAATTGGACTTCAGGTTTATAAAGTTTCTATTTTAATAGCAGAGTTAGAAAAAAAACTTTTCATCATAAAACTCTGGAAGTATAATTAAGTATTTTGTGGTAAATCATGAGCTAGTTTAGGTATATTTATCTGTTCAGTTGCGGCAAAGCTGAGGTCTGGCTTTAGTTTTGTGTAAGTAGAGATTCTGCTTTAAAAGGAAATTATAAGAAGAGTTATCTTCAGCTGAGAAGTATGTCAGTAATAAGCAGCCTTTTTTCCTAGGAAAGATATAACTTGAGACTTAAGTTTTACTGGATTTTCTCCTGTGTTGGTAATGCAATACATATTAAGTCACCCAAGCATTATTTGTGTTTCTCTATTCAGAAGTTTTTTTTATATATTTTATATGGTTTCCTGGATATTATATTATTTTCTGAAATCTTGGGTCAATCTGGGATAACGTGTGTGTGTGTGTGTGTGTGTGTGTGTGTGTGTGTTTCCATAAGAGATTTTGGTTTTATTTTTTGATATATTATTGAATTATTATCAGGCAAAATAGTTTTTAGAAGGAAACATTACACTATGGTATATTCTGCAATCAGATTAATAATAAATACTTGGTTAAACTGGAAATTGTTTGCCACATTACTTAATATCCAGCCTCTCATCAAGGATATGTTATAGCAATGATTTGCTAGAAAAGATTTATAATGCACATATTGGAGAGAGAAATAATGGATAAAAGCATATGCCTATCATATTGACACATCAGTTCATATCAGGTCCCTTATGGGATAATTATGAGTGAGTGCATCAGTCCATGAAATCCTTTTAGAACAAAACAGATTACCAAATATGATGTGTCATTGTGACAGTGCAGCAAATAATGACAAAGTAGACATGATTAGAAATAGGAGGGTGAATATTCCATAGACTCTTATAAGTTTCTTCTTCTGATCATTAGCACTCAAGGCTCTGGGGTGTTCAGGTAATGTGGAACAAAATCAGTACAGGAATTTTTGCTATGAGTAGTTGAATCAAGAAAATAATAAAATTGCCCAAATCAAGAACAAAAAAAAATCAAAACATTATCAACTATATTTTCAAATTAAAATTCTAAAGCAGAACATGAAACTTTTTATTACTGTAATAGTATTCAAAAACAAGTTTTCAGAGGCATTCAGTCTACTGTGCAAAAAATATGAAAAGCTATTTTTCTTAAGTATATGCTTTATGAATTTTTCTCACAAAAATTACATAGTGGATAAATATCTGAAAACAAACTATCCTGGATCTAAATAAAAACAAATTTGAAATTTAATTCATTAGAAAATAAAGCAGGAGCTGTAAATAATTTACTTTTGACTTCTCCTTTAAGAGTATGACTTAAAAAAATCATGAGCTTTCATTTGAAATCTCATTACTCCCACAATTGAATTACTGAAACTCAGTTCACAAGTCATGATCATTCCATTTGTGCAGGGATGTAGGATGAAGACAGCTTGATTTTGTAAAGCTAGACTGCTGAGCATCAAAATAACTATGCTTTAGCTCATGATTATATTTAAATGGAACTAGCAGTTAGAGAATAAGCAAATCAGGCTATTTCTAAAAAGATGGTCTCAAAAATATTCACTCCTGGACACTTTAGAACACCATGGAAGTCATTACTATAAAGGCCAGTATCCTTTAGGAGTGAGCTAGTGTTGATTGTCTCTTCCTATTGCATATGATGACATAAAGAACTTACAACATATTTTTTAAGTTACCTGTGTGGAACATATTAGAAGTTAATAAAGTAAGATTAAAGGCAGCCTGAGAATTAAAATACAATCAAAGAGTTTTAAGACCTTTCACTTAAAAATCTCTCAATATGAAATTAAATTAAAGTGATTGTTATCCATGTTTTAGCATACATGTATATTTAATAGAAATATTTTCTTCCAATATGCATGAATACATTAACAAATGTTATTCATAAGCTGTTCTCATTTACCTGCTGGTTTATTGATTATAGAAAAAAGAGATATATTTAGAACGTTTCAAGCAACATTTGTGGCTATTCAGTTTACATTGATTACATATTACCTACTCTAAGTAACTAAGCATCCATAAAAATGGATCCAGTGAAATCTAGAGTAAAGCTAGTGTTTAAAGAAATAAAAATATGTGGAAGAGTGGTAGAGAAAGTTAAAGCCATTAATTAAAAACATTCCACTAGTGATCTTGAGGAAGTTGATGTCTTTCTCTGTATCATGAAATGTTGGACAAAGTAGTTACCACCCTGGGAAAGTGAGAGGCCAGGAAGCTTATGAAGATAATAAAGGTTGTTTAAAGTTATTTTCAAATGTGAAAGGCAGTTGTAACTATTTAGATAATTGGGATTACTAAACCCAGAACGAGCATAAATTTATTATAAACAGTAATTGTAATTTTTTCATTTCATCAATTCTTTCAAGACCGGGGGCCCCATAATTTTTTATATTATACCTTCCTTTTGCTTTATGATATATATTATCCACACTTTTCTGGCTCATTTCTATAATTGAATGATTCAGCTTTGACTTATCCCCACTATTTTTTTCCATAAATACTCATATTTTTTAATTAAATCTTTATTATTCAGATTATTTCATTTGTTTCTCTTTTTTCCCCTCCATAACTCCCCTCCATCTGGTTCCCACCCTTCCCTCTATCCTTACCTCCCTCCCGTTGACCTCATCCATAGGTGTATGATTTTTGTCAAGTCTCTCCCTGTACTCCCCTCACTCTTTTCCCCCTGAGAATTATCAGTCCACTCCCTTTCTGTGATCCTGATTCTATTATATTCATCAGTTTATTCTGTTGACCAAATTTTTAATTCACTTAATTTTTAGGTTCACTTGTTGATAGATATGTATTTGTTGTTCATAATTTTTTGTCTTTTACCTTTTTCTTCTTCCTCTTTTAAAAGAGTACCTTTCAGCATTTCATATAATACTGGTTTGGAGCTGATGAACTCCTTTAGCTTTTTCTTATATGTGAAGCTCTTTATCTGCCCTTCAATTCTGAATGATAGCTTTGCTGGATAGAGTATTCTTGGTTGTAGGTTCTTGCTATTCATCACATTGAATATTTCTTGCCACTCCCGTCTGGCCTGCATCGTTTCTGTTGAGAAATCAGCTGACAGTCATATGGATGCTCCCATATGGGTGAACTGTTTTTCTCTTGCTGCTTTTAATATTCTCTCTTTGTCTTTTGCTCTTGGAATTTTAATTATGATGTGTCTTCGTGTAGTCCTCTTTGGATTCCTTTTATATGGGGTTCTGTGTGCTTCTTGGACTTGTATGTCTATTTCTTTTACCAGATGTGGGAAGTTTTCAGTCATTATTTCTTTAAATAGGATTTCAGTATCTTGCTCTTTCTCTTGCCTTATGATACCAGACTTGCAAATCCGAAAAAGCCTCTGTTGAGCTAGGGATGGGTGGAGTCTAAGGGCTTAAGAGACCACCTTGCCTTCCAGTTGGCCCCGCCCTCCACGGCCCCTGCGTCTCACGTGACTGGGTAATCGCTGGAGTGGTCCCTTTGCTCATGCTTTCTTGCAGTGCCTCTAGACTGCTGCCCCTCTGGCTCCCCTGTGCTCTGGGACCATATGAGTCTGGGTCCCCAGGGTTTCGCCCGAAACCGGGGTTTAGTGAAGTTAGAAATGGCACAATTGGGAGGCTCTGTCTCCTGCCCACTCGCGAAAGCCAGCAGCACAATCAGCAGTCTGTCCCCTGCACGCAGGACTGTGCGCACCATCAGACTTCTGATCTTTTGCGACTCCCCTAAATTTCTGTGCACTTCTCCCTTTTCACAGTCCAAACTCCCCCTGTATGAGTTTCCGCTGGATCTGGGGCTTAGTGTCATAGGATAAGGGATCCAATGCTGTTGAGAGTCTCCGTTTCCCTCCCGCCAGAGAAAGCCAGCCAGGTACTCTGGCACCTGCTCTCTCAGCACACGAACGTCTCCATACCTCAGCTTTCTGCAGCTCCTCTGGGTCTCTGTGAGTCCCTCTCTTTCCTTCTAGTTGTAGAATTTCCACTCAGCCAGCTTTCCTGTGGTTTTGGATGATGTCCATTCTGTCTTTTAGTTGTAGGTTTGAAATTGTTGTGCAAGGCAGCAGTGTAGGTGTTTACCTATGCCGCCATCTTGGATTCTCCATAAATACTCATATTAGAACCCTATCTTCCATTGTCTTTTCTCAGTTTCAAAATTCTTGGTTACTGAAAATGAATTTTATGATTATATGGTTTACTTTCCTGTACATATAAAGAAAGATAAACATTTCCACTCATTATAGTAAAATAGTCCACATTGGAGCAGCTGATGATGCTGCCACATGCTGGGAAAAATATTTTACTGACAGACTCTGTCATCTGGATTATTGCAAATGACAATGAGGCAATTGACCTGGTAAGTTTCCAAATAACATTTCTGACAAAGCCAATCATGTGAATAAGTCAAAACTATTGTGGCATTATTTTAAATTAGATCCCAATCCTAAAATAAATTTCTACCATTAGGATTTTGTAGTGCATACAAACCTCATGAATAAAGATTCATGGATCTGTTGGGAAGGCTAATTCGCAATAATATGCTGTTACTTGTAGATGAATTTTTGTCAACTTACCTTCCACCAACTATTAGTAAAATTGATCTTTAGTGACATTTATTATACAAATCACCTCCTCAGTTTCAGCTTACTTTATAATTCTGTGTCAGAATATTTATTTTTAGTCCCTTTAAATAATGTTCTCTGAATTCTATATCTTGACCTACTACCACTGAGTTTCTTTCATTAGATGAGGCATACATGAGAGTTGTTGACAAAAATAAAGTGGTGTTCATTGTGAAAAAAGGTATACTAGTATTAGTTAAAAGTCTGGAAGAGGAACATAAAGGATTTATTCTTACACCTATGAAATATGTAATTAAAGGTATACAGTGCAACTGTGTAAGATGGGAAAGCAAAGCCCTACAGAACTGAGTTTGAAGTACAAGGAAACAGAACTAAACTACAGAAAAATAAGGAGATCTGAGAAGCTGATGAAGGAAATAAACCTTAAGACCTATTTTTTAATTAGATGTTGAAAATTTAAGGCATACATTACTAATTAAGAAAATTATTAGACTTCTTCAAATTCAAAAGTGGATATAAGGTCAGTTTGTGTTACAATTATATATGCATTATGCTACAAACTAACTTCACCATATACCCTTATATGATATGTTATGGGTTTTTATATTTCACCTTTTTTCTCTTAAAATTGAAATAACTTCTCTTTCTTCCCTTAGAAATCTCACTTAATTTTCATAGTTTTTCCTTTCTTCTAAAGCAGTGGTTCTCAACCTTTTTTAATGCTGTGACCTTTTACAGTTCCTCATGTTGTGGTGACCCCCAATCTTAAAATTATTTTGTTGCTGCTTCATAACTGTAATTTTGATACTGTTAATGAATCATAATGTAAATATCTTTTCCGATGGTCTTAGGCGACCTTGTTAGCAGTTTTCAACCTGTGGGTCGCGACCCACTAGTTGAGAACCACTGCTGTAGAGCCTAAGACCCTCAGAAAACACAGATATTTACATTATGATTCATTAACAGTTGCAAAATTACAGTTATGAAGTAGCAACAAAAATAATTTTATGATTGGGGGTCACCACAACATGAGGAACTGTATTAAAAGGTCACAGCATTAAAAAAATGTTGAGAACCACTGCTAAAGGCACATGTTCTAATCTCTATTGGAATATCTCTCTGGGGATACCATAGTGTGTATCTTGCTCCCTCATTTAGCTGTGAATTTCTCAAGAGGCAGTCCCTGTCTTATTTATATTTGCATTCCATTCTTTCCTCTACCACCTGACAAAATGTCTAACACAAAAAAAATCCTCCAATAATTTAGTTCCATTTCCTTCATAAGGGGAGAATGAAGGGAGCATTTACCTTTCAGAGAGACAGCCTATAAAATTTTATCATAACTGTCATATATAAATGTAGAGACACAAGTGAGTAATTGGAGTCTGAAGTTGGTGGCACCATCTCTTTTGCCTTTGGCCTCAGCCTCCAAAAATCTTCTGAATGTGTTATGTAATATACAGTGAAACCATTTAGAAAATATTCATGGTATGATTTTTAACCACAACTTTTGACTCAAGGCAACATGCCCAAGACCTGCTTTGAATTAACGGTGTGTTAACTGAAGTATTAGGGAAAAATGTTTAGGATCTAAGTAGAAAGACTTCTCAGAAGTTCTAAATGTTTAATAATGGGGGAGGGGAATAAAGAATTTTTAAAAATAAAAGTCTTGCCGAGACTGGTTTGGCTCAGTGGATAGAGCTTGGCCTGCAGACTGAAAGGTCCCAGGTTTGATTCCGGTCAGGGGTATGTACCTTGCTTGCGGGCACATCTCCAGTGGGGGTGGGGGGGCGTGCAGGAGGCGGCTGATCAATGTCTCTCCCTCATCGATGTTTCTGACTTTCTATCCCTCTCCCTTCCTCTCTGTAAAAAATCAATAAAATATATAAAAAAAAATAACCTTAAAAATAAAAGTCTTGTGAGTTGAGATTAATAAAATATTGACTAACCTAATTTCCAAGCAAGATTACTGAGAGTCCCAAACTCTCCTCTGATAAAGCTAAATTTTTTAGTTTAAATTTTTTTTGATAAGGCTAAAATTTTCATAATGGAATGAAAATGATATAACTAATGGGTCTTGATTCAGAAAAACAATATAATTAATTTGATAATGTTTTAGGCTAAAAAATGCTAATAAGCCAGTAAGGACTAGTTTTAGGCATGTTCAAACAGATCATGGAAAATACACTATTGAAAGAGAATAAAAAACATAGTAATGTGCCAGTTCTTCTCCTTGCTGTCTTCAAACCTGAGGTGGTCTAATTGAACAGTCAATTATGGCAATTCCAAAGGTTTATTGGAAATAAATTCTATGTGACTTCTGTATTTTTCTTTATTCTCATACCTCACATTATGTATGTAAAGTGCTGCCTGCTACAAACAGAATTATAAAGAAAACAATGATTTTGACCACAGATCCATTTGTGTATTTAGCATTAGAGCACATGTTTTCTCTAGAAGACAATCAACATATAAATAATAAAATAGCTCCTTATTGTTTTTCCTATGTCTTCCGAGGAGAAATATCAGTTGTTACATCTTTAGTTAATAAATCTGGTTCTCACAAAAGGGCTTCTAATTCCTACAAAGCTGTTACTGAGAGATGACAGAAACCGCTTGGACTGATAATTGGGAGAGATAAAAATATATCAGAAGGATCTAGTATCCACTGACATTTCCTGCATGCAAACTGATGTCATAGAAGAAGGGCTAAGAGAATCACATCTCTTCCAGCCTCCTTGGTGTGCTAAAAGGAATAATATGTGGTGGGATGAGAGAAGGTACAAAGTGACTAATATGCCTTGACACTAAACCACAGCATCTTTTGCTATTGACCATGTTAGTTTCCTTTTTTTTCTGATTAATATATCTCTTAGGAACAGAAAGATCTAATGCTTACTGGAATCATTTGATTTTCAACCATGGCATAAAACAGATGAAAGAGAATTGTGGCTTTTTTGTAAAAGCAATTATCAAATTGCTGTTCTAGTCATCTATTGTGCAACAGGCTAACCTAAAACTTAGTGGCTTTTAAAAGAACAATAAATATGTATTTTTCTTATGAAAACTGCAATTTGGTTAGACCTCAGTGGTCTGTCCCATTCAGTATTAACTGGGGCTATTCAACTGAGAACTGAAAGATCTATTTCCAAGATGATTCATTAACATGGTTGCCAAATTGGTGTAGGATGTAGCTGAGAATTCAGCTTGCACTGAGGGATTGTGTCTTAGTACTTCTCATGTGGTTCTCAATATGTGACTTGGGCTACCTTAGAGCATTTGATCATAGGATTTGAGAAATAATTAAATACAATGCAGGATCCTCTAGAAGATTTTGGAATGGGAAAAGGATATTAGATGAAAAATTAGTTATATCTGAGTAGGGTCTCTAGTTTATTTAATAATATTATACCAGTGTTAATTTCCTATTCTTGATAATCTTATAATTATATAAGTAATATTAGATTAAGTAGGGCAAAGAATACAAATGAACTCTATGTAATATTATGGCAACTTTTATTTTATTTTTTAAATATATTTTATTGATTTCAGAGAGGAAAGGAGAAGGAAAGAGAGAGAGAAATATCAATGATAAGAGAGAATCATTGATTGGCTGTCTCCTGCCACACCCCCTACTGAGGATCAAGTCCTCAACACAGGCATATGCCCTGACCAGGAATTGAACTGTGACCCTTTGGTTCATAGTTAGATGCTCAACCACTTATCCACACCAGCCAAGTGGCAGTTGTTTATTTTATTTTATTTTTTAAGTGAGGTATTTTTTATATATAACATTGCATTTGTTTTAGATGTTTGACATGATTTAATATAAGTATATATTACCAGGTGATTACTACAATAAGCTTAGTTAATAGCCATCATCACACATATTTACAAATTTTGTATATTTAAGAGTTATGAGAACAGTTAAGATCTATTCTCTTAGTAATTTTTAAACATACAATACAATATAATATTATTAACTACTATAGGCCCAGTGCACAGAATTCATGATGGAATTCATGCACTCGGGTGCATGTCCCTCAGCCCTGCCCGTGCTCTCTTGCAGTTTGGAAGTCCTTGCAGGATATCTAGCTGATGGCTTAGGCCCATTCCCCACCAAAACCATCAGTCAGACATCCTTAGCGCTGCCAAGGAGGTGGGAAAGGTTCCTGCCACCATTGCTGTGTTTGCCAGCTGTGAGCCTGGCTTCTGGCTAAATGGTACTCCTCCTGTGGGAGCGCACTGACCACCAGGGGGCAGCTCCTGCATTGAGCATCTACCCCTGGTGGTCAGTGTGCATCAGCGACCAATAACTCCACCATCAGGCTGAAACTGGCTTTCCAACATCCCCCGAGGAATGCCGGATTGCGAGAGGGCTCAGGCCAGACCAAGGGACCCCACTGGTACACAATCTGACCCGGGGAAGAGATGCAAGAAGTTGGCCAGCCAGGGAGGGGCCACTGGAGGGCTCCAGGGCATGTCCAGCCTATCTTGCTCAGTCCCAATCAGTCCGACCCAGCAACAAGCTAACCTACTGGTTGGAGCATTTGTTTGCAGGTGGTCAGTGCATATCACAGCAACTGGTTGACCGGTTGACTGTCTGCCCCCTGGTGATCAGTGCATATCAGAGCGAGAGGTTGAGTGGTCTGAGGATATCATTAGCATATTATGCTTTGATTGGTTGAACGGACAACTGGTCATGTAGCATATTAGGCTTTTATTATATAGGATTATATAGGATAGTCATCCTGGTGTAGATCACAACCCTGAGATATATTTATCTGAGTTCAAGTTTAAACCACTGGACCAATTTCATTGATTTTTTCCCATTACCTACTCCCACCTCTGGGCAACTACCAATCTGTTCTCTGTTGTTGAGGAGCACACAAGACTTGATTGGAAAATTGGTAAGGAGCACATTCTGCTAAAAGGAAAGTGTGTGGAAGGCTGCCTGCCCTGACTTAGGGGAGACATAGGGAATGTTGAAGGCGTCACCCCTAATTATTCCTTGACCTTTCCAATCAAGTCTTGTGTCCTCCGCAACACTCTGTATCTATAAATTCTATGTCACCTCGAATATTTAATTATAAAAATTTAGACTTTCATTTTCCCAAATGTACATAATTTGCAATAGAGGATGAAAGTAAATAAAAGACACATGGAGAAAAGGTAGTGTTTCTGTGGTGCAATTTCAGCAGTAACTAAAGACACTCTAAGAATAAAAAGCTCTAGTCTCCACACAACCAGAGTTTAAAATTTACTCAAATAGAATGAAGATATTACTACATATAATGTATACTTTGCTACTTAATCATTTTTGAGTCATATTTGAGTCTGAATCATATTCTGTTTTTAGTGTAAATAAAAATTGTATTTGGGATCATAGGCGTAAATTTGAATACGAGTTCTATAATATACATTTTTTTTTCAATTTTATCCCCATAAAACTAAAGAGGATTTTTCATCTTATTATGCTTTTTAGGTTCAATACCCTTATTTCTGAAAATTGGATTTATTTTTTATTTAAATTTTGAAATTTCTCTAATGTATCTAGGTTGTTAGGATTCTATTTCTATTTAAAAAAATAATAACCTGTGCCAGTTTAATTATATTTCTATATTATATATGTAGATTATGTCTACATTATTATTAAATTGTATTAAATACTGGATAAACTTAGCCATCATCAGGAAAAAAAGCAATATAAAAAGAAGACATCAGTAAAATACCAAATCAAAATGAATAGACAATCTAGACAAATTTTTAATTTCCCATGTACTACCAATATCCAACTTTGCTGGTTATCATTATTTCTCTATCTGTAGTCTAAATATAATCCTAACCTGGGCTATCAATTTTATATATATACATACAGGATACCCCTCCCCCCAAAAAATGTATATGCATTTTTAACAGCTGATATCTCAATTTGGAAATGGAAATGTATTCTAATAAATACTGCCTTTATAAATATTCAAAGTGTGTATATACATTTTTGGGGACACATATACACACACATTCATGCTCTTGGCTTACTAAGGAAATATGGAAGAGCACATGTCTATATTGGCACAAAATTCACACCACTTAAATGTTTTTCATTGAGGATAGACAATTATATAGGTGGATATATAAAGCATATAAAGAGTATGCTTTATTTGCCTCTCACTGTAATTCATCCTGAAACCTTCTACCATGCCAAAACTTCACCATGAATCCTCTTATAGGCATCACGTGTAATTCTCAAGGATGTTTATTATTATACGAATTTGTGCTCTTTAACCCTAAAATGTACTTTAAAATTGAGCCAGAACTCAGAATATCTTATAGTTTTAAGATACTCATTTTGAAAATTAAGCTCTTTCTAAGATTGAATCTGTTGTTATTGTACTTATTGGATAAGAAGTCACACTCTTTCTGTAATCACTATGTACTCTTTTGTGTACTATTTAATTATCCATAGAAAATGGGGGAAAAGTTATTATTTACTCTTCCATATCTATCAAAAAGTTGGTATTTGTTCATATTGTCTCATTTGTTTTATTCTCTACTCTGTACTCCACATAACACTTTTATTTATAGATCAGATCTCTACTGATCTCATTATCCCTAGTGTTTTAAGAGGAAATGCCATTTGAACATAGTGCGACCCAATCCTTTACCCACAGTTGATGAATCAGGTGTGGGAATATGATCCAGACCGGGGCAAGGAGTCCATTTCATATGACCATAAACTTGGTATTCAGGAAGTCAACATAGTCCCAGGGATTCTGGGCTGCAGTGTGAAAAATAGCAATACACAGAGCCTCTTAAATAAGATTGGCCAAAGTTGATTGTTTTCTTTATCACATAATAGATGTATAACCAGAGGTTAGTTATAAGCATCTCTCAGTTTTTACTTGTGTACATTTCTGATAACAAAATTATGTATCTCTTTGGGTTCCTATGAGGATTACATAGGATAAACTATAAGTAGAATGCCTGGCACTTAGGACATACTCAATAACTGTTGTTATTTTTGTTTCACTGTTGCTTATTTATATTATAGACCAAAAATTAGAGTAAGCCTACCTACATATAAAGATTAATCAAGAAATAAGTAAGCCAATAGCATGGAGCCCTTTTCTTTAGTTGTCTTCAATGTCCAATGACTTCCTTCCCTCAGTGTCTATGAGTTGTTCCACTGATCTCATTCTAAAATTTATTTTTGCTTAACACTCTTTACTATATATCTACTTTCAAGAAGAAATGCCATACTTGATATGAGAAAATTACATATATCTAGAATATTATGTACATTATCAATTCATCTTTTATTTTCTGTAGGAAAATAATGAATAGTCTGTGACTTAGAAAGTTTCATCATAGTTAAGTAAGATAAAACTAAAACTGTAAGTTATCACTGCGCATGGCATTGTTTGTTGTCCCTTTGAAATAAACATGCACTTTCTGTTTAGACACTTAAATCGTTTGATATTCTGCCTAGCCCAGTGGTCGGCAAACTAAGGCTCGCAAGCCACATGCGTATCACAAGCCGCAGTTTGCCACTCTGTTGACTAGTGAGTTTGCCAACCACTGATCTAACCACCTTCAAATTTCATCGACCCTGTCTCAGTGGATCAGCTAATGAACAGACGCTTGTGATGGTGAGAAATTACTTGGCAGCCTACATGATTTTAATAAACATATCATTTTAAACCTTTACCATCTGTCCTTTGCTCTAATTACAATTTCAGGATGAGTATAATTATGAATTATATTACAGAATGAAGCGCAAGTGATTTAAATGTTTCACATTTTTAATCATTGGTTATCAACAAGTATATTTTTCATTTTTTATAAGTAGACAACAAGAGCCTATAAATGACATTTTAAATTTCTCTTCTAAAAGGGGGATGATGTTTAAACACATTATTATACATTCAAATAGTAGGATGAGTAAATAATAATGATGCTAATACATAGATACCTTTGAAAATTACTCAAAATACATGAATAAAAATAAGCTTTATTACCAATGATTCATGTGTATATTATGAAAAATCCACATATCCACAGAATATTATCTATATTATGTAGATCTATGTTTGTATGTGTGTGTATTCCTTCAGAAGCTGATCCTGAGAAAGGGATGTGAGTACAGGTGGTAAATTTAAGACTGTATTACTTATCTGTTTTATAACAAATTACTAAAAATATAGCACCTCAAACAGCACATGATTATTAGCTCATAGTTTTTGAGAGTTGGGAGTATAACAATGGTTTAATTGAACAGTCCTGATTCAGGGTGGCTCCTGAGGCTGCAGTCACGATCTCTGGCCATCATTTAAGCCAGTGGTTCTCAACCTTTCTAATGCTGGGACCCTTTAATACAGTCCCTCATATTGTGGTGACCCCCTACCATAAAATTATTTCCGTTGCTACTTCATAAATGTAATTTTGCTACTGTTATGAATTGTAATGCAAATATTTGTGTTTTCCAATGGTCTTCTGCAACCCTGCCATCGGTTCCCAGCCTATGGGTGGCGAAATAATTTTATGGTTGGAGGTCACCACAACCTGAGGAACTCTATTAAAGGGTCGTGGCATTAGAAAGGGTGAGAACCACTGAAAGCACTTACTGAGACAGAGGACCTGCTTCCAAAGGGCTCACATAGGTAGCCATTAGTTGGAGGCTTTGGTTCCCTTGCTGGCTGTTAGCAGAATGTACCATCATTTCGATTATCGTTAAACCTGGATGATTAATTCAACTCACACTTAAAGGGAGAGGAATTAGGCTCCACCCCTTGAAATTAGTATCAAGTCTGGGTGAATTTATTTTAAAATCACCCACATCAGTTTAATTTCAGGAGAGACTGGTTAGAGGAATAAGGCTATGAAACGTTATTCAAAATAGGTTATGTTAATGTGTTAACAGGACATGTTCATAATTACTGTGGACAACTGGGTCCATTTCTCCTGAGAACCCCTGGGAGAGGATGTAGAACATGTCTCTGTTAGTTTGAGTACTCTGAGAAGCAAACACCAAGTTGAGATTAGATGCATAATAATTGTATTGGGAGACTGTGATGAAGGATAAACAAAGGAAGAATAGGTAGGGAGAGCATTTAGAATACAAAGCAGGTATGACATCTCTGGAAGGAGGGGGAAAGGAAAGAGGATTCAACAGAAGAATCTTGAATAGCAATACAGTTCTAAGAGTGGCAGGCCAATTGGGAGCACTAGGTACTACCATAGATGGTAGTTGGAGCTGTAAGTTCTTTATAGCATAAGATCCCAGCAGTGTGTTTCCTACAGTCCACCCACTTCACTGCACAGATCTAATTCTCAATGCAGGCTTAAACAATAGCTCTACCATGGTGGCCATTGCCCTCCCTCCTTGGAATCTTAGGAGAGAGAGATTTCTGATGCTAGCTATAGCACTCGCTACTCAGTTGGTCTCAGGTTCATACTCATCCTCTCCTCCATTATCCATTCTAAAATCACCTTATCTTAAGTTACCACCTTGTTGGGTTTTCATGACTAATCTTGTGTTGTGATCCAAATCTTGTGTTTTTTCCTGCGGGCCTACTCCTGTGGCAATCATGACAATTTTTTGATCATATTTGTTGTAAATGTCTATTTACAGTTGCAGTAGGCAATGAAGGGCAGATATGGATCACCCAGGTTCCATATATACTTTTACCTTCTCCATCATGTAAAAGCAATTCTACCATTTCCTGTTTGTGAGCATCAATTACTATGGCTAAGATAATAAATATTTTCTTCACCTGAGTCCAAAGTGCCCTGGTGGCAGCTGCAGCTTACAGTTCAATGAATTTGATATGCCAATAGCATTCTCCTTGCCCATTTGATGATCAGCTGGCCAATCCCAAAACTCCATTTTACCTCTGCTTTTCTCAAACTACTCCTGGCACTACTTTTGTTCATTTGGAATTTTTGAAATCAGCCAAGAAAGGATTAGATATAAAATAGATTTATTGGCTAAACACCTGTGAAGAATAAAGGGGAGGCAGAAGGGAGAGTCTTCAGACCACAGTGCAAGTGAAAACAAAGGGGAAAGAAAGAGGATTGAGTAAAAAGAGACATAGTGAGCTCCCATATCTCATAGGAATGGGCTACCACAGTATCTTAGAGTCATTCCACCTGTATTTCAGGGAGGCTAAACTCATCTTTTAATTTTCTTCATTGCTGGTCAAAGACTGTACACTGGGGGGAAAAGTTTAGCTGTAAATAAAAATGTTCACAATGATATCTGGGTGCTTGGATTTGGAGTTTCTGTTTAGATTTTCAATATTTTTGGCTTTTTTGATAATCTAATATTTCATAATATGTAATGAGAAAATTGAGTTTAAGTTCTGATTATGATGCAATATTGCAAAATGGAAATTGTCGGAAACCAAACATTGTTCTTACTAAATGGATGTAAACAGGAGGCCAGAAGGCTGGTCAACCTTAACTGCTCTGCAAGGTCAGAGCTAATCACTCATTGTTTAGTTGAAACATTGTTGACTGAAGCAACCTCTACCTGTTTGTTTCATGTTAATTTCTGTTTTGTTATTTCCTGCCTAAAGGCTAGGGGTGTGCCCCAAAGCCTTAATAAAAGGGAGAAAAAGGCCAGAGCAAGTGTCAGTCCTTTCCACTAGAGGAAGGCTCCCGCCTGGCCCCCCAAATTAATATTTTCTAGTCTCTCATTTTTTTTGCTTGCGGCCTCCTTCAGAACCCGAACCCTAAACTGGGAACTCTGAACCACGTGGGACGTGGAAAGAGGTTCTCACAGGAAATGACTTATGATATATTTCCCAGAAGAATCAAGAGAATACAGGGTATAACTATGTAAAAATATTTAAGCAAACATTTAAGGAGGAAACACAAAAATGATAGTTACATTGTATTATTATGGTTATTTATTTATTATTACAAACTAGTGGCCCAGTCACAAAATTCATGCATGAGGGTGGGGTGTCCCTCTGCCTGGCCTGCACCCTCTCCAATCTGGGATCCCTCAGGGGATGTCCGACTGCTGGTTTAGGCTTTTCATCCCAAAGGGATATGGCCTAAACTGGCAGTCAGCCATCCCTCTCACAATGTGGGTCTGCTGGCTTCTAACCACTCACCTGCCTGCCTGCCTGATCACCCCTAACCACTCTGCCTGCCAGCCTGCTTGCCCCCAACTGTCCCTCCCCCTGCCAGCCTGCTCACCATGCTCATCCCCAAGTACCCTCCCTGCTGGCCTGCTCACCCCCAATTTCTCCCCACTAGCCTGATCACCCACACCTACCAGCCCATCCTGGCCTAATCATCCACAACTGCCTCCCCTCTTGGTCCCTAACTGCCTCTGCCTTGGCCCCACCACCTTGGTTTTGTCCAGAAGAACATCCAGAAGCTCTCCAGGAAGATCTCCCATTCTAATTAGAATAGTACCCTTTAAATTATTATAGATAGAAAATTTGTTTACACAGGTAAATAAATGTTTTTATAAGTTTGCACATTTACCAAATGTCAGATAGGTATATATCTCATGAGCTCTCATTGTTGCTTTAACCTCAATTAAAATGCATTTTGGAACTATACTTGTCCAGTGAAATGTTTGAAAATTGAACTTGCTTTAAATTGTAATATTAATCTAAATATCAACCTAATATTTACATTTTGAGGAAAGTATTTTAAAAAGAATCTGATTGAACTCTACTAATGAATGATGATATTACTACAAAAATTCCATATTAAACCACAAGTGAGTTAGCATTCCCAAAGCCATGGAAGAAAAACACCAGTGTGGGCTACTCTAGAGATAACCCTCCTGCTCTGAACACCATGAAGGCTGTATCTGCACATCAAAGGACAAAGACTTGCCTGTCAAAGAAAACTAAATCCCCAAAAAGAATTTTGAACATAATTGGCATTTTCTTCCCACTTTGATTTGTTTGGGATTCTGAATTGATTAGAAGCAGCATACTCTTCTGTGAGCACTAGTTGTTGTGCATTTGATCTTAACCCCAGCCCACCTTTACTTGATAGCACCTTCCTTTCAGCATTATCCCTGAAATGAGCATGTGTTTGTTTTTCTTTCTAAAGTAAAAAATAAAAAAAAAGACCTGACTGAATGTCTCAATGGTTGAGTGTTAACCTATGAACCAGGAGGTCACAGTTTAATAACTACTGGTCAGGGCACATGCCAAGTTTGTGGGATTTACAGAGGGCAGCTGATCAATGATTCTCTCTCTCATCATTGGTGTTTCTATATCTCTTTCCCTCTCCCTTCCTCTCTGAAATCAATAAAAATATTTTTTTAAATAAATAAAAATAAATGAACCTGCATTATAATTGCTATTTCATAGTTTTCATTTTTATAAAATCAGTTTTATTCTTTTATATATCTTTTCTAATTTTTTATTTTATTTTGATACTATAACTTTGAAGAATTTTCCATTTTTTTCATTTTATTTTATTGTGGCATTATCTATTGACATGTATTTAGTCTGATAAATGATCATTTTAGAAGTAATTTTTTTCTGTATCTTGTTTATAAATGATTTAACAATCCTGTACTGAGGTCTGAGGCGCTCTGAGATTTTCCAAGTATATTCTTGGACATTCCTGATTATAACTGTATATTGGATCATCTGGAGGCCTAAGACCAAATATCAGTCTAATTAGGGCTATGTTTGTGTTTGTTATACAATTGAGTTGGCAATAGGACTATTTTGTCACAATCTAATAAGGGGTGGACACAATAACACAATTCATACTAAGAGAACAGTAAATGGTGTCACTGTTTTATACATAAAAATCTTTGTGTGGTTTGAAATTAAAATTTTATGACAGTTTGGAAGATCCAATGCCTAAGAAGCTATTACTCACATCATGAAAGGCAATTCAGTTCAGCAAAACATTATTTTTCAAACAAAATTGATATTACTCATTTGAATTTTATTATTTTTATAGTTTACATTTTTAATTTGTAAGATTGTTTTGCTTTATGATTTTGCAAGAGCTATAAGCATAGGAGACTTACTACTTTCATAGTTCTATTTTAAGTATCATTATAATTAAAATATTTTATATTAACACTGTGAGTTTATAATTGTTTTCCTTTAAAAGTTAGAACTTTATTCTTCAAGTAGAAGGAACAGTGGATTAGGGTGCAGATATAAGTGAAAATTTTCAAAAACTCACTGGTGATGAAAATAGTCACAACTTGAAGGTAGTCATACATTAAATATACTGATGTTCATTGTGTTTATCCCTGTTACAGCTTCAAGGTTATCAGGTTGTTTCATGATTCACAGAAACATTTCAGTATACAATTGACCTCTACTTTTTCTCTGAAAAATATAAAAGAAAGAATAATTCTTCTTTTAAAAAATATGTATTGATATATAAAATAATTATTTTGTTTTCCAAATATAAAGTAAAAGATAATGTAATCTCTTTAAAGGAAATGATATAATTTGAAGCATTTTTATATTAGCAGAACAGGATAAGAATGACTTTGAAAGGCTAAATTAATGCAAAAGATTGTGATCAATGTGAGCCTATTAGGTTCTGTCAGAGAACAAAATACTACTACTATATCTTTTCTCAAAATATTTTAATCTTGATTGAGCCCACCTCACTGAATTTTTCTTTGTTAAGCACAAAGCATGCATCTCTCATGAACATCTTCAGCATTGTTTGTTCTGTAAATCATAAGGTTCAACAACAATATAAAATGAAAATAGAAAAATAGCATCATTACCTAAATCATAATCAATTTGGGATCCTAGGGAAAAATTAAAATCAACAAAGAAAGGTCAGGAACAAGAATCTTACCCATTTGAAAGAATGATTTAGAAAATGAGGCAGATATTTTAATATAAAATTTTCTCCAAGTTAAAAATCTATACAAGAAGAACAAAATAATTTATAACAAAAAAATATAAAGATGCAATTACTGCCAAAACTGGTTCGGCCTGCGGACTGAAGGGCCCCAGGTTCAATTCCGATCAAGGGCATATACCTTGGTTGCGGGCACATCCCCAGTAGGGGGCGTGCAGGAGTGGGCTGATCGATGCCTCTCTTTCATCAATGTTTCTAGCTTTCTATCCCTCTCTTTTCCTCTCTGTAAAAGATCAATAAAATATATATATTTTAAAAAGATGCAATTACTAAAATGAAAGATATAAAACTTCCTATCAAATATTAGAGAAAGGCAGTAAATATTGGTACATACAGAAAACAAAGATTTAAATACTTCTATGAATTGTTTTGTTTGTTTTACTCGAGAGACATAATAAAAGTAAATTACCATCTATATAATTTCAGATCCTTTACATGCTGTCTGTTATATAATGAGAGCTAAATAAATGTTCTTGTCCTCTTGAATTATAAAAGTATAATTCATGCTTATAACAGTAACTCATTAAGCACTTTAAGAGCCTAAATTGTAATTCTAAGGCAATTTTACCCTCCATGCTATAATTTTACTATTAAATGTATTATTTTGTATATATAATGTGAAAAGTCATTAGTATATAGTTAGTTTTGCATTAAAATAATTGAGAAACTGAAATGCTCTATATCTGATTTTTTTTCTGATAAAATTAGCGTACAATGATCTGGTAGATCTGAGAAGGTTGATGGCAAATAATAAATAAATTTATTAGATGCTTTACTGAAAAAAAACTAATTCCAGAAAATATCTTCAAATAGGATCTTTTCTATAACCTCTACAGAACTATAATTTCTCTACTTTAGTTACCATATCTCAAGCTCCCACTACTCGAGATGCATTGTTTTTTTGTGTTTTAGGGATATAAAGATGAATAAGACAAAGTGCTTACCTTCCAGAAGGTTGTTTGATGGGTACAACTAAATGTATAGATGTGATCTAGAAAAAACCAGGAATCTACCTACCCCAGGTTTCCCCATGCGACACTTTATACCTACTGCTTTACCACTGCCCCAGAGGAATTCTTCATACATAGACTTATACTGTATTTGAATTACTGTGATCTAGTAGAATTTACAAGATTTTATGAAAACCTAAAAAGAGAAAATGAATCAATTAATCAAAACACCAAATATATGGTATAAAGTTGATACTATTCATATTACAAAAACGGTTAGCAGTTCGCTCAGTTATTTGCAACTGGTATAAGAATTTTTAAAACATGCAACACCTGACTAGTCAAGGACACTGCTCTCTTTTTTTCTTTAGATTGTCAAATCAAACAATGACAATAGCCAACACAACAATATTCATCCAATGTGAATGAACCAAAATTATACCTATTTTTGTCAAATCAGCAAAAAATATATTTTATGATATGCTTTAGAATGTTACTAATTTGGAAAAGGTTGAAAATTGCTGAGTTAACTTATTATTTTTTTAAATATAATGATAGGATCTAGGTGAAAGCATATTCCACATCTCAGAAGGTATCATGCATTCCAAAGGCCACATCATGCCAATGTATAACTTTTCCAAAAGGCAATCTGATGAGAACCACATGCAATCTTCCAGGCCACCTGAAGCCTTCATGGCTGTAGAAATGCAGAGCACTTGCACTATTGCTTGTGTGTTGGAAATACTTTCACTTAACTTGACATCGCTTTCACATGAAGGTAAACACAGAAGATTGTCCATTGTCTTGTTACAAATAAACAACAGAACTAAGAAATTCTTAATGAACTAAATAGATTCAGCCAAAACTTGTTTGGCTCAGTGGATTGAGCATCCGTCTGCAGAGTGAAAGGTCCTGGGTTTGATTCCGGTCTAGGGCATGTATGTACCTTAGTTGCGGGCACATCCCCAGTAGGCGGCGTGCAAGAGGCAGCTGATCTATGTCTCTCTCTCATCGATGTTTCTAACTATCAATCTCTTCCTCTCTGTAAAAAATCAATAAAATATATTGGGGAAAAAATAGATTCAGAGATTCAAAACCATGGAACAAAATGTTGAATCTCAGAGGAAAGGTAGGGGTGGGGAGGTGGTGGGAAGAGATTAAGCTGGAAACAGATGCATATATGCATAGCCCATGACAGAGACAATAGTGTGGTGAAAGCCTGGGAGGGGCAGGTTCCTGGTGGAGCGGGTCAATGGGGAAAAAAAAAAAAAAACAGCAACAAAGCAGACATCTATAATATTATCAAAAATAAGATAAAATTTTTAAAAACTAAGAAATTCTGATACACAATAAGTGGCAGATAAATGTGAAAAATGCCAAATTAATTTATTAACTTTTTGGTAATATGGAAAATATGTATTTCATTTATAAATTAGAGGATCAGTGCATGTGTCTGTGCACTGGTGGGGTCCCTCAGCCTGGCCTTCAGGGATTGGCCCCAAACTGGCTCTCTGACATCCTCGATGGGTCCCAGATTATAAGAGGGCAGTTCTCAGATGATGCACCCTAGAATCAAGCTCCCTCCTCTCTGGTTCTGGGTGTATCCCCTGAGAACTGAAGCTGCCAAGTCATTGCAGCTCAGCAGCTCCTACATTTAGCATCTACACTCTGGTGATCAGTATGCATCATAACTACCAGTTGGCAGTCAAATGGTTGGATGGTCACTTAGGCTTTTGTATAGATAGATAGATAAGCTGATCTCTGTAGGTTAAATATGTTGGTTTTGTTATTTTTTTCTTTAGATTGGTGAAAGAATTTTTTATATATTTGCCAGAAGTGGTAGAATATGTTAACCCAGTGGTTGGAAAACCATGGCTCATGAAATTCTAAGTCAGTGATTAGCAAACTCATTAGTCAACAGAGTGACAAACCGCAGCTTGCAAGGCTCATGTGACTCGCGAGCCGCAGTTTGTTGACCACTGGGTAAACTCAATATCATATTTTAAAGAAATAAAAATCAGAACAATCAAATTCTGTGACACCATGCTATTTTAGAAAACTCAGACACTGCTGCTTCTGCAAATTTCTTGTTTATTTGTTAATATGAAGATTGCCGTGATACCTTTGGCAACAAGTCACATTTTCCTGTGAAACTGATCCACTTTTTTAAAAGAAATGTTGGGTTCACCAATATATTCTGCCTGTATCCATGTTTATTAACTTATTCTTTAAGTATGATTGGTATAATCTTACATTGGTTGTGTTAGATTCAGGTGTGCAGCATAGTGACTTGACATTTTTATACCTTACAATGTGATCACCCAACTAATTCTAGTGATCATCTGTCATCATGTAATCTTACCATAGTATTATTATTTCCCTTTTCCACTTTTGACCTTCCCCAATCCCTCCCTTCTGGTATCCAATCCTTTGGTTTTCGTTTTTATGAGTCTGTTTTTGTTTTATTAGTTGTTTTGTTTTTGTTTTTATATTCCACATATAAATGAAACCATGTGGTACTTGTTTTTTCCTTCCCACTTAGTAAAATAGCCTCATGAACCACCCAATGACAGGATTTCATTCTTTTTTATTGCTGAATAATATTCATCTGTATACATATTTTTTGTCTTCCAAAAACAACAAAGAAAAAGTGAGTTCTAATAGAAAGGGATGGAATAGGTACTGAATGAGACATGTGTAAATGAGTTTATTTTCCCCACTATTTCAGATAGAAGCAAAGCTATACCCTATTATTTTGAAAAGCTATATAATATCATCTTATCAATTTGTAATATTTCCATAAATCTTCTTACATTTAATGGAAATATAGCCATATACTTTTCTAGTGCTAGCTATGTGACAAATACACTTCAGCTGATATCTCCAATGCATTCATGAAAAAGAGCTGAACATGGAGAAAATGACTACCATAAAAGCATACTCAAGGGCATATCACAAAAGGCTGTGATGCATAAGGTCCACAGAAGCTTAGTACTTTGGATCATGGCTGGAAATATGCAATTACCAATTAAACCGTAGCTTTCAAAGAGTGGTACAAAGCATACAATGAATGAATGAATGGTTATTTTTCAATATATATTCTCTACCAGATAGGTAGAGTCTACCTAACCACAAAAATGGGGACACATGCAATTATAGTTGGGCAGTTCCATGGCTATCCTGTATAATAAAAAGCTAATATGCTAATTAGATGGAACACAGAATGATCATCCTGACAACATTCCAGGCAAAGCCAGGGCTCTGAGGGCCAGGCCCCTTGTACAAATGTTGTGCATCGGGCCTCTAGTTTTATATAATAAAAGGCTAATATGCAAATTATCCCCTCAATCAGGAGTTTGACCAGGGGTAGGGCCAGCCAGCCAATGACCAACAGCCCCTCCCAATTAGTCTCCATCAGGGTGGGCCAGCTGGACCCCATATGTACACAAATTTGTACTCCAGGCCTCTAGTTTTATAATAAAACAGCCAATTGTTTCTATTTAAAATTTGTAGTAGATATTAACCTTGTATAGTCAAATCATCATGGACATGAATCATAAGTTTATCAAGAGTTTCTTTCTTTAAAGGGAACAGAATGTAAATAGGGAACACTGCTTGTTCCTCTTTGGAAATAAAAAGAAGAAAGAAAGAAAAAAATGAGGGAGGGCAAGAAAGGAAACAAAAGAAAATTATATTTGGAATTCTTGTTTTTCCTGAGCCTATTAAGCCTCACATATAATACAATTATATTTTAGGAGCCAAGTAAAATGAATATAGATTATTAGCAAGCTTCATCCAATTCAAACATTCAATATAGAGTTACCAAAATGAAGACTAAAATCACTAATTTTTAACAAATTAAAAATCTTCTATCAAGTCTCCTACACCTGGGCTTACCAATGCCAGGAATATATCTTTACTTTTATGTACTATACTAAAAGGCAAACTAAATTCTGGTATCAAACAGAACATTTTTACAGGACAATATAAAAATAAAATAGATACATGATATATCTTCATCCCATGTTCTATATGATGATTTTCCTTTGTTTTTCATCTGGAGAGAAGAATCATTTCAATTTTTTTCAAGTTAGAGAGTATAATAGAAAATAAATGCCAGTTAAACTCAAATTTATTTTTTCCTAGTGTTTTCCATAGTCTTTGTTTAAAGGTGATTTTTTAAAATATATTTTATTGATTTTTAAAAACATATATTTTATTGATTTTTTTACAGAGAGGAAGGGAGAGAGATAGAAAGTCAGAAACATCGATGAGAGAGAGACATCCATCAGCCGCCTCCTGCACGCCCCACAGTGGAGATGTGCCCGAAAGCAAGGTACATGCCCCCAACTGGAATGGAACCTGGGACCTTTCAGTCCGCAAGCCGATGCTCTATCCACTGAGCCAAACCGGTCTCAGCAAGGTGATTTTTTTTTTCTGCTTTTAAACTAAGCTTCAAATCTATAAAACAGTGATAAATATCATTTTTATCCACTGTATACATGCTGTAGTTTGCCCTCTTATTATATTATTCTGTCATTTATTTAGCCATATGTTCACACTTCACCAAATGAATCAGTAATCTTATCACTGGTTATTTTCATTCTATCTACAAAAGAATTTTATAGTACCTGTGGCATTCATTATTCAGTATGAGTCTTGTTTTACTCATCTGTACAGATGATAGAATTTTTTTCCCTTCTTTTACTTATCAGTAAAAATGATGAAAATTAAGTTGTGGCAAGATAGAAACAGGTTTTTCATTAACTTAGAGAACAATAAAACGTACTTTTGTTTTTCTATGAGTTTTTAGAGTATGGGAAACATTTTATTATTCTCACAGTACTAACTGAACATGGTACTATACAAATATTGGTACATGTTTTTAGATAAGAAACTAAGGCTAAAAGTGATGATGTAAACATTCTTATTTGCTCATTTCCTGAGATATGGAGCTCATTGTCAAGTCTGTGTGACTCCAGCATTTGAACTTGTATCACTGTTCTATGCCTCGTGCGGGTCAGATTCATCTAATCCTGAGTCAAATGCAGGGATCATATATTTTTTCTCAGTGCATCTTCCACAGTACTTAACATATGCTATGCAATAGCTTTCTTTTCTTTTTTTAAAATTTGTCTTAATCCTCACCTGAGGAGTAAAGATATTTTTCCATTGATTTTTAGAAAGAGTAGAAGGGAGGGGTGAGGGAGAGAAGGAGAAAAAGGAGAGACAGAAACACTGAAGTTAGAGAGACAATTGGATTGGTTGCCTTCTACATGAGCCCCAACGAGGGTTGGGTAGTGAACCTGCAACTGAGGTATGTGCCCTTGACTAGAATTGAACCCATGACCTTTTGGTCCACAGACTGGTACTCTGACCATTTAGCTGACCCAGCCAGGGCACTCTGAAATAACTTTCAAGTAACTTTCACACTTAGCAGCAGATCTTTAGAGAATTTTGGTTATTACTCTCAAAGGTCTTTAGAAAATTGCCTTTGGGATTTTTATAAGACATGTTTTATAATATCTTTTAATTTAGAGTATATATTATTTGCATAGAGAACTTATCTAAATACAGGTTTCACAAATAAACCTGAAAGCCTCAAACAATAACAGCAAATAACCCTGAGCAATACTTGGTATGTCACATCTCTTAGTTTAGGAAATTATAACAGATTTTTATTTCACTCTTTGTGGTATAAATTTGTATTATAACTTAAATGATCTTAAAATGTTAAAGTTTTCATCTTTACAAACTAGGTGTTTATGCAGGCCATAAAGGGTTAATTGAGCATAGACAAAACACACTTGTGACTCCAAATTGAATAATTTGATTTGTAAACAGATACTTAGCATACAAGAAGCCATTACATGTGCAATTATCTGTCTTCAATTAATTGTGTGCATCTCTAAGAAGCAGCTTAAGAATATTTGTTTTCATCTCACTGGCTGTAAGGCCCAATATCTATACACATTTATTTTATTGATGCTATAACTTTGAACTTTGGAAAAGTACATTGCTAACAGCAATTATTATGTGCCTATGAAAAAACATTGGGACTGAAATAATCATACTTCTTCCAGTCATTTCCCTTTCTCAACACACACAAATACACATGCCAGGAAGAAAATCAACTTCAGGCTTCTTACTAGATGGCAAACTATCACAAAACCTATATTTGTATGAACAACTATATGCCAACAAATTGGACAATCTGGATGAAATGGATAATTTTATAGAAACCTATAAACTTCCAAAACCTAATCAGAAAAAGTCAAAGAATCTCAACATACAGATTACAAATAGTGAAATTGAAGCAGTAAAAAAATAAAAATAACACAAAAAAACCTCCCAGCACACAAATGTCCTGGACCTGATGGCTCCACAGGTGAATCTTACCAAATATTCAAAGAACTAATACTTGTCATTCTCAAACTATCCCAAAAATATTCAAGAGGAGGGAAGACCCCAAGCTCATTTTACAAGGCCAGCATTATCCTAATACCAAAACCAAATAAAGACACTACAGAGAAAGAAAAGTATAGGGCATAGATGCTAAATTCCTCAATAAAATATTATCATACAGTAATCAGATCTTGTCACATAGAAATCCACATTTGAAAGCTACATGGTCATGTTGACCAACATCACCCCAATCTAATAATTACATACATACATACATACATACATACATACATACCTAAATAAGTGATCATACATCATGATTAAGTGGGATTTAATTTAGGGATGCAAGGGTGGTCCAATATCTGCAAAACAATAAACATGATGAACCACATAAACAAATTGAAGGATAAAACCACGTTATCAAATCAATAGATGCAAAAAAAGTTTTTTTATAAAATCCAGCACCCACTTATATATACTGGTATAAAAACCTACATGACTGTCCAACTGTTTGACCATCCGACCATTTGGCAATCCAACTGGTAGATATGCTGTGCACTGACCACCAGGGGGCAGACATTCAAAACAGGAGCAGAAACCACAGATATGGAAACATGGAACAGACTGATGAATCTCAAAGGGAAGAGGGGGCGGGAAGAGATTAACCAAAAATGTCATGTATATAAGAGCCCTGGTGCATAGATTTGTGCACCAGTGGGATCCCTAGGCTTGACCTGTGCCCTCTTATAATCCAGGACTGACCCCTAGGGGGATGTTGGAGAGCTGGTTTTGGTCTCATTCCTACAGTGCTCGAATACATGCTCTGGGCTTCTAATTTATGATAAAAATTCTCAGCAAAGTGGGAATAGAGGGAACATATCTTACATTATAAAGTCCATATATAACAAACTCATAGTCTACACCATACGCAATGGACAAGAACTATAAGTATTCTCCTTAAGATCAGGAACAAGACAGGGATGTCTGCTTTCACCAATCAGAAATGTCATTAAGTCTGGATTTCATACATGACTGCTAAGGAAGGAGTGAAAGCATTGCCAGCATAACACATAATGTGTCAATTTTAATCCAAACAGTAGACAAAAGAACAGAAAAGGAATCTCCTTATGAGGTAGCTAAATTTGAGTCATAATTTATACTGTTTAGCTAAAGATAAAGTTTTGGTTCCACATTTACCAAAAGGAAATATGACTTTGTTTAATAAGATCAAAAGGCCAAATTCTTTCATTCTTATTGAATATTAGAATTACAGCCATTAATCCTCCCTCTATTATCAAGCTTTAAAAATTACAGATTACAATCTCAAAAGGATTTTGTAAAGGATTTGTTTATTACTTTATTAGAAGGTCAGTTGTTTAAAAATGGATTAATTCTAATGATTCAAGTCAAGATATATATACATCCATGACATTAATACTCATAAATACTCAACAGGAAAAGAAGTCTGAAGCACTGCATGCATAAATCTGACCAAATGTGAATCTTTCTCTAGATCGCCTCAGAAGAAATTTACATGTTAACTTCAATAGCATCTCATAAAAATTAGACACATTTTAATGTAAAAAATGTTTAAGCAACTTAGAACAATGTTTAAGATAACATAAGTTCCAATGCTTGAGCAAATGGATTTGAAATAGATTACTGTGGCCCAACAATATTAAAGTCACAAATAGTAACACTAAATGCATGAAAAATAGCTTAGAGACAAAGTTCTAAAATATATAGATAAAAATTGACCTGCTGAGTAAATGAAAGTACTACATCTTTTTTCACTTGCATGTCACAACTACACACACACACACACACACATACTTAACTTGGCAAGTTAGAAATTGCAGTAAAATGTTCACATTCACACAGCTCTATATTACCATTTTCTTGTGTAAATTGGATGCTGAGGAAGATTTGAAAAATCACTAGAACTCTTTAGAATTCTGTATTTCTGCCTGTAACAGTGGATGTGGGGGGAAGAAAAAAAGGTGATCTGATCATAAATTTTTAACTGGGCAAGTGGGCAAGTCATGGTGGGTAGTCACACCCTAGGCGTGTAATTTTTTAGTAAAAAGTTTATTTTTGCCTTAGTTCTGTTCATCTAGGTTAACACACCTCTGATAAAAGTGTAACCACTCTCAAGAGAGCACATGATCTTTTTAACTATCCTGTAGTCCAATCCCTGCCTTGCTTAATCCTACCCTCATGCAAGATTCCTTGCCTTCCCTCTTTAATCTCAAATGCATAAAAAGAAGCTGCAAAATTCTGGAGCATTTGGCCTCCTCCCCTCTGGCAAATGTAGGTAGTTTGGTTCAAATAAGCTCTTGTAAAATTTATCTACCTATTTGAATGTTTCTTATTTCAACATAAATAGTGACATAATGCTCATTTTATTATATCTCTTTATCTATTACAAATTGCTTTCCAATGAATATATACTTTGCATTTTGCAATAGACAGGGGAGTAATATTATTCCTAAAGAAATTGAGGTTTCAATGTTTGACTTGTCCAAGGTAACAAAGCTTGTAGATTTTGTGATTTATATCATTAGTAGATCAAGAAATTTGCAATGTGACCTGCATGTAGATGAAAGGAGCCAGGTTTATTGTAGTGAGAACTGCATTTGCACCTCTTTTATATTCAGAGACAAGAGCTATGAACAGGATTGCTAATGCTCTCAGGGATCTCTACATAAAAGGTTTCACAGAGTGGAAAGAATCACTATAAACTAAAGGGGAAAGACACAAAACGACCTATGAATGAGAAGTTAGAAATGGATGTAGAGGCATCTTATTCTTTAGGAACAAAGAAAAATAAAAAGAAAACAATGAATATAGGTTATAGAGTTGTACGTAATACACAATGCAATTTAATAAAACCAATAAATAAAAGCAGCATGACCTGTGGATGCAATTATCTCTGCCTTGGAACTCTAGAACATTACCTGTACCAATGAAATACAGCTCACTTTATTTTAATTGAATGAGGCTGCCTTGTTGGAAACATTTCTCTGACAGTTATTCTGTTGAAGTCCCAATATGCTTGTGAGTTAACAGTAATGTATCCTAGAAGAAGAAACAATGAGATAAGAAGAGGAGAATTTTCAGAAAGTGTAGTAATAAGAAAACAAGAAACACACACACACACACACACACACACACAAAAAATATATATATATATATATATATATATATATATATATATATTGCCTAGATGTATTAATAACTATTGGAGAATTTAGAAAGAAATGTAATTGTAACAAAATCTGCATATTATATTACTCTGGGCAGATACAGATTCAACTTAAGAAGCTGCCTGTATCCTTATAGTTCTGCTATAAATAACTTTCTGGAGGTCTTGGGGCAGAAGATTTAATTCTATCTCTAGCTTTCAATCAAGAACTAACTGCAACTTAACTAACTTTAAAATAATAGCTAAAGAAGGCTAAATAGGTCTAAATACCAGTGTGCATGTTAGTAGACAAGTATCAATTGTACAGGAAGAAGTGAGGAGTGCTAAGGGAACTGAATAATAAGAAATGTCTCAAGCTCTCTGAAACACCATTACAGAAAAGAGACACGGGGTTCCATTTCAAGGAGAAGTCTTTTTTAGATACCACCAGAACATATGAACCAAGATAACTCTGTATCTTAGGACCTTATTAAAGCCCTCTGTCATCATCCTATCTAATAAAAAGGGAATATGCTAATTGACCCTCACACTGTCACAAAGATGGTAGCACCCACAGCCAATAAGGGGGAAATACACTAACTGCCCCACCCTCAAAGATAGTGGTGCCCACAGCTAATAAGGAGGGAATATGCAAGTTGACTGTCCCGCCCTCAAACATGGCAGCGTCCACAGCCACAAGATGCCGGCACCCAGACCCCTTAGCCCTGCCAGGGTGGCAGGTGTGTGGCAAGCCCAGACCTGCCCCCAGGCAGGCCTGGATGCTCTGCACACCTGCCTCTGGAGTCCCCTCAGTTCCCCAGCCGCCCAGGGCTGCCCAAGGCTCAGGTAACCAGGGCCAGCCAAGGCTTGTGGTGCCGGCAGTGTCAGCAGCAGAAGAGTGATGGGGGTGGCGCATTCCCCTGATCACAGGGTCGCCTCCTGCCCCTGAGGACTCCCAGACTATGAGAGGGGGCAGGCCAGGCTGAGGGACTCCCCCTCCAGTGCATACATTTTCATGCCCAGGACCTCTAGTATTTTTAATAATTAGCTGAGGAAAACCTAAACAACTTTTAGAAGATTTTTACATTCTGGTTTACTCAAATGAATATTTTATTTTTTAATCTTTATTGTTGAAAGTATTACAAATGTCCCCTTTCCCCCCCACCCCCCATTGACCCCTTCTAGCCTGCCCCTGCCCAGCACCCCAGGCCTTTATCACACTATTGTCTGTATCAATGGGTTATACATAGATGCATACAAGCTCTTTGGTTAATCTATTTCCACCCACCACCTACCTCTACCTTTTCTCTGAGACTCAACAGTCTGTTCCATGCTTCTACATTTTTGGATCTATTTTTATTCATCAGTTTATTTTGTTCTTTAGATTCCACATATGAATTAGATCATGTGACACTTATCTTTCTCTGACTAACTTATATCAGACCTGTCAGACTGGCTACCACCAACAAATCAACAAATGACAAGTGTTGGAGAGAATGTGGAGAAAAGGGAACCCTAGCACACTTGCTGGCGGGAATGCAGACTGCTGTATCCATCACAGTAAAGAGTGGGGAGTTTCTTAAGAAGATTAAATATGGAACTTTCATTAGACCCAGTGATCCCACTTCTGGGAATATATCCTAAGAAACTCAAAATATCAATCAGAAAGAATATATGCACCCCTATGTTCATAGCAGTGCAATTTACAACTGCTAAGATCTGAAATTTTTATCTACTCATGCCCATCAGTAGACAAGTGAATGGGAAAGTTGTGGTAAATTTATACCATGGAATATTATGCAGCAGTAAAAAAAAGGATCTCTTACCCTTTGAAATGGCATGGAGGAACTTGGATAGTAAAAAGAAAGATCTTTAGATTTACTCTTAGATCCTGGTAGCAGTTTTGTCACTTGTTAGTTAGGTGACATTTAGTTATTTAAATTCTGTGGCAGTAGTTTCTGTCTCTTTATAATGAAGTTGGATTAGAATCATGATATATTTTCTTCTTTTGGGCTATTAAAATCCAAAAATTGGTGATTGCATAATTATATTTTTTACTTGGAGAAGTAAACATGCATTTCATTGTATTAGAAGCAAATCATAAATTGATAGAGTTTTTTTTCTGAAAAACATGTTAATCCATTGGTGATTTGAAAAATAATAATGATTTTTTCTCAGCTTATATACTGGTATTTGAAAATATAATGAACCCAAGTTACTATAGTTACAACTAAGAGCACATTTCATTCATCTATTCTTTTTTTTTTAATATATTTTATTGATTTTTCACAGAGAGGAAGGGAGAGGGATAGAAAGTCAGAAACATCGATGAGAGAGAGAAATCGATCAGCCACCTCCTGCACACCCCACACTGGAGATGTGCCCGCAAGCAAGGTACATGCTCCTGACCGGAATCGAACCCGGGACCTTTCAGTCCACAGGCCGATGCTCTATCCACTGAGCCAAACCGGTCTCGGCAATCTATTCTTTTATTTATTTGTTCAACCAACACTTATGAGGCAATTTCTATGTTCCAAGGACTGGGCTATGCAATGGGCAAATATGGTGATGTTTCCTGCTGCCTGGCACATAGTCTATTGGGAGAAGTAGAGAGTAAGTAACATATAAAAATATAGTTCCACATGGTGAGAACTGATGAGAAGAACAAGGTGCTTTGAGACATAATAATAGAGAATGAATTTTAGATTTGGAAAAAAGGGAAGGCCTGCTGAAAGTGAGGTGAGGCTTTCCAGAGGCCTGGTTGTAGGACTGAAGGCCCCAGGTGAGAAAGTGCTGGATGTGTTTGAGGAAGTGAGAAGTCACTGTGGATTAAGTGTGCTGAAGAGAAAGACAGACTAAGAGGAGAATGAGAGGCAGATAAAGAGGCTTTGAAATGTAGAGGACAATATGTAAATCTCCTCATGGGGATTAAGGTGCTACCTAAGGGCAACTAAAAGTCATTACAAGCTTTTAAATTTGGAAGTGATAGAAAGTGATTTAAATTTTACAAAGATCGCTGAAAGTTGGTCTAAGTCAGTGGTCAGCAAACTCATTAGTAAACAAAGCCAAATATCAACAGTACAACGATTGAAATTTCTTTTGAAAGCTAAATTTTTAAACTTAAACTTCTTCTAACACCACTGCTTCAAAATAGAGTCGCCTAGGCCGTGGTATTTTGTGGAAAAGCCATACTCAAGGGGCTAAAGAGACGCATGTGGCTCAAGAGCCGCAGTTTGCTGACCACGGATTTAAGATTATATAGTGCGGAGTGGGAGGGCAGGGCATAATACCAAAGGATGGAAACTAGTCTAGAGCTAGGGAAGAGAAAGTGGTAATAGTAGAGAAGATGGAAAAAAGGTTTAATGTTTTATAGTGAAACCAATCCCCCAGTTTGGGGATTTGGTTGTGTTTGTGATTGAGTTTGTTTTTTTTGTTTTGTTTTTAGCAGTTCATGGTTCCAAGCATGAAAAACATAGCAGAATACAAGGGTATCATTATTATAAATTACAAATGTAGGAGATGCAAGAAGACAGTAAGTGAAGGAGGGAATTGACAAACAGAAAGTGTTGGATTCATGGACTAGCAGCCTCAAAATGTAACAAAATGGAGAAGGTATTCTTTAGCAAGTGAATTAAAAGGATGCAATCACATGCTTATTGTACAGAGTATTTCAGTGAAAGATGTTAGAAGTGGTTCATCCTCCTCTTTGTGGAAGGTACCAAATGATGAAAGGCAAAAGAAACTAGAAGACTCTGAGACATGACTACATGAATGAATGAATTAATGTAACATAGTCCTTATGCCACACTTACATTAGAGTCTTAATGGCTCAGCCATGTATCTTAGTGATACCTGAACAATTTACAGGCATGTTATTAAACACACAGGCTCAGAACATTTTTCATAGCCTTAAAATGTGATTTATATTAATTTTACCACAATGTCATATTACTGAAAAGCTGTCAAAATCAGTATAAATTAGTGTTAATTCAAAATTGTCTCATATTCTTGACATCTTTCCAACAACCTTTAAATTGAATAAGTTGTTAGCAATGTACTAACTAGCCTGCCACTTTAATAAAATCATTTGCCTGATTATTTAAAAAAAGAGACTTATGAAATTTGAAAATATGTGAGATGAATGAATGTATTTAAGAGAAATCTTGTGACTCAGATAATTAAATTCAAATGGATATGAAGATATGAAGCCCAATTTCAAAATTTCTTTGACCATGTTGTGTTGAATGCCTTTTCTATGTTTATTTGCCATCCATACAACTTTTCAGGTGAGGTTTCTGTTCACATCTTTTACCCATTATTCAATACAGTTTTCTTTTTTTCTTTTTTTAAATATATATTTTATTGATTTCAGAGAGGAGGGGAGAAGGAGAAAGATAGAAACATCAATGATGAGAGAGACTGCATCCTGCATGCCCCACACTAGGGATCAAGCCCACAACTCAAGCAGGGCATGTGCCCTGACCTGGAATCCAGCTGTGACCTCCTGGTTCAGCTGGGCAGTTTTTGCTTTCCTATTATAGTGTGATAACAGTTGTTTTAATATTTTGGATGACATTCCTTTGATCAGATATGTCTGTTGTAAATATGGGAAGTAGTCTATAGTTTGTGTTCTCATTCTATTAAAATTGTATTTTTGGATGCATACATTTTTAATTTTAATGAAGCGCAGCTAATCGATTATTTCTTTCATAGCTTGAGCCTTTGGTGATGTATCATAAAAGTCCTGCCCATACCCAAGGTCATCTAGAATTTCTTCTGTTATCTTCTAGGAGTTATAGATTTTCATTTTACATTTAGGTCTGTGATCCAGTCAGTTATTTTTAGTGAAGGATATAAGGTCTCTGTCTAGATTTATTTATTTTGTATGTGTATAACCAATTGTTACAGCACAATTTGTGGAAAAAAACTATCTTTGCTCCTTTGCAAAATATCAGTTGTCAAATATATATCCATATATTTATGGATCTATTTCTGAGATGTCGGTTCTGTCCCATTGATATATTTATCTAGTATTTTGTAAACACCACATCATCTCGAATACTATAGCTTTATATTAATTCTTAACATTGGGTTGTGTTAGTCCTCTGATTTTGTTCTTCTTTAACATTGCGTTGGCTATTCTGAGTCTTTTGTCTCTCCCTATAAAATTCAGAATCAGTTTGTTAAATCCATAAAAATAACTTTCTGAGATTTTGAATGGGAATACATTAAATCTATAAAATAGGTTAGAAGAAGAATTGACATCTTGACAATGTTGTATCTTTCTATTCAGGAACATTGAGGGAAAAATACCTTTATTTATTTATTTTAATATTTTTTTATCCAATATCTGTAGTTTTCCTAAGAATTTAGATTTTTAATATATTTTGTTAGGTTTAAGTCTAACCATTTCACTTTGGGGGAATGCTAATATAAATGATATTGCATTTTTAATTTCAAATTGCAATTGTTTTTACTGGCATACAGGCAGTATATTAATCTTGTATCTCTGATATCCTGAAGCACCACTCTAATTGCTTATTAGTTCCAGGTGATAATTTTTGTTAATTCTTTGGTTTTTCCACATATATGATAATGTTATCTGCAAACAAAGATAGTTTTTTCTTTCCTCCCAACCTGTATATTTTTGTTACCCTTTTCTGCCTTCTGTATTACCCCAGGTCTGGTGGGAGAATTACTTGAAGGCAGTATGCTATGATGAGAGTCCATGTGTTATTTAGAGGGATGTTATTTAATATCTATGAATTTTGGGGTTTCTAGTTATGTTTCTATCATTTATATCTAGTTTAATTCCACTGTGGTCTGAGGGCAAATACTGTATGATTTCTATTCTTTTTAAATTTCTTAATGTGTGCATAACACCATTTATATTGGTGAATGTTCCATGTGAGCTTAAGAAAAATGTGTATTCTGCTCTCGTTGGATGATGTAGTCTATAGGTGTCAATTATATCCACCTGATTTGTGTTATTATTGGATTCAATGATGTCCTTACTGATTCTCTGAGAGAAGGGTGTTGTGTTGAAGTTCCAGACTATGTGAGTGGATTTATCTGTTTCTCCTGGTAATTCTATCAGATTTTGTCTCAGAGTGTTTGACATTCTATTGTTAGACTCAAACCCATTAAGGGCTGTTATGTCTTCTTGGCAACTTGAAAACTTTATCATTATGCAATGCCCTTCTTTGTCCCTGATAATTTTCTTTGCTTGAAGTCTACTCTGAAATTAATACAACTACTCCTGCTTTCTTTTTAATGGTGTTTATATAGTATATTTTTTTGCTGGTCATTTAGTTTTAATGATTTTGTGTCTTATATTTAAAGTGGGTTTCTTATAGACAATATATAGCTGAATATTGGTTTATAATCCACTCTGACAAATCTGTTTTTTAATTTATAGAATTAGACCATTGACATTCAAAGTAATTATTGACATAGCTGTATTAATATCTATTATGGTTGTTACTTATTTCTAGTTGTTCTTTGTTCCTATTTATTTTTTTAAATATATCTTATTAATTTTTTACAGAGAGGAAGGGAGAGACATAGAAAGTCAGAAACATTAATGAGAGAGAGACATCGATCAGCCGCCTTCTGCACACCCCACAGTGGAGATGTGCCCACAAGCAAAGTACATGCCCCCAACCAGAATCGAACCTGGGACCTTTCAGTCCGCAAGCCGACGCTCTATCCACTGAGCCAAACCGGTCTTGGCTGTTCCTATTTTTTTACTTCCATTGTTGTTGTTTTTTTATTTTCATGTTTTATTTATTTATTTATTTAGTGTGTGTGTGAATGATCACTTCATGATTTTATTTTCTCTTTTTTCCATATCACCCATTTTTACTTTTTTTTTAGTAGTTGCTCTAGAATTGCAGTATAATTCAATTCCATCCTATATAATAAAAGCCTAATATGCTAAATGTCAAGTCAATCAGTTGGCCATTCAACCAATTAAAGCATAATCCTATATAATAAAGAGGTAATATGCAAATTTACTCTCACACAAGATGGCTGCCCCCATGTGGTCAATGATGGCCTGCAGGGGACAGTAATTGTGGGTGATCAGGCCAGCAAGGGAGGTCAGTTGGAGATGACTAGGCCAACAGAGGGGTATAGATGGGGCAACCAAGCGTGCAGAAGAGGAAGGGCAGTTGGGAGGGAACAGGCCTTCAGGAGAGGGCAGTTAGGGGTGACCAGACCAGCAGGAGAGGACATTTGGGGTGACCATGCCAGCAGGGGAGGGCAGATGGGGGCAATCGGGCTGGCAGGGGAGCAATTAGGCATCAATCAGCCTGACAGAGGAGTGGTTAGGCGGTGATCAGGCTGACAGACAGGCAAGCGATTGGAAGCCAGCAGTCCTGGATTGTGAGAAGGATGTCCCAGATTTGAGAGGGTGCAACTTGGGCTAAGGAACAACCCCCCCCCCACCTCACCCCAGTGCACAAATTTTGTGCACTGGCCTCTAGTATGCTAATAATATGCTAAGGCTGCTCAACTGCTCTCTATGATGTGCACTGACCATCAGGGTGCAGATGCTCGAACCGATAGGTTAACTTGTTGCTGGGTCTGGCTGATCAGGACTAAGCAAGATGGGCCAGACATGCTCTGGAGCCTTTGAGGTTCCTCCCCACTGGCCAACCTCCCACATCTCTCCCAGGCCCTGATCATGCACCAGTGGGGTTCTTCAGCCTGGCCGGCACTCTCCCACAATCTGGAACCCCTCAGGGGATGTTGGAGAGCCGATTGGCCTGACCCCACAGGCCAGGCCAAGGAATCCCACTGGTGCATGAACTCATGCACTGGGCCTCTAGTTTTTAAATAACACTATAATCCTTCATGGATATTGTGTATACTTTATAATAATAAAAATTATGCTAATTAATCTTTGCCATCCTTTGTGCCATTGCAGTCATTCATTTCACTTAACATAAGCATGCATGCATATTATAGATACACACACACAGATATAAGTATTCATAGTTGAGTACATTGTTAATATTATTTTAAATAATCTGTTATCTGTTATATCCATTATAAGAAAAATAAAAATTTTCATTTACCTTCACTATTCATTCTTCAATATTCCTTACTTTGTGTAAAGCCAATTTTTTACATATATTATTTTCTTTCTCTCTTATATATATTATGATTTTTACTCATTTCTAGCATTGGCCTACTGATAATTTTTTTTTCAATTTTTGTTTGTCTGACAATGGCTTTATTTTTCCTTCACTTTTGAAGGATAATTTCACAGAGTACAGAACTCAAGCTGGTAAAGTTTTTCTGTCTCAATACTTAAATATTTCTCTCTACTCTTTTCTTTCTTGCAAGGTTTCTGAGGAGAAATTGGTTATGTTCATTTCTCTATATTTAAGGTTCCCAACCCCAGCTTCTTTCAGAAAGTTTTCTTTTTCTTTGAATTTCTCTCATTTTAAATTGATATGTCCAAATATAGTTTTTTTGGGATTTTTTATACATGGTGATTACTGAGATTCCTGGATTTGTTGGCTGGTATATAATGTTAATTTGGGGAATTTTTCAGTAATTATTGTTTCAAATATTTCTCCTGTTACTTTTTCTCTCTTTTTAGTAGTTGTTACACATTTTATAGTTATCACAAAGTTTTTAGATATGCTGTGGTTTCGGGTTTTTTTTTTTCTATGTTCAGTATTCTCTGGCATTTTTTTAATTTTCCATTTATCTGCTTATATCACCCATTTGTTCTTGCATGCTACTTTATCCTTTAGAGCCCTTATTCTAATAATGGTTGTTTTAAATACTCAGTCTTAAAATTTCAACAACTCTGCCATATCTGGATTTGATGCTCCTCTGACTCTTCAACTTGTGTTTTGTACATTTTAGTACACTGTTTTTTTAGCCCAATATGATGTATTGATTTTTTAAAAAAAATCTGTTGTAAGTTAGCCTTTAGTAATTTGAGGGATGGGGCGACATCAAGCATTCTGTAGTCCTATAATTGGGTCTTAGTCTTTTATGTCCCTTTGCCTCTTGACTGTGAACTTCCCAAGTGTTAATCAGTTTTTCCTCCTCCATAGAGGAGATGGGACAGCCGGGGTGGGTTACAATTGGGTGTTTCCCCAGGTCACTTAGGCTCTGACAAAACCTTAGGAGGTTAGGCTCTTTTTAACTAGTTTTCCCTGAGTGTAGGCCTTGTTAAGATTAGATTGCTTTGGAAGATTTCAAAATGTTCCCTTTCCCACCTCTGCTTCTTCCTCCCAAGGGAAGCATGATGGGGTTTTTCTTTAATATCTACTGTGGGACTTGGTTGAGCTCCTTGAAATAAATCTCACAATATTTTGGTATCCTTTCTATGTCTGGGTTCCTTCTTGAATTTTCACTTCTTATTTATTTCTATCTATTCTCAGTTGTGTCAGGTATTATTCTCCTTCCATGGGAATAGAATCCTTTAATTTTAATCTCGAAGATGATATTTCCCAAAACCCTTGCAGCTAGATATGCCCAATGACTGTAGTCTGGACAATGAGTCATAAAGAAAGCAAAATGATATACAGTGACTTCCAGAAACCATTCTCAAGAGACAGTGAGCATACACCTAGACTCTCGCCTCCTCTGTTCTTTCTACCCTGCTGCTTAAAATGCAGAAGCTGTTGTCTTTGTACTGAGGTTAAGGTCAGAGTATGAAACGGGTTCCTAAATTCCTATACTATAGTACAGTCTATAACCCTAGCTCTGCTCAGTTGACTTTTAATAGAAAGAGGGATTGCTTCTCTGCCTTTTGGCTAAGATCAAGTGTAATTTAAATTTTTAAAAAGTATCTGTTTATACTTATTTTTTTAGATATTTTATTTTGTCACATACAATTATAGTTTAACCTAAACTGATAGGTTAAATCTTCAAATGTTTCTATTTGAAGATTACACACACAGAAAAAAACGAAAGAACTCTACAAAATAAACCATCAAACTACATTTTTATTTTTAAACAGAGTAACCCTGGGAAACTTTTATTTTTTTTCTGAATTTTAATATTTGTGTGTACTCATTATGGTTGTGATACCTGCCCTGTCTTGCCTGATGGTTTTCTTTCTATGACATCTGACATCTACTACTCTTGATCAAGAACTTTCCGAATAACATCAGTATACTCTGAGACAAATGCCAAGTAACTATAGAATCACTCATGTATATGATACTCTCCCTTAAGCCAAAACTATTTTAAATTTTAAGGGCTTGTTGTAAAATGTTGACCAAGTGACCTCTAGACAGGTGGATTATTGGGTTTTACAAGATGTGTTATAAAGGGTTGAATCTCGGTCCCTATCTGCTTTAGGCTAGTTCCTTTATAATTCACAAGGTATTGGGCTCCAGACATTGCTATATTAAAAAACAATAAAGTGTTAAAATGGTATCTTGATTATTAACTTGGAGACATTAGAAAGAAGGTGAAAATTAAATTTAAAACCAACACATTAACTCTTCCTGTATGTTTGCAATTCTAAATGGTTATTGCAGAAGCAAATGCCTTCACTGCAAGGAGACTATTTTATGGGCCTTTAAATTAAAATTCCATATGAATTGAAGAGGAATGTCAAGAAAAATGCATCTGTTTAGCAACTTGCAGTTTGGGGAATATACTTTAGAAACACTGCATTAGGATAAAAATGGCAATGTGCAGATTGGAAGGATATAATCCTTTGCAAAGTCTCACCCTCCTTAATTTAAGTACATGAAGGCAGCACCAGAAGTCATCTGGTTTGGGAGCTATTGGCTGTCTATGCTCTGATATTGCTGCTGCTGACTGCAAAGAAAAAAGAAAAGGGGGAGAAATAGAGGTTCCTTATATTTGCCCTCCAACTGAAGGCAACACTAAACTTGACAAGTCAAAGCGATAGCAATGAATTATAGGCATTCAAAGCCCACTTAATAAGTAAGTGGGATTAGTGCTGTCTCTTAAAAATGCTGCTTTGAGTTCAGAGCTGTATTTGTGAAAGAGAAATGAAGAATAATAGGAGCTGCTCAGTAAATGATAAAGAAATTGAAAATAAGGGGTTGGGGGGAAGCCTAGAGCCCAAGAAAGCTGGCTTAAGGCTAAATCATAACTTTCATAACTAGTGAAATGTATAAAAGACATTTCTCAATGTCTCTATGTATAAAATGTGCCGATGTTATGCCAGGCTATGCATTTGTAACCAAAGGTACATATGATGATAGTATGATGATCTTGAGGTTGGTTGTACTTTGCATAGCAGAAAAATATCTTTAGATCACTGTTTAATAAATTAGATTTTTCTGGAATATTGGGCATCCACAGATGCATTGTTCTCTCCCCAGGTCAGTACATTGATTAAGTGGAGAGCAAAGATTCCATATCATGCTTCTTATAAAGTGAATCTTGGAGGAAGCTTCTTAAGAATCTGACTTGCTTCCCATTAACCTTTTGACCCAGCTCCCAGTATGCTTGATTTTAACCATAATACACTTTAGTCCAGATAATCCTGGGTCACTTCTATCAGAATCTATAAAAGTAGAAAAACAATATACATAATAATTGATTATTTCAAATAATCATAGCTCACTTTTTAACAGAGATTTACAGTTTACAGTGTGCTATCATTTGCATTATCTCATTTGATTATAGGGTGGGTTGCCACCATGTGTCTTGCATTTAATAAGAGCCCAGGAAGTACTTGTGCATTGATTAACTGTATAATCTTCTTGCTAATGCAAGCAATGAAATGTTCAGTAACCCTGGTTACATCATTACCTCAGCTGTCTGGTCCATCATGATAATTTCCACAGGGAAACTGCTTCCAAACACAAACATACACACAGCTTTACTGAAAAAGGAGGGCAATTAGGCCAGCCACTTAGACGAGGGTGTGGCTTTCTGTGTCCCACAAAGACACAGAAAACAAAGCAGCTGCTTTGTTTACCTGGTGCAACAAATTCTACACCCACAGCAACTTTGAAGTCATGACTTGTCCCATTAAAAACCCAGTCACAGTGATTTGTTCTCAACACATTTTTCATCATGCTAAACAATACTTGAGTGTGCTTTGGCATTAGATTGTTTTGGGGTTTTGTTCCATAATGTTTTCATTAAATGTGCATGCTAAAAGAGGAATGAGTAAGGGAATAGAAATTACCACTGCAAAATTCTAGCCAGGCAGGCTTCATAAATAATGCTTTGTTTTTGCTCTTGATGTCAATCCAGCCAAGTCTTTCAGTGCCTATCTTTGTTATTCTGAATACTGCAGGTGCCAGAGCTAGAGCTCTCTCGCCTTCTCTCCTTTTTTGTAAGAAAACAGAAATAGAATGATTGTAGATAAAACCATTATGGAGATCAAAAATATGTTTTGCTACAAAAAGAAAAGACCTCAGGATATAAATAAATGCAAAATGGAGCAAATTATAAGTTTATTTACTGTTCCATAATATTAAAGGTGGCGGTGGGGGGGGAAGAAAACAAATTACAAACTAGACAGAATGTTTTTCTTACAAAATGCAGTAAATAAATGGCTTAGTGATATTTGTATTCAAATAGGTAAAAAATATTGAGAGCAAAAGTTATTTAATATGTCTGAAACCATTAGGGCATGCATACTTTCATACAAAACAATTTTACAAGCAATATGGGGAATTCATTAAATAATGGGTGCTTAATTTCCAGGTGGTTAGATCATGTCATTTAATCATTAAATTGTGACAATGTTCCTTAGGTCAGGATGGCAGATATGCCTATGGTGACCCTTCAGTAAGTCATTTTCTTGGATGATCCCTTAAATAGAGTGCAGAAGGACCTGTAACTTCTTCTAGACAATATATCATATGAAAAAAAATTATATTTTTGACGTGAGACACCATCTTAGCAGACTTGAGCTAGAGAGCCTCCTATTGGCCTTGAAGAAGCAAGCTGCTGAATATGGATTTGGGCAGGTTCTCCTAAGGGTGGAGACTAGCCCTAGCTGGAGACTTGGAGAGTCTAGGGAAGCTTATCCTGGAAATGGGATTTTCCTTTGTGACACCTACTCTGGTACAATAGGGCAGGGCTATGATGCCAATGTCTGGAGGGCATGAGAGTGTTTGCTAGAAATCAACATGAGCTGGTTTCTTACTGCTATTGTACCCCACACAGACAGACACACATGCACACACACCCAAAAACAAAAACAAAAAAACCTCATCCCAATTTTTACTTCCAAAACTTGTTGGTGACACATTTTAAAACATACTTTGGTCTATCTCAATGTTTTGAAATTTTTTATTTCCTCTTTAATGAGAATGTTTATTGAGATTTTGGTTTTATCTGTGGAGAATACTCATGGCTTTGAATGACCTTGATGAGCTTCTCTTTCACAGCATCCTTATTTATCTTCCTCCCTTTCTTGATTTCAGACACTTTTCCATGTTTTCATAGCTCTGTTATTTTGGATAAATCACCTACCCCATTTATCTTTTCTCAAGCACCTCCTCTGAAAATGGGAATAACATCTCACACAAATATCAGGATAAAACAGGGTCATATATATTGTATTCAACTTTTCACCCCCTTTTCTCTTCTATAAATATACAGTTTTATTTTTTACTGTGCTCTCCTCAAAAGGTCCAAAGTTTAATTTCTAAAATTTTTTTGTGAGAGAAACTCCATCTCTCTTTTAGGAGTTATAGGAATAAATGTTTTACTGTAAATTCAATAAAATGTGAACTCTCACATATTTTCCAGACTGACATCTTTTGAACTTTTCTAAATTTACCTGTTAGTATTAAAAAAAAAACCTGCTGTTGACCTTTGCTTGGACCTCAAATTTACAGTTAAAGGTTTAGCAGGTCAACGGTCTTTTATTTTCCCACCTTTTATATTTGACTGGATGGACAACTACAGGGTCTTAAAAGTGTTAAAATAACAGAACAAGTTTGTGTCTGAATAGTCCTCTGATGCACTGACTTTCACAAAATCAATCTGTGAAGCACTATATTTAGTTGAAAGGCTAACTACATCCTTTCTTCAAAGCACTCACTGTTCTCCCACCACTTTTAATTCTCTTAAGCAGATGTTTATATAAGTGTATCTTTTAGTAATATTTTAGTTTTTTATAGTTTATGTTTTATTTTTTCCACTTTCATCATAAAGTTGGTAATGAGATGGTTAGACAAAAAACTTTGTTTTCCATAAAGTATAAAGTAGACTGTCATTAACCAACTAAGTTATAATATAGGAGTTAATATCCTATGTCAGGGGAAAGTTTATATTACAGCTTCAGATAATGAAGATGAGCAAAGCACTTTTTCAAGATGTAATTCAGATTAGATTAGATGAGGGAAAATTTGTGTTATTATTTCAATGGAGTTTCTTGAGAAGAGCTTTCTCAAAAGTCTGATAAAATGTCTCAAAATTCAGTTGGAACCATTTCTCATAACCTCATCCCAAGAAGTTTTGATTGAATTCCTGTGGCTTTTATCTGGCTGGGAAGTTATGCCAATAATTTCTGTAATGTAGAATAAAAATGTAATTTGAAAACATGTTTCTTTTAGGTAATTTAGAAATAATTTGTTTGGGTTTTTACTCTCAAATATGGTCTCTCAACTCTTAAAGCTGGCTATGGGCCTGAAACACACAGAGAGAGCGACACACTGAGGATAATTGTTCTTTTCATTGGTCATGGCTGTGATTTGGATAAGGAGGAAATAAAATACCATGAAAGTAACTAGATTGAAAAGATTAAAATGACAAGGCTAAAATTCTGATTTTAGCAATATCACTTCCCCAAATTAAAGCTTTCTTCATTCTTGAAACCTTCAGTTTATGAATTCATTATTTTTGAGCCCATCTGTTTTCCTGGCATTGTTTTTGGCCATTATTTTCTGTAATAAGGACATGTTCAATTTTGAAAAAGTCTCAAGTTCCTTAAATCTTTTGTTCAATACATTTTTTAATTCTTTCACTATTCATTTTTATACTCATCATATATTATCTGGTATCATCATTAGTTTCACATTTATCCCTTCACATATCAACCTTGTCTCCTAATGAAACAAGGTGAAAAGGGGAAAAGAGGAAGAAAGGAGGAAGAGAGAGGGAAAGAGAGAGAGGAAGGTAGAGAGACCTATGTTAGGAGTGGGAAATAGGGTAGGTCTCTTTTTGTTTTGTATCATATTTAGAGTAAATATTGAACTAAAAATTCTATTTGCAGTAAATAATAGGATCCACCAAACACAAAAAAGTAGAAAGAAAAAAAGACAGGAAAAACAAAAAGCAGATTTGACAAAGTAGAAGGGAGGAAAGAATACAAGAAAGCTAGGCAGTAAAGTAATAACAGCATTCAACATTATTGAGGCTTATTTATGTTCAGATAATTTGATATTCATTACAGTCCTACAAGTGCTGCATTTTTAATTTTGCATATCAAGATACTGAGTCTCACAGGGTTAAATAACATACCTACTTTATAGCATAACCAAGTTCTGCAAATATGGCTGTTGGATCCCAATGTGCCAGAATGCAATCGTCAAATTACAGTACATTGGCTATTCTTGGTCTAGCACAGTTTTTAATTTTCTCAAGAATCCTTGCTTGTCCTTCATGATAAATACAATTCGTGATAAATATAGGACTAAAGAAGCACAACGCTGCCAGGAATAACTGCCAAGGCACATTAATGCCTGGTTGACTTTTCATATAACCCTGGTTATCCATATACATAGATTAACAGCCTAGTTTTAAACCCTTTCATTTTTTAGTTTAATAAGCATTAATAAACCCTTTCACACCTGAACATATGCCAGTCATTTGAGAGAATTAAATTTTTATCAGCTGGTAGACTTTAAAATTAAATTATCTAAATTTTAAATAGCTTATTATATATATATATAGAGAGAGAGAGAGAAAGAGAGAGAGAGAGAGAGCCTGTTGTCATGATGTTCCTCACACTGTAATGACTGATCAGCAGGAGGCTGCATGCGCGTTGCAAGGTGCAGGCAAGTGGGGAGGGACTTGACTCTGCAGAACTTGACGAGAAGCATGGGTGGGTTTCTGGGTCCCGCTGGGGTGGCAAGCAGGTTTTGGGGTCCTGCCAGGGCGGCAGGCTAGTTTCTGGGTCCCGCCTCCCACTGCGGTGGTGGCTGTGGGACTCTTTCTGGGTCTTGCCTCCCACAGCGCCAGCGGGGACTTGACCAGGTGGTGCATTGGGCGAGTCCCATGGCACTGGCCACGGGGTAGGACTTGGGGGAGTTCCACACGGCCTGAGCCCCACGGGGTGGGACTCCGGGACTCGGGGCAGTCCCACGCGGCACCAGCAGGGTCCCAGGTCACATGCGATGGTGGAACAGGTGAGTGGGGGACACCAGACCGAGGCGGGGCACTGGTCGCTGTCATCGGGGTGGGCCTCTAGTAGTTACTGAAAATTCTTTGCTCCCACGTGCTGCAGTCCCAGCAAGTGCTCGCACTTAACTACTGCCGGCACCAGCACCACTTGCACCCTCAGCTGGCACCAGTGCCACCGCTTGCACCCACTTTCCGTGCCCAGCACTGGTCCCGATCACTAGGCGCTGTCAGCGGGTGGTTGCTGGACCCAATTGCTCCTGCGAACTTCTTTACCTCCTCCTGCTCCTGAGAGGTTATCAGACAGTAGCCCCTGCTCACACCCGCTGATGGCGCCAGCCCCGATTGTTCTGTGCCATCAGCAGGTGCAAGTGGGGCCTGCACTGTCAGTGCGAGGGAGCAGCAGGAGAGAGGCTGTGGCAGATGGGACCAGGAGCCATGGTGTGAGGGGTCTGGCAGGGGCACGGAGGATGGGCTGAGACCCACCCTTGTGCTCACTGCAGCCTCCGCAGCTTCAATGGCCAACAATTCCTTCCAAGGTGCACAAATTCGTGCACTGGGCCCCTAGTAATTAATAATAAGGCAGTTTAAGCATGATGGGCTTTTTTCCATGCATTCTGCACATGTGCCTGTTAGTTCTTTAAGTAAACAAACCATAGGGCAAAATTAGAATATCCAATTACAAATAAGCATGTCAGAAGCTCATAATAATTTTACCTTTTGAGATTTATACAGGTATCTCAATGTGTGTTAAGCAATGAAGAACTGATTTTTGATTTATTAATTAAGTGATAATTAAATCTCTAAAGATTTCATGGAGTTTTGATAAGCATTCAAGGTTTCTAGAAGTTAAAATCTTATCTCAAACCAAAACGATTTTTAGTTAACAATCAGAAAGAATATCCCATGAGACTAAGTTCTTACATATAAATTGGTATCTTACTCATAATGGAATGATAGATGCTTTTTTTGTATTGGTGATCATTTATTTATTCCTTAACTACTAAGTACCTATAATGTGACTAGTATAAGGTTCAGACAATGAGGACAGAGATATAAAAAAGATATGACAACTTTCTTCCAAATAGCACACAGTCTTGTAAGAGCTATAGATAGCAAGTGAAAAGTGATTATATTTCTGAGAAGTAAATGCCATTGGAAAATATGAATAAGGTCAAGTTTAGAAGATGGACGTTTTGGCCAGGAATTATGGTTGAGCAAAGGGTGTTAGCTCGGAAATGGCTCTTGAGAGAAAATGACATTTTAGCAGAGATTTGAGTATATTACTTAGATTAAATAAATAAATTTTCTCCAAATGAATAATTTAAGAATCCTTCATTGTTTAATGGTGTTCACAAATTAGACTCTTAAAAGTTCTACCTCCTATTTCCCTCCCATACTTCAACTTGGCATTATGGGAAATAATTTAAAAGCTGTTTTTTTGTTTGCCTTTTTAAAAAAATAACATTATATCCTAACTCTTAAATTACTTTCCATGGAAGAGCCATTGTTTTCTCAAATATGATTTATTTTAATTAACCCCAAATTGTAAGTTATTCATTCACTATAAATTGAACTTCTGAGACAGTAGGCACTCAGAGGCCTGCAGGAGAGCACCTGAGGAATTTCTGACCCCAGGATTTACCTAAAAGGAACAAGGAGCCTCTGAGCAGTTTCCCACCTTCCCATGAATGATGTATCCTGTTTTATCCCCATATCATTTCAGTCTGACTCTGCTTCCCTCATATCCTGATGCAACGCTTCTCACTAAAAGCTTGCCTTTACTCCATCAACTTTGTTGCCTCCCTAGTCCACACCATATTTTTTTCTCTTGAAACTTGTCTCAGCTAAAAAACTAATAGAATTCCTCCTGTAATGGCTCTCTTTTATCTTTATGCAGTTCTGCTTCATATAACTTCAGCCAGACTACCTGCACTTGTAGACATGGTTCTGGGGCCTTGAACTTTTAGAGATGTTCTTTTCTTTATTGGCTGTAGGTATTCAAACGAATCTCTAGCATAGATATATTTGCATACTGGAATTCTACTCTTCTGCAGAGTTATGACTTTTAGCTTCATTTTAGTTACTGTTATTGTTGTAGGAACATTATTATAGACACAATGAAGAATTTCGTAAAGTTACAAAGAATGAGTTAAAGAAGTTCACTTTTAAATTATATTATCAGAGTAATAAATTGATTAGCAAAATTATGTAATTTCAGAATGTGATAAAATGTAGTATCTTTCCCCAACCCTTTTAAGTTAGGAATAGGGAAACTGAGATGCAGAGTATCACAACCCACAATTTTATTCAGTGTAACTTCGTTCTGTTGTTGTTATCTTGATAACTCTGTTAATAGTATGAGTTTCACACTTTATTGAATGTTTGATTCTTTAATTTAAAATTTTACAGTAGCGTACTTACTATTGCCCACTAAATGTTTAAAACTTCCAGTTAATGGCCAAAAACAAAACCACAAAGTACTCCCAAATACTAGATTTTAAATAATAAGTATATGTTTCCACTTTAAGTTGCTGAGTATTTATAATCTATTTTACAGTGGATAGATCACTAACAACAATCCATGTGGGAAAAAAATAATAAGGTGTTTAAAATTTGTATATATGTGTAGGCTAATAATAAGGTGCCTCCTTCTCAGTTTTCAATGCTTGCTCAGGAATAATAAAGATTATATATATATTTTACCTAGTCCAGAAAGCACTTGAACTAGTTTTCTAAAAGATATGGATGAAGAACATATAAGTAGAGAAGGAAGCAAGATTCTAGGGAAAATGAAGGAGGGAAAAATACTGGTCAGGCCAGGAGTAAAGCAAGTTCACATAATAGATATCTTCACTTGATTTATTGCTGGGCATCTTTCTCTCTAGGTTTGGATTACACCTGCTTACTGTTAAGACCCAGAATGAAATTTACTTTCAATTTTTGCTAATTTAAATGAAGCCATTCTCTATCCAACTATCATCAAGGATTTATTGAGCATTCCTGTGTGTCAACCTCTGTTTTAAGACTGGACACGGCAATCAGGTTATATCAGTACTCACATAGAACTTAATTCAAGTAAAATAAATAGCTGCACTGAAGAAAGACTTTTTTTTAACCTTTTCATTCATCATAAGAACATGGAACACTGGGTTAGGTGTTGGCAACAGACAGAAGCATAAGATGTGGTTCCTGCTTTCAAACAGCTGATAGCTTATCGAAACAGGCAGAAATGGAGGGAAACAGCTGCAGTTGGCATTGATAGATGCTGGGAAGGAGTGTGCCCAAAGGAGAAATTCTAATTAAGACTAGGAAGTCAAACATCTTCCTGATACCTGTGTCCCACAGGATTAAAGATATGTGAAGTAACTAGCCCACAAAAGGTGAGAAGTTAAACAGTTTTTAAATGCAAGTTCAAAGGCTACAAAGCAAGAGAGTAAATAGTATAATATAGTGGTTGTATTTGAGGTCATTGTGGAGAATTTCAGAAGGGATTAGAAATGTGAAATTTGAAGATTAAGAAAGAAATATCTGCATATATAGATAATAATATTCTTTTCTTAAATAAAACCTCTAGTTTTAACTCTAAATGATTGTCTCCTTCATTGCATTCAGTTTTCAGATTAAATATAATTTCTTCAGAGAGTCCTTAACTTTATCATCCAATCTAAAGTAGCTAATCAGTTATACTATTACATGTTTTGAATTCACTTTATATCTTTGTTCTCTGTATATTGATTCATTTTTTTCTTATATTCTTTTTGCCTGACCTATCATAAGCCTGTGGGATTGCTAAAATGAAATTGTCTATGGTCTGAGAACCCATGACTTCACTGTGTTCTTTAGGAGTTGCTAGATGATCCTGCCTTCACTAAGAAAGTGAGAAATGCAATAGCGATGGTGGTAACAGCATTGTACGATATTCATTTGAAGCTGCCATCTTGAGGTTGGCAGTGTTAGCAGGGCTGCTGCTATCAAATATCAGAGTCTAATGGTAAAGCAGAATGGGAGATTCTAGTAAGTTTCTCAAAACAATAACCCACAAGGTAGATATGATTCCATCAATGGACAAGAAGATAAAAGTGACAATTAGCATGAAAAAATCCACAAACATATATGGCGATGGGTCCAGATGATCCTAAGGATGACATATTTACATAATTGGAAGTAATTATGAGTAAGCAAACAGAAAGCTAAGGCCAGCTGCTATAGTGGACTATTGCAGTTCTTCACCCAGTTGCCATTAATATAAAGTTTAGTCCCTTCACCAGCAAACACACATTGAGGATATGGGTGATCTAGGATAAATTTGAAAAAATAATTCAGAAAAATAGGTGTAGTATGGAGCATTTGAAAACTAAGCAAAAAGAAAAAGTGAAAAAAAAAATAATGGAAAAATAGGAACACAATCTATGTCCTAAAATTTAGATAAAAATTTGGCAGAAGTGAAGGACTAGGTTTTAAACTTAGAAAAATAATTTTAGCATAGTGCTAGTATAGAAAAAAATCAAGGAGCCACATTCCTGCAACAGGTTGTATGATGTAGAGCAAATATGTCAAACTCAAAGTCTAATACAGGCAAAATAAACAAGGTTTAAATTTATGTGGGCCACAAAAAAACAAAAGCTTCAATTTTTATAGAAACATAGATTTATTTCGATAGAGACATGTTGAATACAAAGGGCTGCAATAAATGAGTAATCATTAACATAAAATAATAGAACATTTTAATAAAAATTAATTTTTTTATTGAACATTAACTCACCAGACACTGAATAACTGCACAAATTAATAAGCGTAACACAAATAAACCTATTTTTCTTGTTCTCCAAAAGCTAAATATTTCCTGTTGTACACACCAAACAAGTCAGTCCAAGACTAATGACGTGGCAATCGGCTGCTAAAATATTCACTGCTAGTATCAGTGGAGAAAAATGGTGCGCTTGCGTGTAAGGCACCTAAGGGAAATGAATGCAACAGGATTATAGTAATCCATCATTAGTGAAGACTGTAGTTTGTTATTAATAATTATGTATAACAGGATATTATAAAAATTAAGGTATGATTTTTTTATTAAAATGTTTCTTACATACCATTATATTGTCTGGGCCGCAAAAATATTCGTTGTGGGCCACATGTGGCCTCACGCCAGGAGTTTGACATGCTTGGAGTAGAGTATTACAAAACAAAATTGGATAGACTCACATGTTGGGAATTGCTCAATATTGTCTAAAATTAGAAAGCATAACCTGGTATAGTAAATTACATAAGGTTACAAAGACTTTGTTTTCTCTCCCATTGAGAGGTAGAGGTTAATTCACTTATCTTTGAATTTGGACTGCTATTAATTTCCCTGGCCAGTAGAATGCAATGAAAATGATGTCTGGGATTACTGAGGTTAGGCAGCATTTCAGTGCCACTTAGGCTTCTTGGAATCTCTTACTGGTAGGATTCTCTTGGGACACTCCCTCCTAGAACTCAGCTGCCATGCTGTCTAAGGCTGAAGCCACATAAAGAGGCTCTGGTCTATTGCTCTAGCTGAGCTCCAAGACCATAGCCAGCACTAATTATCAGCCATGTAAGCGAGCCAGCCTGGAGCCCAGCCCAGTCAAACTTTAATTCAATTTAGCCCCAGCCAATCTGACTGTAACTTCATGAAAGACCCCAAGCAAGAATTGCCAAGTTGCGCCCATTCAATTCATGGGTTCATGAAAGATAATATTTGAAGCCATTGTCTCAGTTTCCTAAGGTTGTGGTAATAAATTACTACAAACTGAGTGGCTTTCTGGCTTTCATAGATACTTTTTGTAACATGTGGTAAAGACATGTAGAGCAGAGCTTTGTGTAGTATTTGCTGGGTAACTGACTGGAGAGATGATGGCTTCTGATGAAGTCAATCCATACCTGCTGCTACTGGCAGAAGAACAGATGCAGTTCTTATGGACCAGCAAAGGCAATGTATTCAAATGAACACTAGCCAGAGCACTAATTAATATGGCCATATATATATTTTTTAATTAAATCTTTATTATTCAGATTATTACATTTGTTTCTCTTTTTTCCCCTCCATAGCACCCCTCCACCCAGCTCCCACCCCTCCCTCTGCCCTTAGATCCCTTCCATTGATCTCATCCATAGGTGTATGATTTTTGTCCAGTCTCTCCCTGTACACCCCTCACCCCTTCCCCCCTGAGAATTATCAGTCCACTCCCTTTCTGTGCTCCTGATTCTATTATATTCACCAGATTATTCTGTTGATCAAATTTTTAATTCACTTAATTTTTAGATGCACTTGTTGATAGATATGTATTTCTTGTTCATAATTTTTTGGCTTTTACCTTTTTCTTCTTCCTCTTCTGAAAGAGTACCTTTCAGCATTTCATATAATACTGGTTTGGAGTTGATGAACTCCTTTAGCTTTTTCTTATCTGTGAAGCTCTTTATCTGCCCTTCAATTCTGAATGTTAGCTTTGCTGGATAGATTATTCTTGGTTGTAGGTTCTTGCTATTCATCACGTTGAATATTTCTTGCCACTCCCATCTGGCCTGCATCGTTTCTATTGAGAAATCAGCTGACAGTCATATGGGTGCTCCCTTGTAGGTAATAAACTGTTTTTCTCTTGCTGCTTTTAATGTTCTCTCTTTCTCTTTTGCTCTTGGTATTTTAATTATGATGTGTCTTGGTGTGGTCCTCTTTGGATTCCTTTTCTTTGGGGTTCTGTGTGCTTCCTGGACTTGTAAGTCTATTTCTTTTACCAGATGTGGGAAGTTTTCAGTCATTATTTCTTTAAATAGGTTTTCAGTATCTTGCTCTCTCTCTTCTGCTGGCACCCCCACAATTTTGATGTTGGTATGCTTAAAGCTGTCCCAGAGTCTCCTTACATTATGTTCACATTTTTTGGATTCTTTTCTCTTCTTGCTTTTCTAGTTGAATGTTGTCTGCTTCTTTATATTTCAAATTTTTTACTTGATTCTTGCCTTTCTCTAGTCTGCTGTTAGGACTCTGTATAATATTTTTTATTTCAGTCAGTGTATGTTTAATTTCTATTTGGTCCTTTATCATCTTTAGTTGGACCTTTTCCATCTCTGGTTGGCTCTTTTGCATCTCTAGTTGGTCCTTTTTCATCTCCTCTTGGGTCTCACTAAATTTATCCAACTTTTCTAGCATATTCTTGAAAAACCTTATAAGTGTGGTTTTGAACTCTATATCCAGTCTTTTTTTTTTTCCTCCATTTCTTTTGTTTGTGATCCCTTCCCTTGTCTCAGCATTTTCACTATGCCGGGGAAACTTCTGTGTTGAATTCAGCCTTATGATACCAGACACAAAACCGAAGAAGCCTCTATTGAGCTTGGGATGGGTGGAGTCTCAGGGCTTAAGGGACTGCCTTGCCTTCCAGTCGGCCCCGCCCTCCACAGCCCCTGAGTCTCATGTGACTGGGTAATCCCTGGAGCAGTCCTTGTGTGCGCACCTGCAGTGCCTCTAACCGCTGCCTTTCCAGCTCCCCATGCGCACTAGGACTACAGGAGTCTAGGTCCCCAGGGTTTCGCCTGAAACAGGGGCCCAGTGGACTCAGAAGTGGCACAGTTCGGAGGGTCTGTCTTCTGCCCACTCTCGAAAGCCAGCGGCACTATCAGCAATCTGTCCTCCGAGGAGCACTGTGCGCGTGCGAGACCAGACCTGATCTTCTGCGACTCCCCTAAATTTCCGTGCACCTCTCCCTTTTCACAGTCCAAACTCCCCACGTATGAGTTTCGGCTGATCTGGGGTTTAGTGTCGTAGGATAAGGGGTTCAATGCTGTTGGGACTCTCCGTTTCCCTCCCGCCAGAGAAAACCAGCCAGGTACTCTGGCACCCGCTCTCTCAGAGCTAGCGTCTCCGTACCTCAGCTTTTTGCAGCTCCTCTGGGTTTCTGTGAGCCCCTCTCTTTCCTTCTAGCTGTAGAACTTACACTCGGCCAGCTTTCCTGTGGTTCTGGATGATGTCTGTTCTGTCTTTTAGTTGTAGTTTTGAAATTGTTGTGCGAGGCAGCAGTGTAGGTGTTTACCTATGCTGCCATCTTGGATTCTCCTGTGGCCATATATCTTGATTACATGGTCACAAAAGTGATAATTTCATATGCATTTGCTCCTGAACCTTCAAAATACTGATCTTCATAGTCATCCTTTGATAGATTCAACCCCTGCGCATTCATTTACAAAGAAATACTCTTTCTTACTCTGTTTCAAAAAAAAAAAAAATTCCTATTTGTTGCTCTTTCAAAATAGAGTTTGATGTCCATTGGTTTCATAATCTAAAATATTCAGAAAATTTGCTTTCATCTCTTAAGTGTTGGTAATTCTTAATCTTAATTGTTTTTAATGCATCTAAGACAAAAAAGGCTTCTATCTTAAGATATTCTAAGCATTTATATACTGCATCAAAAATCTTGAAATAAATGATCATGAATCACTTATTCTTATATTTTTATTATAAAAAAGAAATGAAGTAGAGAAAGCCACTTAGGACAACAACATTATAGGACAACAAAATCCAAATTTATCTTACTATATGGAAAACAGAAATTTACAGGTACTTAAATCAATATCCTATCTCTTTAGCTTATAACATCCTCAAATAAATTAAAGACAACTAGAAAGCAAAGTATAAAAAAGAAATTTCCAGCGCTCTGTGCTTAAAATGAAGGTATAAAAAGGAAAAGTTTTTAATAACTTTTAAATAAAATTTAATAATTTTTAAATAAATTTTCTTTTCCATTTATAATGAAAGAAAGAATTTTAAACCCAAGGGAAGTGAGGAAAAAGGCTGGCATCCACCTCTCCCTTTTCTGGCAAAGTTCAGTCTCCCCTTCCTTTGTGTCTAATCTTTCTGAGTTGTTATTCATGAATAAAATATTTTGTTGTGCATTTTTTAAAACAGGGATGATTCCATAAGTAAAAAGTAAATATTTATTTTCCTCTTCTTTTGTTGATATCTTGAATGGTTTGCTAGTAAAATATTTAGTGGATGAAAAAGGATTCAATTGAAATTTCTGACCTTTTTTCTTTGGGGAGGGAGGGATGAAAATAACAATCTTTTAACCATTTTTACCAGTCAACAGCACTAAAATAATCATCTCTAAATTCAACTATATTACACACTGTATACAGTTTCAATTTGTGCAATATTTTGCTAATAGATGAAGTTAATCAAGGTTGTCTTCCATAAGAATGTGTCTATTCACTGTTAAGTACATTCAAGCCCAGGTCAAATAAAGTCAAAATTGAATGTAAGCTAAAACAAAATCAATTTCAATGCAACCCTCTGTAAGAATAAAACCTTTTTAATTCTCAAGACAACTTAATGTCAAATGGAGAAAACTTTAGATAAAATCCTCTAAATTAAGTCTAGGAAGAATGATTGTCAAGGGAAACTAGAGACAAGGACAGAGAGCTACATAACTGCTTGTTTGACTTTCCTGCCACAATGACTTTAAACCTTACATTTATGCTCTTATTAAATATCCTATGTCACAAAAGATTGCAAGAACAGCTTTAGATATTATGGTGTAAGGCTAATTTCTTTTTCTTTTTTAATATGTTTTTATTGATTTCAGAGAGAGGAAGGGTGGGGGGGAGAGAGAGAGAGAGAGAGAGAGAGAGAGAGAGAGAGAGAGAGAGAGATCAGTGATGAAAGAGAATAATTGGCCCTAGCTGGTTTGGCTTACTGGATAGAGTGTCAGCCTGAAGGGTCCCAGGTTCAATTTTAGTCAAGGGCACATGCCCAGGTTGCAGGCTCGATCCCTAGTGTGGGGAGAGGCAGCCGATCAATGGTTCTCATTGCTGTTTCTAACTTTCTCTCTCTCCCTTCTCTGAAATCAATAAAAATATTTAAAAAAAAGAATAATTGATTGGCTGCCTCCTGCACAGCCTCTACTGGGGCATGAGCCTACAACTCAGGCATCTGCCCTGATCTATAATTAAACCTTAACCTTCCAGTTCATAAGTCTATGCTCAACCACTAAGCCACACTAGCCAGGCAAGAAAGATTAATTTCTTAATGCAGCACTCAATACTTAAAATCCTTCTCTTTTTCAGTCATTCCAGCAAGTCTTCCTTATAAGTCACTGGAGAGACAATTTTGTCTTCAGATTGATCTCCACTCTTGTAACCTATTTTAAAAATAGGTTAATGAGCAATCAAAATAGTAAACATATGCACCACCTATTGAAGTTTCCATTTGCTTCATTTCTAACCCCTTCTAGTCAACTACTAGTCTGCTTTATGTCACTATGGATTAGTTTGCATTTTCTAGATCTTTTCACAAAGAGTTACTCATTTGGGGAAGGGGGATCTAGCTTCTTTCATTCACTAGCAAGATAGTTTTCCTTTGATTCATAGTATTGTGTGCATAGTCTATTAATAAGTGATTTTTTTGCAAGTGAATTGTCAGGTTGGCCCCATATGTGCAATTACCCTGGATGAGTGATCCAGCATAAAATCTCTGAAAATGGTGAACTCATCTTTGGAGTATTTGAAACTTGAAGAAGAGAAAGAGATGCACAGTTCATATGAAGAACAAATATAAAAAATATGCAGGAAAGCAGATAGGCTTTCCCTGTTTCCTTATACTGATAGAGCAAATAAACAAGACAGTGATCTCACCCATAGCTTTAAACTTTGACATTTAAGTCCTCATGGATTCCCAGGGATAAATCTTTTATTTGAAAATAGGTGTGTGTGTGTATAAAAAGTTAAATATAAATCTATTTAATTCTTTCCTAGGCTGTATATCAAGCTACAGGCCTTTATATCAATCAAATCAATAATCAAATAAGGACATCTACACATTTATCTTTTCACCTATTTGTTTTTGGGGGGGCAAAGAATCAACCATTTATTTTACCTTTGTATGAGTAGTTTATTTCAAGATGACAAATTAGTTGACAAATGTATAAGAATTATATAGAAAATTGTAGGTATTAAAGGTAAAAGGAATGATAGAATTAGAATTTGCATTAGCAACCAAATGAGTAGAGCAAAAAAGACAACTTGATGAAATTTGAATATGGATTGAGCCCTGAAAGGAAAATAATAATACGCTAATGTTAGTTGTGGTTGTTGTCATAATGTCACTGTGGTATAAGTAGGGTTTGTTTTGCTTTGTTTTCCTGCAGCAAAGATGCACATTGAAACAGTTAAGAGGAAAAGGATATGATGTCTGACATTACTTTTAAACTTCCCTGAGCCAAAACACCCAAACCTTTAAAATAAAGATTAGAAAAATGGTAGTAATATTCAACTTGAATAGTAGGAATAAATTGCTTTATTATATTCTTGCTTATTTTATCTGTGTTTGAAATTTTCTATAAGTAAAAACCAAAGAGTATATTCTTTCTCTTACTATATTTCTTCTTTTATCCCCTTAATTGGGCTGGTACTTGGTGAATTCTGTTGACTCACTGAGGAATCAAGCATGTCTTTTTTCCTGTCTCTCTCTTATTGGGATATATGATCCACTAGCTACCTAAGCCACAGTTTTTCTCTGATACCCATTTCTAATAAAATTCATGAATATTCTTTAATCTTCTTCTTTGACCATAGATTCTACTTTTATATATGATCTACCATTTTCTATGACTCTAAGTTCATCTTTTATTTCTTAGTGGGACAAAAGCAACATCTCCTATATATAAACTAGTGGTCCGGTGCATGAAATTCATGCATGGGGGGAGGGGGTCCCTCAGCCCAGCCTGCACTCTCTCCAATCGGGGACTCCTTGGGAGAGGTCCAACCGCCAGTGGGATTGGACCTAAACCAGCAATCCCTCTAGCAATCTGGTACTGCTGGCTCCTAATCACTCACCTGCCTGCCTATCTGCCTGATTGCCCCTAACTGCCCTCTCCTGCTGACTTGATCTCATCCCTTCTGCCCTTCCCTGCCAGCCTGATCGCCCCTAATGGCCTCTGCCTCCATCCCACCATCATGGCTTTGTCAGAAAGGAAGTCAGACATCCAGAAAATGGCTGGTTGACCTGGTCTAATTAGCATATTACCCTTTTAGCAGTATAGATAGATTATCTAGGATATGATTGCTTAAATGACGGGAGGAGCCTTTTCATCAGGAGGAGAAGCTCTTGGCAGACAAAAATACATAATTCCTATATCTGGACTAATAGCCAGCCATATGCACTATACTATCAAACCGGTCATTAAAAAATTGAACTGCTTTCTTACACCTTACACTGAACAGCTGTTGCCCTTAAAACCCCTCTTCAGCCCCCACCTTAGGTTCTGCCTTTACAGTTCACCCATATTTGGTTCTGATTGGTCAGTTTTTATGCCAGTCAGCGTCAAAAGCTCCACTTTTTAGGCAGCCATTGGCTCCTTGAACTTCACCCATATTTGGTTCTGATTGGTTGGTTTCTATGCCAGTCAGCATCAAAAGCTCCACCTCTTAGGCAGCCATTGGCTCCTTGCAATTCTCTCAGATTTGGTTCTGATTGGTCAGTTTTTATGCAAGTTAGCATGTCCAGGCCTATCTCAGGGCCTGATCATAGAGGCAGGGCTGATCAGCAGCTGCCCCAGGCTGCTGGCAAGTGGTCTGAACTGCTGATCTCTGGGAGAGAGAAGGAGTCTGGCCAGCAGCTGCTGCCACTGCTGATTAGCCCTGCTTCTCTCTCTCTCCAAGAGGTCAGCAGTTCAGCCCACTTGCCAGCTCTGTGTGCAGCTGATCAGTAGAGCCTTTGGTTGTTTTGAATGGTATGACCCTGGCTCTTTATATATAGAGAGACATTCACATGACTTGAAGTCTATTTATTCAATTCTTCTGATCAGACCCCTGCTTCTCTCTCCCCATGTTTTTCTCCAGGCCTGATCCACAGGCCCTTGGCAGTCAGTGCTGAGTCTGAGTCCCTACAGTCACAACAGTCAGTGCTAGATGACCACAGCAATCCAGCACTGATTTCCTGTTGGTCAATCCTCTAGTCATTGTGAATGTTTCAAATACTGGGTTTTTATATATTGGAATGAATAATAACTAACTTTTTATATTTATCTTATATATTTGACATATTTTCATGTATTAAGACTTCACTAAATATGTGCTTTGATTTAGTATTGATTATTAGTTATTAAATGTCAGAATGAATAAATTGATTAATTAGTAATGAAATAATTAATTAATGAAATGAATATAGAACTCAACAATATTATATACTAAACCTCCTACTTTAAGTGGAAAATAAAAGTCAAACATCAAATTCTATTTTGTGATGCCACAGAAGATATTGTTGCAAAGTATCTGGGGACATCCAACTCACACAACAGAAATGTGTGACTCTTATTAACTTAACAGAATATAATGTACTAATTGTACATAATGATTTATTTTAGCTCTCTATGCTCATCAATTTGAAATTATCTAATTTCATAAGCGAAGTTATTTAAAGATTATTTGAAATGTTATTTCAAATTGGGATAAGGAATGGTTCTATAACAGTTGGTTAAGATTTTTTTTAGGTATAGTCATTTTCATCCAGAACAGCCTTACTTATTAAGAACTAGAAGCCCTGTGGATTAAATTTATGCGTGGGTGGGGTCCCTAGGCCTGGCCGGCAATCAGGGCTGATCCAGCCCCCCATTTCCCCATCTCCCCACCTCCTCCTTCCCTTGCAGCCCACATGCCATCACCATGCAGATCGGACGGGAGGTTGGCCTGGAGGCCACATTGATAATAATCAAGGCCTGCAGGCTGGGGGCAGCTCCTGTGTTGAGTATCTGTCTCCTAGTGGTCCCAGTGTATGTCATAGGGACTAGTCATTCAGGTTATTCCATTGTATGGCTCGCTTAAGCTTTTATATAGAGAGATGCTAAGGAGATATGTAACTTAGTCTGATATAGAAAATCCGGATAGATTTGTGTATTTTTTAATTAAAAATTACATTATGTCACAAAGCTACATATTCCATTAGCAAAAGTAAAGGCAAATCAAATGAATTAAAGAAATGCCAAGTTTCTGAGGTTAGCCCACTATATAAAGTAACATTCAGAGTCTCTTTCTAATAACAATGGAAATATCCTTTTCAAGCCTATAAATAACTTTGGAGAGTAAAGTTTTTTTTGCTCTTTTAAAAAAAGCATAATGGATAATGCTTATTAAAAGAAAAATATTCAAATAAATAGACTATAACTGAGTACTGTCGGGAGCACTTCAGGAGTTGCAATAAACCTGGTTATGTTAGAGAAGCCCAGTGCATGTTTCTTCTGTAAGCGGGAAACGTAACTTATCCGAGCACAAACACATAACCAACTCATAATAAATTCAGATCGTGGGTGAACTTTAGGTAATCTCTGGGAAGAACTATTAGATATTGCTCTGCTTTGAAAGGTTAATGATTCCATGAGAAGTCAAAAATATTGATGTAATACTAGGTTAAATCATGTGCTAGATTGGTATTCAAACATGTTTGAACCATCAAATATTTAAAAACAAATTGTTATTTACAAGTGATCTAAAAACCATGTCTTAGTATTGTTATGATATTTATAGTTTACAAAAAAAAATATGTGGGGATTTACTATAAAAAATGCAAGCTACAGTCTGACCAATGTGGTTCAGTGGTTGAGTGTCAAACCATGAACCAGGAGGTCACTAGTTTGGTTCCCAGACAGGGCACCTGCCCTGATTGCAGCTCAACCCCAGTAAGGGGCATCCAGAAGGGAACTGATTGATGATTCTCTCTCATAATTGAGGTTTCTATATATATCTCTCTCTCCCTCTCTCTGAAATCAATAAAAAAAAAACATTTTTAAAGATGCAAGCCACATGGAATTAGTCTAGTCTGGCAAATTCTATCTGAAATATAATTTTAGTTCAATATTAAATATGTTTCAATTAATTTATAGCCTTTCTTGAGTTTTTAGAGAAGTCATAAATAGTATATTTCTAAGCACTTTATTTCATTGCTTTTAACATTTATGATGCCTAGCATAGTGTTCAAATCTTGCATATATTTATTAGCTAAAATACAAAACAAAAAAGAAAAAGTTTTCCTAAAGTGTACAAAAGAATTTTAAAAGTAAATAAGAAAATACATTTAGTAAATAAAATTTGTAAATTATATGAATGTTAATCCATAAATTTAAACTGTTTCTAAAATGACAAAGACAATAAAAAATCAATGAAGTTGTACAAATAATAAGGAAATAAAGCTGTTTTGACTATTAATATCTTAATTCATGTCAATGTAAAAGAAATATTAGAGAAGCAAAAATAATAACATAATATATTTCAAAAAGCTCCAAAAGAGAATACAGTAATAGAAAAATGAAAAAATGACAATATTTTTCTTCATTGTTATATTTCTTACTTATCTACCCTTAATATATTATGTTTTTAGAAAGCTTTACTTCTTTTCTCCAATCCCAATTTTATGTAAGTGAAAAACTAAGAGTTAGTATGATTAAATAATTTACTCAACATCTCAAAATTTGTACCTAAGATTGTGGGTCTTCTTATGTTATTACAACTATATCTTATTACAAATGAATATCAGTATTCTTATCACTCTACTGGCAAATATTCTGTGTTCAGGGCTTTTTCTCATTCTAATTACATAATCATCTTTAACAAGTTGCTTTATATAGTTTGACCATTTTTTTTAATTTACTTAAGTTTTTATTTTTGAAAGTATTACATTGGTCTCTCTTTTCCCCCCATTGATCCCTTATAACTTGTTTTTCTTATCTGTTAAATGAGAGTTAGATAAAATTCAACATTTTTTAGTATTAAAAATATTGTGACTCTGTTGTTAGTGTATAAAATGATTTAAATCATTGTATAATCTTAATAGGGATTAAACTACATTTTTAATAGCTTATAGATTACCTGATCATTATTCATAACAGCTAATAAGTGTTACAATGGACATTCATGACCATTATACTTTTTCCTATGTCTACTCTCATCTTCCTCACAAACCTGGCATTTGAATTCTTCGAATCTCATTTCATCGTTAGATAAATTAGACAATGCCTATTTTTAGAACTACATTTTCTTATGTAAAATTAATTGTATTTCTCAGTGCTATGCATTGATTTACTATTTTTTTTCTCTAAAGGAGCCAAGCAAAAGGGATATAATTCCTATTTCATATAGTAGACTTGAACATTTCTTTTTCATGCTAAGCAGCTTTGCTGATAATTTTTAGAATAACATAGATTCTAGATTTTATTATTCTTTTTTATTATTTCTGTGAGGTCTCTTAGGTTATCTAAAATCTTTGGGCTACATGGCTCCCAGAACTACATGCAATATGCTTAGCCATAGTCAATAACTACTTATTTTAAGTAATATAAATGGAGTTGACAGAATTCATTATATTAAATGAGAATAAAAAAAAACAGACATTACTTTGAGGAGTTTATAATGCTGTACACTTGTATTTCAATGTAAAATAATTTTAAAATTAAAGTCTAAGGTGCAATATGCAGAATAAGTGAGCAGTAGCTTTAAATAAGCATGTTAAAATATGCAAAGTCTTGTGTTCTGCTTCATAAAATATAGTTTACTACAGGAATATTTTGTTTTATTGCACTTGCTTTATTGCACTTCACAAATGTGATTTTTAAAAATTGGAGGCAAGACCCTCCACCAGAAAAAATATTATGGCACACTTTCTTGTGACACTCACTTTATTGCAGTGGTCTGGAACTGAAGTTGCAGTGTATCTGAAGTATGCCTCTGATAGAATGTTCTTATTTATCTTCCTAAGTATGAAAATGCTGGTAGCATATACCATAGACTTTTTACTATAAATTTAGGACATTTAGACAGGATAATTAGTTTACCCATTACTGTCTCATAATTTTCTTTGAAAAAAATTGCAGTGTCATTAGACATACTGAATTTCACTTTGTTCAATATCAGAAATGCTTAAAATGATATACTTAGGAAACAGAATCAAGGGGAGTTTAGATAAATTCATATGAATTGAACGTATTAAAATTATTTGCTAATGAAAAATTATGAACCAGGTGACAGTTCAAAGTAAGATTTGTATAGAAATTATTAAATTATATCTGTATTATCTAAGGCATATATTTGCTTCAAATACATGAATGTTATAATTCAATAAATTTTCCGATGCTGTTTCTTTTGTCAGAATTTTTATGAATGGAGAATATATTAAATACTATTTTTTAAATTGGCTTTTATTACTAAACCACTACCTAAGTAATAAAAATTTAAATAAAATATTTTATCCAGTTATTTCAGTTGTCTTAATAGTATAATTCAATATGCTAGTAACAGATTTCATCACATTTAAAAATCAGCTTCTATCTAAAAAAAATTCTATTTGTAGAAAACCTATATCATATTACCAATGGAGAAAGAACATGGCATGATCAAGAATATTCATGAATTATTTTAGCTATTTAGTTTTTCTATAATATTGAGAAGCATTTTTATTAATTACTTTATTTATTTTTAAAAGAGTTTTATTTACTTTTAGAGAGAGAGGAAGGGGAAAAGTCTGGTGCCTCCTGCATGCCATATCAGGGATCAAGTCTGCCACCCAGGCATGTGCCCTGACTGGGGATTGAACCAGCATTTCTTCAGTACACAAGATGACACCCAACCAACTGAGCCACAGGGGCGAAGGCTAAATTTTTTAAAATTAAAGTAAATATAATAATAGAGATCCTGAAATGTATAGATGTAAGTAATCCTGGGAAGTTCTATTGAGGACAATCTCATTCCATTTTTCTTTTTTTGTTAGTACTCAATATTACCATAAAACCTATTTTTTTCTGACCTATATCTCTGAATATCGTCCATTCAATTTTAAAGTTTAGTAAATTTTAAATACCTTTTTCATTTCTTTGATATAAGATATCATCTATTGATGTTGCCTGAGTAACTTTCAAAATTGAGATCTCTAGGTGGTCCTCTTAATCATTTTATATTTGGAATAACTTAATTTGCAACATGTAGGTGCAAATGAGGAAAGGACTATGTGCCAGACATCAAAACAGGTTACGTCTACCCATGAAAAGATGCAGCACGGTGCTTTCATACACAATTTTTAAGGATGCATTGAGGAATGGCATTGGGATATATAATTAGGAAAAGAACAAATAATGATTATTGAACAGTGAATGGCAGTTTATTTGATATGAATCTTGAAGTTTAATGAGATAATTTGTAAAGGGAAGTTGAAGGGATGGATTAAACTAAATGAAAAGATGACTTTTTCATTTTTAGCTATGATGAATTAGCTTAAAGAAAGACAAATCCTTCTGCTGAAAAGAACTAAAGAATCCATAGAATATGTGAGAAACCTCTATTTGAAAATATTACTGAGTTACTGGCAACCAATGAGAATCAAGATCCAAGAGAAAAGTATAATGACATAAACCCAGCATTCCAAGGACTTGTCTCTCACTCCTCCACAGCCCTCTCGATACATTTGTCAATTTCATACCTCTCTGGTAAACAGGTTAAAGAATTGAGCAGATTTTGAAAGTTGAATGGGGTTAGGAGACAAAAATAAGAAATGTAGGACCTGGCAAGGAGAAAGGGCTTTGGAAAATATTTCAGATTTTTAGCCAGGTACCTTGAAAGTCTGTATCCTTTAAGTAAGGGAATATAGAAATATATTGGTCCACAGAAAAACTGAAACCTCTCAATAGGAACAAGATCTAGGGATAGAAAAACTAAATTATAGGCCTGTCCTCACAGAGACTTTAACCCTGCCTTAATAAACTAAGTGGTATCTCGAGATACGAGTGCCCTAACATAGAAGATTTTTGAGATACGAGTCATCGAACGAGTGATTTTTGCTTTGAAATATGAGCAACATTTGAGATAGGAATAATTACATGGATCGGCTGGCTGCACAGGACCCACCAGTTTACCGAGACTGGAGCATCTCATAGTTTCCCACGCCTCAAGGTTACAGAACGAATTAAACTCGTATCTCGAGGTACCACTGTATTTGGATTAGGAAGCTCTTCCTTCTGTTAACTGCCTGCAAGAAAAAATAATTTCTCTGAAGGAAGTAACCATAAATTAGAACATCAAATTATTTGTATAATTTTAGAGTTCCCTACATTCAAGCAAATCTCCAAGCACACCACAGGTGACACTAAATGACAAGGCCAAGAGAACAAACCTAGATAATAGAAATGAGCCCATTGAAGATATCAGACATGAAGTTAAAATAACTGTGGTTAATATATAAATAACTGTGCATATATATATGCCTAAATAACTGGCCAACCAGCTGGCAGATAGCTATAATGTGCACTGACCACTAGAGGGCAGATGCTCAATGCAGGAGCAGAAAACACAGGCATGGAATCATGGAACAGACTGATGAATCTCAGAAGGAAGGGGAGTAGGGAGGGCAGGAAGAGATTAACCAAAGATCTTATATGCATACTAGAGGCCTAGGTTCAAGGACTGGTGGGGGTCTCTTGGCCTGACCTGTGGAGTTTGGACCAAAACTGGCTCTCCAACATTCCCTGAGGGATCCTGGATTGTAAGAGGGTGCACAAATCTGTGCACTGGGCCTCTAGTATTTCAGATAATAGAGAATAGTAATTTCAGAAGAAAAATGGAATATACATATAAAACTGATTTGTATATTAATTATCAGTATAACAAAATTTCCTAAATTTAGTGGCTTAAAGAAATGGCCTTTTATTACTTCTCCAAAGACTATTTGGTTCACTTGGCAATTATTTCAATACAGGGCTGGGTCTGGCAGATCTGTAGATGATCAGTTAGTTGCTTGGCTGGGGGATAGCTAGCTTAGAATGTATAAACTGACATGATGGAACTGTTCCATGAGGCTTGCTAGCCCATGCTGGCTTCCTGGTAGTGGCAGAGTTTGAAGAGAAAAAATAGATGCATGCAAGATCTCTTGAAACGTGTCAGAATTCTGTATTATTCCACTTGCTCTATTGGCAAAAGACATCTCAAGGTCAATTGAATGCAAGTGATAGAGAAAGAAACTACCTCTTGATGAGAGGAACTACAAATTCAAAATTCAAATTCAAATGGGAGGATATAGAATACTGGAGCCTTTTTTTTTTTGTGCAGTCCATCTACCCTTTTGTACTCTTGATGTAAGTCCACATATGTTAGGGCCAGTCTGCTTCTAATTAGTGGACTCCCAGAGTCTGCCAATAAATTGACTTTCAGTCCTAGCTTTTGGTTTTGCTACTATGATTCTCCTGTTTTGTGTCTTCATGTTTATTTTTAACAAAATCTAAATGTCTTTATCTCAGGCAACTAGTAAGAATTTATTTAAATAGGTAGTGTCATCTATTTGTTTTATATAAAAATGTAAATACAATAAATAGAGGAGCAATTTACTTACAATATGGTAATAATTTTAAACACCTGCCCATTACTTATAGTCATCCATAGACTGCTATTTTATACTTTAAACATATACTTAATTTAGGGCATGCATATATTTATCTTGGAATGTTTGCCATTCTTCCTGTGTTCTTAGCAAACAGTTATTTGATGTTGTGCTTTGAGCAATTCATTTTTTTTGTCTTCCTAATGGACATTAATAGAGTGAAGGTCAACACAGATGCTTTGCTATAAAAGGTGTAGCCCACGGGATCAGATATATAAGTGAATCTAAGAGCACAAGTCAGTATAAAGGAAGAAATTATTCCCAAGTCTATGCTCTGTTTACAGAGAAACTAGCATTTAATAATCCTTTCTTTTCTAATGTCAGTCAAGTCTGAAAGTAGATTAATAATAAATAAGAATAAAATACTATAAAATTCAATGAGGAAAAATTTAATCAACATTTCCAGAAATCTATAAAAATAAATCTTCAGGAAGTACTTCAAATTAATTTAAACAAATCCACTCAAAAAAATTATCCAAGCTATTATTTAAAAGTATTTTATTTACATGAAAGGTATCTATTAGTTGTAAAAGAATCTTAAATAATGCAGGTCATTACTTTTTTGAATAATATTTTTGATTATCAAATATAGAAAGTAAATTTTCCAGAGTAGACTTTTAATTGCAGGATTTTTTCCAGCAATTTGCCTCATTATATGGGATTAATCTTTCTTATATCTTTTTACTAAAATCCTTTACCATATATATTTATAGTAAGTTGTTTTGATGTTCAAGTATAATAAAAAGACCATTTGTATTTACTGTAATTTTAACATGCATATTAGATTTGCTATCATTGGGAATTCATACATTTATCCAATTCTAAATCTGATATTGAAAGGGAATTTTTGGACTGGAACCCGGATTCTTTGTTCACTGGGATGGGAGAGTGAATCCAGGGACAGAAAGTGATATAGCAAAGGTGGAGATGTATTGAAGAACAAGTACAGAGTCCCACACGGGGAGAGGGGAAGAGTCCCACAGAACTGATTCCCATGTAGGGTGAGGAAAAGAGTCCCACTGAGTTCCTCTTCCCTAAGGCTTATAAATTATAAAGGCTGCAGATCCTGGTGCCTTGATATCCCCTTTAATTGGTTACTATTCCCTTCAACTGGTTACTACAGTAACTCCTATGCTTAGGGGACATGTGAGGTTCTCCCCCACTCCTTCTTTATTGTTTTTCTATTCCCTTTGGGCTTTCTTCTGAATGAATGAATGAAAGGCTTCCTTCTCTTTATTTTGTTTCAGTACCTAAGGGTTGATCTCTTAGCTGCTGTCCCATTGAGTTAATTTGCACTTTACCTAATTTTCATTTGAATCTTCAACCCCATTCCCAGATTATAACTATCATTTTCTGCTAATTATTTAGATTTTGTTTTCATTTAATTAGCTTGGGGAACATGTTAATGTCTTGTCTCCATTTAAACACTTCTTTCTGTTGTACATCTCACAAGTTTATGTAATCATTTTAAATCATTTTGCACTCTTTTGCCTCATTTATCTTGCAAGAACTCTATCTTACTTTCCATATTTTTTTTCCTGTCTTGCAAGTTAACTACCTTTATACTTATGGAGATGACCTTCCATTGGATTTCACATATATTCTGTAACTTCTGACTCTGTAGATAATCTGGAATGCTATGTTAATAATAGTAACACATATTTAGTCAGGGTCTAGACTGAGCCTTACCTGGTATTCAGAGTCTGTTGTATTACTGGTACTCTAGAGGGGGTATCCTGCCAGAGATTCAAGTTAAATTTATTTTTCTTTTCTAGTGGAAAAAAATTGCCAGAAACATATATTGGACTCATTCAAACTAGACTTCCTTAGAATGTTTGAAAAGAAAGAGACTTCATTAATCCTTTCATGTCCTAAGGATTGAACATAAAAATCTTTCAAGCCAGTAGATAGGGTGGGGGATGAGGGTGAAGAGGAGGAAGACCTACAGACTAAATTCATGTTTTGGATCTCTTTGTAGGGGATATCCTGAGAACCAGTTTGTGTCCTTAAATATGACTGTCTATGAGAAGTAAAAAAAATTGCTGTATTGAGAGCTCCAATTCTGGTTGGAATGTGACCAGTAGAAAGTCATAATACAATATATAAGGACCTATCTAATTATGTTAATAATAGTAACAAATATTTAGTCAGCAGTAACATATTTCAGCATCAAAACAATATCAAGTGTGGATTGATTGGGCTTCAAGGCTTTATTTACCTGCAGAAGTTAAAATGTGTGCTTTTGAATTGTGTAAGTGATTAGGATGCTGGGCAATTCATGGGTTCTGAAGACAGTGTTGATGGATTCTTAAGCAATTAATTAGAAAGATAGAAAGAAGTCAGCCCTCTGTGCCTCAAATTTAACAAACAATTAATGGATATTAGAATTTGACGTAAGAAACTGCTATGTTCTAAATATCTTTATCTAATTGTTTGAGGTGTCTTAAAATATACCCATACCTGTAGAGGATTTTTATAAATTTATTTGAGCCAGACTGGTGCCGCTCAGTGGTTGACTGTCTACCCATAAACTAAGAGGTCACTGTTTCAATTTGCAGTCAGGGTACATGCCCAGGTTGCAGGCTCAATCCCTGGGAGCAGGCATGTAGGAGAGTAGGAAGCAGCCAATCTATCTCTCTATTCCTCTCTTTAAATAAAAAATAAAGCAAGAGAGAAAGTTTATTTGAGCCAAACTGACAGCATATGCTGAGGAGCAAGATCTCAAATGCTCCAAATAACAGTTTTATAGCCTTTTTATACTTTTGAAATTCAGGAGAGGCTATAAGGAAGATTCCAAGAAGGTGGGGAAAAAACTAGGTGAGGATTGGATTACAGACAGTTAAAGAGATTATGTGCTCTGTAAGAACAGTCAGAAACAATGAGAGGCTTGCTCAAGGCAAAGATAAAGCCTGGGGTATAACTGCCCATATGACCTGCCCATTTAAGAATTGATAATCAGATCACTCAGTGAGGTTACTTTCCATGGAGTCCCCTCCCCCCTCCCCCTTTTTCTTAATCCACAAAGATAATATAAAGGTTGGAAATAAAACTTTCAAAACTTTTGGAGGTGGGTAATGTGTCAAGTAAAAAGGGAAATGATAAATAATATAATGCCTTCCCTCAGTCAGACTTCATTGAAGAAACTTGACTCACCATAGGGAGAAGAAATAGGGTAGAAAGTAAAGAAACCATTTTTCAGAAGGGACATTTTGAAGATTTTTTTAAATCCTCACCCAGGATATTTTTCTATTGACTTTTTTTTGAAGAGAGAGAGTGGAAGGGAGGAAGACCCAGCAAGAGAGAGAGAGAGAGAGAGAGAGAGAGAGAGAGAGAGAGA